>VXAK01009603.1:0-171336 GCA_013399435.1 Arenaria interpres | reverse complement strand
GTTGCAAGGTGATGTCCATTGAAGATGCATACTAGTTGTTATATGGTTAAAGAAAGTAATATATGGTGGTAATCGTTAAATAACTCTCACTGCTCTGAACTGATAGCGTTATTAATTTTTTTTTCCTATCTTGAATAGGCAAAAATTCCATAAAATTTTAAGCAAAAACATAAGATTGGGAAACAAATCAATGTGCAACTTCAGTCATCTCTGCTGCTTCTTTGAAAATGTTATTGAGATGAAATTTTCCCCCAGGTCCCGTACTGGAATACTGAATATTACTGGACTTGGTAGCAAGGAGAGTGTACTTTCTTATATATTTCTTATACTTTCTCTTACCTTTCCATCTTCTCCTGTGACATCATTGGTAGTAATTGGTGGTTCTTTCCATCACCAGTTACCCCTTTTTATTTTAGTATGCTATTTCTTTGTCAGTTTCTCTGAGATTTCTATGTGGTACTGTGATAAAGACCATGTTAAAACCCAGGTGATTTATATTCACGCTGTCTTCCTTTATCTGTCCAATCTACCACTGTGTTGTAAAAACCTTTCAGGTTACATTGTGCCAATATATTTTTCTCAGACTTTATTCCTGTGACTCAGTAAGTTCTATAGAGGATGCCTAGAAATATATTCGTAGGTTTTTATTATTGTGCCTACTTAGTGTTGTACCTGTATTCCAAAGCAGGTTCAGAGGTTGAAATGCATTTCTGAAGCATGCTAGACATGAGCGTTAAGACAGAGACTTTTGAAGATGCTTAAAGCATCCAAATGCCAATGTCCCATTAAATTTAGAAGGGGTAAAGTGTCTTGATTCCTTAGTGTCATTGTTTTGTACAGAACTTAATATTCAGCCTAATAGCAAAACCATCTGACTTCTCATTAAATTACATTTGTGTCAGCATAATAGGCTTACAGTCTTCTGCACATAAAATGCCATATGCTGAAAAATGCAAAGTTCGTCTTAAAGGTCTTGTTTGTGTTTTGCCTTCAGATAAACTGGAATTCTAGTTTACAAATGTTAGCACATTGAGAGTCATTCCCCTGCTTGTTTTTTCCTCTCATTTGTTCCTGAGGTTCTTGTCCCTTCTTCCAAAAGTGCCAGGTATCACCTTACAGTAGCAGCAGCTGCTGTGTTGGGGACAGTGTCTATGGGGAAAAGGTTGAATGCACTGAGGTGTGTATCCAGTAACTTCTTTAAATGTCAGATTTTAATTTGTTTCTGCATGTCAGTCAGTATCTTCAAACCTAAAAGACAGCTGTTGCTCTAAGGGGATTGGGGAGATGCTGTGCCTTGGGATATGATGGAGAACTGAAGCAAAACCTAGTCTTTGATATAGAGGTTTGTTCAAACTCTGCCTAAGGAAAAAGTTGTTCAAGATAGCAAACCTACTTTAACTCAGCTTTTCTTTCATGAATAGGGTGTGGGGCTGTAATTACCTGTTAGTGGGTTTTGAATTGATCTGAGAATATATATATATTAATGAGAAAAGCTTAGTCAAATCATTTAGTGGAGTGCTTTTGAGATGCACAGCTGAATACCAGCAGTAACCCTGCATGCTGTAAGATTTTTATTTTTTCCTTTCCCTCAGGAACAAATCTTAGGGACTGAAAACCATTTCTTTTCTCCATGTCAAGATGAGAATATGGAAAGAAGTAGCTATTTATTTTTATAAACTATCTTAAAACAGATTTGTATTTACTAACACACCTAACAAAAAAATTAGTTTCACGTGGCAAACCCCAACACTTACAAGTGTTTATGCTGAGGGGGTAAGACTTTTAAATAAGGGACAAAAAGAGCGCTTTCCCTGAGTGGGGTTATTGCTTGTGTCACAAACGGGATATCTCTCATCCTGGTCTTCAATGCCATCTTCAGAGGAAAAAATAAGTAAGTAAAATCTTGAATACTCCTATAGAAAATATCACCTTGATTAACAGTTGTTCTTTTAAGATAGTATGAACTACCTTGGTGAGCTGGTGATGACAGTCTTCTAAAACATGTTCTACAAAGGGTTTTGGTCGTGTGTGTTGACTTTGCTACATTTTTTGCTACAGTTATGGATGTATGAGCTAATACTTTAGACTGTAGTTCTAGAACAGAAACAACACAAAGGGCACAATCACCATAGTCTTTCCACCGGGGGGACAAATAGTTTCTTCTGTGTGAAAGTAATACAAAGCATCCTAAGCAAAATTACAAGCTTTTAAACAATGGCAAGGTCTAGAAACTTTGAATATGCACTAAATATGGAATAACTTATTATGTGAAATAAGGAAAAAAGTAGTCATCTAGGCTTAATGTGTTTCAGTAATTCATCCATGCATGTTTCTGTATAGTGTTGTGCAAATAAAATATTTATCCTATTTTAAAGACAGCTCCCTAGGTTTTTCCTGTCTGTGAAAAGGCATTTGATTGTACATTATAAATTATTACAAATAATAATTAATTTTAATGAGTACTTATAAATGTTTATATTTACAGAAAACTTACAATACATCAAACTATCATTCCTGTAAAATGTTCTGTAAAATAAGAGTGGTTTAATAGAACACAAACAAATCTTCTGACTTCTGATCCCTCACCAAAACTTGATAAATACTCTCAGTCTTTAAGAGTGTCTTTCCATACTCAAGCATTTTTAGGAGAGTTGAGATTTATTCACATAGTTGTCAATGCAGATCTCAGGGCTCCGTAACAAGTCATAGCAGCATTGTTAAAATACAGTGAGCATTTCATGAGTAATAATAGATTTCTGTGCCTCTCTGGTGTTTACTATTTATAAAGAGATGAAGAGTGGAATAATAAAATATATTTATTCTGCCTCGTGTTGCATGTTTAACATGTATATTTAGAAAAGAATATGCATCTTTGCTGCTAACAAATATTTTATTTTTTTACCTCTTTTTCTAAAATAGTATTTCCAAAATAGCTCAGTCTTGTCTGTTCTAACACTATTGGCAAATACTCTGCATTAAAAAAATATACTAGGTAATAAGAGCAAAAGACAAATATGGATGATTAATGTTTTTGTTGCAGCTTTTACGTTACCAGCAAACATGTCTGCCAGGTGATTTGTTCCAGGGAAGTATGTGTCTAAGTCAGTACTTCTTTTTTGGTCTTTATTTATTTATTTATTTATTTATTTTCTTTTATGTCTTGTTGATTCTTTCCATGGGGATGGGAAGAATCAAAAAGCTCAAATTCCATCGAGTCTTCGATTTGACAACATGTGGTTTTCTAAAGGTTTGCTGTGGTTCTTGCCCAGTAACTGGACAAATATTCTTGAGATGAGGTCTCATTCCATATCTAAATATAAACGTATTTTTTCTTTTATAGCTTATGAAAACATTGAGAGTAGTTTTTTTTTACTTCAGAATAACTTGTTTCTTCACATTTGAGAAACTGAATCACATGAAGCTAAATACTGAATAAATCTTTTTAAGGCACAAGGCCTCTAATCATGCAACATTTTGGCAACTCTAATCCAAAATTGCATACTTCCTACCTCATACTGTACAGCAGACAAATCCTCAGTATATATATCTCAGTGAAGCATCTCAAGACATCTTATCACTTTGTCATTGGTTAATTAAAAAGTAGTTAGCATGCCATTTTGCAGCTAACTTCAGTGATGATGCTCTTGCTGTTCTTCAGTTATCTTTGGTTTTCTCAAAAGCCTGTGGCCTGCTTAAAACAAAGAGCTGCTTACTCGTGGACATCATTTAGTAAACATTTGCGTATGAAGCCTTCCTGAAATTGGGAAACTTTGGCTCTGCCTGCTGTCTCCATTTTAACCAGACAACATGACTTACTGTGCCTGCAGAACTGGAGAATTAGGCATTTTGTGTGCCATGCAGCTACCAGTCACACTTGGCAGCTCACCTGCTGTCCTTCCTATTCCCCAAGCTTCTCAGTGGAGTTACTTATTCTAGTGGTGGCTTCTGCAGTCTGTTTGGTGCTGTAGTGGTGTGTTCTCAGTCAGCTTCTACAACATATTTCATACAGCCTCCCTTCCAGTGGGGAGGGTTGTATGGAGAGCAGCGGTGGTGGCATGCAGGAGTGCTGGACATGGTGGTGGGGAGGTTGCTCGTGAGCTGCTGGGGGTAGCATTGATGCAAGAAAGACTATTCCATCTCAGGTCAGCAGTGCTGTGGGGAAAACATCAGGCAGCAGGCAGGGGTGGGTATCCTGGCTGCATGCACCAGTATCCATGCACCAATAATGGGACTACCTGAGGCAGAGTGAAGTAGAAGTGGAGGAAATATCTACCTTGACTGAAACTGAGTCCACCTTTAAGAAAAGATAAGCTTTTCAGGGCCAACTCACGGGGGCATTGAGATTTTATTTCCCCCATCTCTCTCTTTACAGTCATCAGGGGGTTTTGGTTTTGCCTTATTCCAGTTCTTTCAAGGTGGTGAGTTCTCTCTGTGAATTGGGTCATTTTCTTTCAATCCAGAGGATCTACTTAGACACTGTTCACAACTTTCTCAAGGATAATCCTGTAATAGACTACTGACATGTTGCAGTTTTCTCTTTCAGTTGTCTGCTGTAATGGGACTTTGAATGGTGTGTGGCTCTCCCTGTCCAGTTATGAAGAGCCAGTCCATGGTTTGTAAAGATTTTTGATATTTTTTTGAATGACCAGGAATAAATAAGGCTTTTTTTTTTGTAGTATCAATTTCTGCATATTGTTTTTTTTTCTTTCCCAAGTTCTTTTTTTCTGGTATTTGTAGACAGTAACTTCATTTTCTTTTAATATAGAATAAACTATGCATCCGGTTCTGTGACTGACTTTCTGCTGTACCTCAAATATGTTACATGGTATGGTTAAAATGCCATTTTCCTCTTTTGAAATTCTTGATCTTCTAATAATTGCATCTATATAAAAATACTTCTGTACTGTTTCTGTTATCTAGTGTTTTCTTTGGGAGTAGCACAAACACTCCAGAAAAGAGTGCTGTGGGCAATAATGAACAATATGTTCACCGAGAAATCTTACCTGTTGTTCAGGAATTAGCATTGGTGTTTTTAGCCCTTACTCCAGTGTAAACAGTGAAGATTCTCATTATTTCTGTTAGTACTCAAGGATCTATGGATTTCTGCCTGAAACTGATCTCCAAAGACTAGATCTGACAATCACTTTTGCTAATTATTCTTTTGGTTTAAAAAAAAAAGAAAGAAGTGTAGTGGATTTTTGTTTTGTTTGAACTGGGTAAGAGAGGTTTAAATTTCCTATGGCTTTGTTCTGTCATTTCCCTGTTCTTGTACTGTGAGAGTAAATATAGTACAAAAAAATAAAATAGGTAAAATTAAAAGGTAGATTGGTAGACTTTTTCTACATGTCAGAGATTCTCCTTTATCTAATTCCTACCTAAGATTGGTTTTCCTGCTAAGCAGAACATAGAAAACAGAGGCAGGCATATGTCTGTTTAGAGCAATGTGTTGTCAGAAACCACAGGCATAGGTTTCTCAGTGTCTTGCATCATCAAGTTGTTCCAAACCAATTCAAAGAGGTTTTCTGTTCTTGTTTGTACTTATTGCAGAATTAGACCTGCTTATTTAACAGATTTATGATTTAATGCTTCAAGGCTTTGAGGCCCTGTGGGAACTGCAAGAGCCAAGCTCCTATTCTCTGCTGTTTTGATACAATAAAAAACCATTCCTTTCTTACAGCTTCTGATTTCATGGACTAGTAGGTTTTGCTACTAAGTGGTGGAACTGTGTAAGTGTCTGCTTTTCAATTCCTCTTCTATAGGAAGGATAATGCTAACAGTAACTACCATATCCAGACTTTTATTATTTTCAAAAGCCTGTGTTCACTGACAGAACTTCTACAGCAATTTATTTCCAGAGTTTTTTGCATTTATTTTTGTTGCAGCATATATTTAGTTGCAGTTGCACACTGCAACTACACAAAATTTTCTGAGAAACTTGCTTCAAACAAAAAGTTGTGCTTTCAGAAAGCTAACTAGAACATTCAAACAGGATGGTACAACAATATGTGATTGGCAGCTAGACTGCTAATGACAGTATGGTGATTCAATGCTGTAATGGTTTTAAATGGCCTTGAAAACAGAAAGCTTGGATTTGGAGGGTTTGCTGTAAGATTGAAGAAAGAAGAATATAGAAAAACCTATGGTAATTTATTTTTAATTAAAAGCTTAAACTGTGGTGGTGGTTGTGATCAGGTCACAGATGCTTTTCTGCAGCTAAATAGCTTGCTAAAAGGATTGTATCTTCTTATTTTCAGAAAAGCAAGAAGGGAAGTAAAAAAAGACAACCCAAAACAAGTATATTAAGCATTCAGACAGAGGACTATAGTAAATTCCCCCCTCAGAAAAAATCTCCTTTGTTATTGTAGATATGCCCAGTCAATCTGTTTTTCGAATTCTAAGTGGGTCACCAGGAGATAAAAATTTCGATTAGTTGAATGCTACTGAATTTGAGGCAAATATTACAGCTAAAATGCCTTTTTGAGGCATTATAGTTTTTTGTTCTTCTAATTTGCTTGTTATTGTTCCTACTGACTTTACATAGGGATTTTTCTTTCCTGCAGGAGTGTTTAGTTAGATGGTTTGAGCTTCTTAAAAATTAGCAACGCTGTGAGGTTTTTAGAAGTCCTCTATTCAAGGTATTGAAGGAAGAACTTTTTTTCAGAGCAAGACAGCTTTGGAGGACACTGTTGGGTTCTTAAGAATGGTCATTTCTAGCAAGGATTTGTTAAGTCATTATTAAATATCCAGACAAAGACTCCATAAAGTTGGAAGAGTCCTTTGTTCCTGTATATGTATATCTAGCCGGCTTGAACCCACTACAGGAAGCTAGTTAGGATTATTGTTAGTCAGTATAACTAAAAAACAACCAAACAAACAAAACCCCCAAACATTATGCATACCGCCAAAAATTTAGCTTACTGCAGAGCAACTCAGTTATTGAATACTGTTCCCTTCTTATGGAAAACAAATAACAAAATCACTACTCATTTCCCAGAAATTGGACTCTAGGACTGTAAAGCATATAGTTTTATTGCTAAGTTTTCCAGAACTGCTAAAGTTCAGATGACTTAAACCATGGCAATTTCAACTTCCCTTTTAAATAACATCAAGAACACTTAAAAGCAATTTGAGTCTGGATGTTGTGAAAGAAATTAGGCTATCACCTCTCATCTGAATGGTCTTAAGTCAACAAAATTTAAGGTTTGGATGTAGATTTGCCTTGTGTGACTTAAAAGCATGTGTCTGTCTGTGGTCAGTGGGAATGTGTTAGTATGAAGCTGGTGATGTAATGAATGAGGGAGAAAACAAGAAAAGGCATTGGTGTCGTAGCACATTGGTTTTGTTTCCTTTGAAAATCCCTAAGCATAGGGAGTTTCATCAGCTTACTGATTTAATGTTGGGGATTTTATTTACTTTTTTTAATAATTCTTGAGGAGATAATATTAAGTCAGAAAGATATAATAGGAGGAGGAGAGCTGGACACTGGGTTTTATTATATCTCTGTGCGTGTAAGCGGAAATTGTCATATAGTATAATATCTTGGCTTTTGCGATTTTTCTGCTTTATTTAGCATTCTGGCAGATCACTGTATTTTCATGAACTTGATAGGGGTAGCTCGTATTCCTCTGCTTTTCTTTTTATCTTTTCTTATTTTCAACTTTTATCTTTAGGCACAATGAGAGGAGAAAAGAAGCGCAGCTAGGGTATACCACTGACAGCAAGACCCCATTTACACTTACTGATGACCAACACAGATACAGCATTATTGAATCTTCTTTTACAAATGAAACTGTCAACAAATAGAACATGCTACACTTCTTTTTATAGTGTCCCCCAAGATTCAGGTGTGATAGAAAAAGAAACAGGAAAATATAGATAACAGATAACACAATGTGTTGGAAAGGGGAAGCATTTGTCACTAAGGCTACACTCAGATACGCATGTGCTAGTCCCATAGGAGGGCACAATCTAGCCTGCAGGATTTTATTTTGATCTGGAAGGTAGTCAGATTTTTGATGATTCTAGCCCACAGAAAGCCCTAAGGCTTTTATCTATCTACTGTGCTATATAGCATAAAATAACACTTTTTTCCTGGTAATGGCTTTCTACAACAAAGACAAATTTGTGTTGTCACGTTACCTCTTCCTCCCTAAGAGGTGGAGGGGGTAAAAAGTGAAATTGCAAGTGTATTAATGATGACCAGAATCCCTAAGATTACCCCTGCCAGCTATCTGATAGTATAAAACAAAAGCAGTAATGTCACAGGTCCTTCAGGTTCATCTTTGTAAAAAATCCAGTAAAACTTGCTGCATAACTACTTTAGAAGCATTCTGCTCTGAGGGGGGAGGGGGGAAAATGGTACCTACTCTAGGAATATCTTATGACCACTTTGACAGTGGCATAAGTGTATCTAAGCAAGAGGCTGTATCAATATGGTGGATATATTTAAATATAAATAGTGTTTATCCATTAGAGATACACACCGGTTTCAATGCTTGTGAATGCAGCATTCAGACCTTGGTATGCATGTGTGTGCATGTACAGCTGTAAGACCTTTAATTTAACTATAGAATTATTTGAGATGAAGTTGTAGTATAAAGCTTTTATTGGCATGTGTTTGATGTAATTGTACTACTTATTACTTAAAAAATAAATTACAACCAAAAAACTGCCCTCAGTCTTTCTGCTTTGTCACACCACAGTGTGTGTGGAGAGAAAGAGAGGAGTAAAGATTAGAGGAATCCTATTTCAGAGCCACCTCAAAATGAGTTTTGTGTCATTCTACCTTTAAACTGTGTGATTTTCAACTTCCATAAATCCAGTTGTTTGGGTCACAGTAATGACCTATTCTGTGGCTCTGGACAAGCCGAATTGTGTCTTTCCTCTGTAAAAATGCAAATAATTGTATTTAACTTATTAAGTAAAGTGCTTTGAAGTCTTCAGATGGGAAGAGCAGTATACTTACTATTTCTGAGCCCTTAGACTGCTTTAGATGATTTCAAATGGTTTAAATATAAAATCTAAAGCACTGTCTGATTTTAAGCCTGGTGTCTAAGTGGCTTCTAGGAGCAGAAACATGCATTATGCCATCCAGGAACTCCGTATGTCTTCCCTTTCCAGGTCTATGGATCCTGTTCCTAGCTCTGCAGAGCTAGGAGAAAAAGCACTTTCAACAATGAGACTTCTATGGAAAGGAAAACAAAGTTACCTGACTCAAGAGTGAATTATGTCTCTTCTGTGCTTAAAACAGGTGTAACTTTGAGAATAGTTTCTACCCAAATGTTTGAATAAAGAGGTGATGCTATTGAAGGTTGATTATTTTAAAACTAAACCAAGCAAACAAAAACCCCTCTGTAAAATTGCAAAGATCAAAATCTCTAAGTTTCTTAGAATGCTAGAAATCCTGATCAACATGGGATGGCATGCAGAAGACTAAGGTGGATGAAAGTTCCTTGCAGTTAGTGGTCTTGAAGTCTTCATAGTCTTGAGGTTTGGCATTTGTGCATCAACCTGCCTTTTCTGTGCATGGTCTGTAAGACCTCCTGACAGCCTATGTCCAAATACATGCTAAACCTCTCTGAAGATCTCTTATTCTGACTATATATATTCGGATATAGATCCTTGTTGAGTAGTCTGATACATGCACTGTTCTAGAAAAGCTTTCTCTTCAGAAGTTTCAAGTTAAATGCAGTACTGCTTCCCAGAGTGTCCTCTAATGCTCTGTGAATCAAGGGCACACTGGGCCAGGAGGAACGTATTAAGCTTTTATGGTGCATTTGTATTCTATGAACTTGTCCACTAATCCTTTGAACTTGCATGAATTTGACTACGGGTTCTGGCAAGAAGCTAGCTTAAAAAAATCAAGCTGGTTAGACTTCAGAGAATAAGCTCAGAATTTTTCAATTTTATGCAATTTTAATTGTGTATTTTATGTTGACCCTGCTAAAATCCTTCAGCAAACTGACCTGTTCTCAGTGGAACGAGCTGGTCCTTTCAAGGGGATGGTGTTAGTGCAGTGCCAAGAAGTTGTTATATTTGGGGGGTACAGGCGGAAATCCCTTCTAGAGGCACCAAGGACGGAAAAAAGAATAGGTGCAACTGGCTTACATGAGCTTTTTGGAATAACTGTCATAGGGAATTCTAGTGTTGCTATGATGGCAGCAGAATTTCAGTGCCGTTGCTGCATCAGAATCTCACCTCTGGCCTTTGCAGGAGACAAAGTGCTGAAGAGTGAGGGATGGAAAAGGAGAGAGGGAATAGTGCTGTACTTTTCCCTTTAGGATAAATGGACAAGGACTATTTCTAGTTTCTTAATCTGGAATTTATACCAGTTTTAAATTTGCTTAGTACAGCACTGATGAAAAGATGGGCTCTATATTACCAGCATATTATAAAGAAATACTGTGAATGGCATTCAGAGTTGACGTGTTATTCTTTAACTGCAGTAAATCATCTTAAGTGTGATGTTAGTATTTTTATCCTTTAGGATAAGTACTGTACTTGCATAAAATCTTTGGCTTGTTAAACTTTATAATCTTTTGAAGCCAAAAATATCATGTAAGCAACATACGTTTTCTTCAGGGCTTTGTAGCCGCGAATAACTGGTTTGGCTTGAGTAGAGTATGTTTACTGATATCCAACTATATTTTTACTTTTTTTTTTCAGGAAATATTTTAACTGAACTCTTTTAATATTTTTTTTTTCTTATTCATTTGGTCATCCCCCTCTGTATCATGTGTCATCCATCATCTCATGGAAAAAGGAGAAGATGGGGTGGAAGATTGAACATTATCTATTTGTTGAGCTTTGCATTGCAAAATAATATTCCTGAGCTGACTTGTTTTTTTTGTTTTCAAGAGTTTCAGAACTAATGTGCTAAATTTAATATTGATTTGGAGGTAAAGAGGTTTCTTTGATTCAAGGAAAGTATTTTAGTAGACAAGCCAAAGCAGTAAGTCGGAATGCCCCAGTGCCATTTAAAGGAACACTGGACAAGTACACTGTCTAAGTTCTGTTGGATTCAGCAAAACACCACATAGAATCAAAGCAACCAAAAATGAGCCTCAGTTCTATGTGTTTGCAAATATATACGTACATACTTATATTGAAAATGTGTACCAAAACAAAACGGTGATTCAACTTGATCTGTAATGTCTTATTGAAGTACTTGATTATTTTTTTTTGTTAAAACAGGAAGCAAATTATTTAATTGGAAAGATGAGAGGATGTGTATGTATTTATTATAGGTTGTGCAGCAATGCAAATTTTCTTTACCAAAGCAGACTGGAAAACTGTTTTTGTTTTTTTTTTTAAATATCTGAGTAATACAGGTCCATCTTTAAATATGAACTTGAAAGATATGCAAGTTTCTAATGGAGTTATTTGGTTTAAAAGGTGATAGAGGCAGAAAAGGCTGTGGTAATTTCACACATTAGCACCTAACAAAGATCTTTTACTGCATCCACTCCTATATATTCCTAAAATATGATAAAATATTTGAAAAAAATTCTTATCATCCTCTATAATAAACATATTAAACATATTTTTTAAGGTTGTTTGTTGGCAGATATTTTTTTTTTCAAGTGAGTGAGTGATCTCTTTAATCAGCTTTCATCAGTCATTTAAATTGCATTGTTTGAGTCAACGGTGAAATACCCGAGCTTTGCTCCTTTCATGTTTTGTGAAGATTCATGCATGTGAATGAACCCCAGGTACTACCACAGCTTGCTCTCTACTTATTGTGTAGATAATTCTTAGTACATGTTGCTTATTTGGATTAAGGCAAATATTGAACTATTATAAGAATATACCCATGGGATTTTACACTGGTGTAGTTAAATGCACTTAGGAAATAGCTTGAAGTTAAAAATAGCTTTAGATTAGTTATTGAAGCTAAAGTTGTGTTGATAGTCCTAAAATAACATATTTGGAAGAAGCAGAGGTGGATTAGAAAATGCCTTTCTTGCGATTGTTTGCCAAAAGTAGTCTGACATCTGGTAATTTCTAAACAAGCTGACAAAATACAAATGAGTGAGTGCTCACTGCCAGCACTGGTAAGGAGGTATCATTAGGTACCAGGGGGCACATGTGGCTAAGCAGATGTGCCCTTAGTATCAAAAATTTGTCTCTGAGCAATGTTGGTCACCCTGAAGGAGGACATCTGTCCATCAGCATGCCTTCCTGCACTGGACAACAGCAGCTCTAGAGCAGTCCATGTGTGTGGCCCTCACCCGTGTCTCATCCTCAGCCATTGTGTAAGCATTTGCCAGAGTAGCAAGGACAGGTCCTTGAAGGGAGGTAAGGCCTTTGGTTACACAGTGAAATGAGCAGCTGATGAGCCCCAGTACCAGGGAAAAAGGGGCATCATGGGCTGAGGAGTTGTCATTGGGCCTGCTGGAGTAACTACTTGCTAGAGGCATCACAAAAAAGAGCTGAAAGGTATCTGTTAAACAAAGAATAAATCTGGCTTCCTCATTTGGAGAACAGAGCCAATTTTAAATCTGGCATATATGTATGAAATCAAACATAATTTCTTTCCTTGTAGGACATAGCAAGAACAGATTGAAAACATTTCAGGACATCTGTCTTCCTAAAGTGCTCCCACAAGGGAGGTCATCTTTCTAAAACCCCCACATCCACACCTACCTCAGTTTCTCTTTTCCCATATGGTGGTGTACTGAATGCAGTACTGCAGCTGCTTTGCAAGTTTCACAGCCATTTCAGATTTTCATAGTTCTGGACCCCAGTGAAGTCCCTGCATCTCAGAGTTCCAGCAGTAAGTTCATGTCTCTAAATAGATAAACGGTACCTTCAGTCTGTCATTCTGCCGCTAACTAGCTTGCGTTCCAGCCTTTTTTGGGACTTCAGTACTTGTCTGTCCTTCCTATGGGTTACACTTCGATCTTTATTTTTGATCCATTTCAACTGTTTCCACATTTCTTGCCTGGATTGTAGCATCAGAATTTTTAGTTTTCATGTTTCCTCACAGAAAAATCTCACTGGGAGCTTTGCTTCTCCACAGGCCTCTCTGACTAACAGAACCTGCCTTTCAATTGATGCTAGATTTCTATGACTGATTTTATAAGGCTAAGGTCATATGCTTCACCCCATTCCTTCCCTATGTGTTTCCAAAATTCTGGCTTGTTTTAAAATTAAGGGTTTTTTCAATGGGCTACATCTATATCACAGTACCGTACCTTGTCTTCATTCACCTTTTGCTGGGGAGATTGCTCACTTTCCCTAGTAATTTCTCCAGTCATTGTCCTTGCTTATAAACTGGTGTTTCATCCAGTTTCATTCAGTGGTCATCAATTTGGCTGGGTGATGACCACCCATACAGCTTGGTGAAATCCAACAGCAATGGGGAAGTTTGCCCAAATTAGTTCAATTTATTGCCAGAACAATGCACAAGTAACATGAGCAAATAAACAATCATGTTCGTGCCATGACTCACATAGCTGAAAAGAGGGCAAAATTAGACAGTCTATGCAAAGCAACAGTTCAGCTGCATTTAATCTATTACAGTGTAAAAGAAACAAGATACCATTAAATGACTAAAGATCTCTGAAGGGATTTTAACTGGCCTTTGCAAGACATGATTTAAAACTTGTTTTTCAACAGAAGCAAAGATGTCTTCTGTGGGATAGACTGTCAATACAATTCTAACACTCTGGAACCAGTAAAAAAGAAAAGTCACTAAATCTAGCGTGAAACTATATGATGGTAATGATGGTTTTTCCTCTGTGCGCTTCCTTTCATGTTGAAGGCAAACTTTAAAGGTATTCAAATCATGTGCATGGATCATTTCATGCACTGTTGAAAAGCTGTGAAACAAAGGGACTGCTTAGCTGCACAGCAGCCCAGTCTGCTCCGCATGGGAAGTTTAGGTTGACAAACTATAATTAGCTGAGGTTGAATCCAGCCAAGACGCTGAGATTAACAATCTTGCACTTATAGAGAGAGCCAGGGGATCTTTAACAACCATAACCATAAGTGGCTGGGGTCTTGGTGTTACATCTCGTGTCTCTTTCAGGGGAAGACATTGCTATATCCCCACTGACAGAACAGCAATTGAACATGCACTGCCTAGAGTCCTGTGTTACCTCCTAAGTGTAAGACATAGGAGTGGTTTTTGTGCTGCCTGGAAATTAGATTGAGCAGGCAGAGTGTGAATCTTGACTCACATAGCTGTGAAACTGGACTCTTGTCACTATAGCTTGCTTTCATCTGAAAGAGGGGGAGAACTTGAGGCTCATACAGTGATGCAGAATTCAGCCTTGCTGGCAGGGCTGTGTCTGCAGTAAGCACGTAAGGAGGTGTACCAGTACAGAAGTTACCTACTGCTTTCTCTGCAGGACACTGTAATTCTCTCAGACCTGCTGGTGCGAATGCTGCTTAATGGTTTTGGTTAACACGCGTCTCATTTAGCAAAAACAGACTTTTTGATCTGTTTAAGTTCTCTGGCACATGCTGGCTGGAACAACATTGGAGTGATCTTACAGGCAGCTTGGTCTGCAAGTCAGGCGGGCGGGAAGGAGGGAAGATAGCCAGGAGCACTTGCTGCATCTGTGTGGGAATCTCTGTCCCTGGGGTCCGTTGGGCACTGCCAGGTCCCATCCCCAGGACTCCTTTAAAAACACTGCATTTCTGGTATGAACACAGTCTCTTCACCTCTCAGAATACTACTTATATATTGTTTCAAAATGTATTTTGGCTAAGTTGCCTAGTTAATCATCAGTTTGGTTCAGTAGGAGGTACTGGGTAGACGTTGTGAGCTGAATGTAATGCTCAGCCATTCTAATTCAGCAGCTAATCAGCTGGGTCAGTGATGATACAAAATAAATACACTGTGAAAATGAAATGGTTTTAGCATATTGGGCCTTAACTGCCTTTAGGGTTTTACATGTTTTGCTAAATTGAAATTTCATATGTAGAGAATATCTTCTTCTTAATCCCATGCCTTTGTGACAACTTCCTTTTTAGAGTAGAAAATAAAATGTAAACTTAATTGCTTAAACTCTGAAAAATGCTTTTCTTTGAACTCAATGAAGCACAAAGATGAATAGTTTATTACTAAAGGGAATTTAGCTCTATTTACGACTGCTTGTACTGTGAAATTGGATGTTTGTGATCTCTAAAGACTTGCTTTCTTTTCAGGGATATTACGCTGTAGGTCAGACTACAGTAGAAAGCTAGACTGTAAGAAAATTGCAGTCTCTAGAAAAACCTGTTTCCACATTTATGGAAAATAAATGTGGAGCTTTACCAACTTTAGGATTCAGTGCAGTGAACTTCTTAAAAATCACTGAAATGCAAACTAACCAACACTGATGGGCTTAAAAGCAATTATTCTGTAATACTAGACAAATGCTCTTCAATTTGTGCCTGCTACCTCATTTATGTCTCCAACACTGCTAGACCAGCTTTCAATATTTTTCAGTAGTATGGAGCATAGATAGAATTAAGTCAATTCAGTGCGATGGACAAATGATTCCCGTGCAAAATACTTAATGTATTTGTAAAACTTATACTTGTGCTATTGCACAGCAGAAATGTAGGCCAATGATTTAGCACACGTGCATGAATTTCCCAGCTATTTTGAAAGTTTTGATCTGCATATGTGGCCAACTAAAATAGTAATTCTTCCTTGTGCCGCAGGATATACCAAGATTTTTAGGTATATACCAGCATTTTCTAGGGCATCTTACCACATAGAAGCAACCTCTGAAAAAACCTCTTCCTTCACTTTCTGTTTCAGAATATCTAAGTGGGCCAGGAAAGAAGTGTGTGTCATCAGGAGGGACGTTAGAACTGCTGCTGTTCTTCAAGACACTGGTAAGATGCCATGTAGAGTGTTGTGTCCAGCTTGAGTCAGTTTTGCTCAAGACCAGCTTTCAAACTGGCCTGCATTCAGGGCAGAAGCAGTGGGACAGATCAGGGAAGCAGTGAGCTTCTCTTACACAAGGAGATGTAAAGAGCCTGATCTGTTCAGCCCTGACAAGAATGAAGGGATAATATTTGCAACATCTTTCCAATAGAACTGGGTGGATGTGTGGATACTGGAGGAGGTAAGAAAGCTGACACTTCTTAAGATAGTGTTTGATAACTTGATAAGTGGGATTATATGAAAAGGGTGAAACCACTAAAATAGCAGAGCAGGGAGCCTGCTGATGCAGGAGACACATTCCAGGTCTCTGTTCTTATGAACAGATTGTCTTCAGCAAATAACTCAACTCTTTAGGAAAAATATTGAAGGACTATTCTAGTTGAGTTTGTTTTGTTTTATTTTGCTTACCTTTCAAAAAGCCTGTCTCAATAACATGTCTCAAGAAGAGGTGGAAATTTGGCATATATTTGTTGCTTCCAGAGCAACGGCTGGAGTGGAAGTTAAAAAAGAAAAAAAAAATCTTACAAAAAGTATGGTTCAATTCAGCTTTGATCATAAAGCAATTAGTTGCCAGTACCAGAATCTTGGCTTTGTTTAGTTTTAATTTATACTATCAGAAGTTTTTCCTGTTTTGAAACACAGCTCTGAATTCACAGCCAGTGTGACAAGGATTTCTGGTTAGAATTCAAAACATAGGTAGAACTAACTGTGGTCTGCATGGCAATGAAAATGAGTGTTGTTTTCACCAATTATGTATGCAAAATAGGTCAAAGTAAATGCTCAGTTTCTAGTGTACCTATCATGGCAGTTACTAGTCTCAGTAATACGTGATACTCACCAAATTAACTGAAAAGATCCATGCTCTAGATCTGCAGATACTCTGTGTGTCATACACTCTGTTCAAAGGGACTTAATATCTCAATTTTTCTGTAAAAACATCATGTTACCAGCTGTAATGCTCTATAGTCATGTTTATGTGAAAGACTGGCACAGTAGGTTTCATTCAAGATCAGCAGCTACTTAGATGATGCTAACAACACCGTTTTGGTACAAACCTATTAAAAAAATTAATACGTTAACCCAGCTGTCTAATGTTAGTCACAAGTCGTCAACATAT
This sequence comes from Arenaria interpres, assembly GCA_013399435.1. NCBI lineage: Eukaryota > Metazoa > Chordata > Aves > Charadriiformes > Scolopacidae > Arenaria > Arenaria interpres. Next base: position 154,333 of record VXAK01009603.1, on the reverse strand, counting down.
TGCCCATTTATTACATTTAAATTAAACCATAACCTTTTTAGTACATGGAAATGATGGAGTGTGAAACCTGCCTTTAAAGACTCAGAGGACCATGTGTTGTTTGGTGTATTTATGGTTGTTGGGTGTATTTTCATTCTGTGTCTTAGCCTCAGCCAGTAACTAGTTTGTTTCAGTTCTGGAAAGATGGATTGTATCACCAGCACTATTCTGACTGACTTGGTCTTACCCCTGTGCTGCTGTGAGCATGTACTTGGGGGTTTGGCTCAGCGATTGCGCAAAGCATGCTCACATCTGTTGTGGTATAGAGTATTATAAATATACACATTATTAGTACATCTGTAGTACTTGCTAGTTATAATCCTTCTGCTGCTAGGCACGGAATTGGAATTTTAAAACAATAAAACCCAGTGTTTTATTGAAGTCACATACAACATTTACAGGGAAGGGTGAAGCAATTTGAATTACTTTGGTATCTGAGGCACTGTTTGCTGAAGGGGTTAAATGGCATTGATTGCCATACACTTTGTTTGCTTAGACCTCTGATAAGGATGTTTTTGTCAAGTTATCTCACTTGCAACACAAGTTGTGCCCTAGAAAAGTGGTTCTCTTGTCTAATGGAAATCAGAGCATTTAGAAAGAAATATCAGCTTGTTCGCCAAATGAAAATGCGCAAGAAATTCGAAGTTTGCAGCTGGTATTTGAACAGTCAAATTTCTGTAAGTTCACAGGTTAAATTTCACTTTTATTTTTCTGCTGAGAAATTGCCAAAAACAGTACAAAACCCCCAAATCTAATCACAGAATTTACATGAACCTTTTCATTGCGTTAACATAGCTCCAGTTCTTGTGAAGGATACTTCATGACCAGACAGCAGTCCAGTATGAGATAAAATAGGAACTGAGGAAATAAAAATAATTTAGAATCTGATGACTTCTCATTCATGCACATGTGAAACTGAAAGAATGTATTGAATGCAGCTGCATGTATGTTGCTCTTGAATATAGAAATATTCAATATGTTCTGTTAATTTTTGGTGAAAATTTGATTACTAAAATTTGCTATGCCATCAGATGGGTGAGAGAGTAAGGAAGTTGGTAGATGGTATAAGGATTTCAGGTGATCTGGACATATAGGAGATGTGGACTTAAAAAAGTGTTCGGTAAACGGAGAAGTGCTAATGCACGATTACAGGTTGACAGACAGTACCAGTTCTCCATGCTATATCATGAAATGAGCGTAAATCAGCATTCATGTACTAATGTGGCAAGGAAAACAAATGTATAGTGGGATATGGAAAGCAGGAGCATTGTATACTCTTCCCAGCATAGAACATGGAAGGTAGTGTGGTAAATGCATTTCCAAATAGATGAAGGTTAGTCAGTAGAAAGCAATTACCAACTTTACATAACCAGAAAACCTAGAAAACAATGGCTGCAAGGAAAGCTTGAGTCAGCTTCAGGATGGAAAAGAGAAATTCAGTCTTGAAATAAGTTTTTTCATGAAGAGCAAGAGAACAACCTGTTCTCCCTATGCATGGTGAAAAGGACAAGAGCAGGTGGTCATAACTTGTAGCAAGGAAGATTAAGGTGAGATATTAAAAAAGCTTTCTAAAATTTTATGAGGCTAGAATCTCCCTTGGCTCTTCTGTTTCCAAGCTGTTCTCATGTCACAAATGATTTGCAATGATGTGCTAGATTTGTCTTTCTGATTTATTCTGTTTTATTCTGAATAGTTTATAAAACGGTAGAAATGAAGGACAGATTTTGCATTTTTTTAGTAAAGTTAATAGTCTATGTAAACAAAAAATTTGACTCAAAATATTGACTGAATTAAAAAAAAATAATAAAGAAACTCCCAAGAAGAAAATTAGTGCAAATTAATTGGGTAAATTATTTGCTATGAATCATTCATTTAGCTTAATTTCGAAGTTTTGCTTATTATTGATCCTTAATTAGAATAAATGTGCTATATGCAAAGTTAATTATTTTTATTATCACTCTAAATACAGGTATTGTCTCATTGCTTTAAAAGTGTGCATCTTTAGATGTACTTTTCATCAGTCAGTTTGCATATTGATAGCTGTTAATGTCGTGTTAAGCCCCATGCAGTATCATTCTGTGAATACTGGAAAAGGAAGGGTGAGTAAACATGATTAACTGCAGGCTGTGATGCTAAACATATTCAATTATTCAAGCGAATGTTTCTCTCTCTTTCGGCTAATGAGAAATTTATGGATTAGCCTTTTCCTCCTTCCCTGGTGGTTATTCCCCCCTATTGTTAAGAAACTAGGGGATAATATAATGAGATGCTTACTTGATTACTATCAATAAGACTTCAAATGGTATTTTTAGGAAGAAGCAGCCAAATTCATCCCAGGTGCAACATCAACAAAATCAATAACGTAACAGTAATGAATATTGTGGAAGAAAACTGTTGCAGATCACTGTATCATCTGTATGATCATTTTGATTTAAAGATTTTTTTTTTTAATTTGCCAAACACCTTTTTAAATGACATTAAATCTTGCAATATTTATCCAAAACCTCTGCCTGGGAAAAGGACTGGTCCATGGAGAACGTGTGTCAGCATATTTGTACAAGATACAACCTTGCTGACTTCAGTAAGGTGCTGTCTTGGCAGGGTCAGGGCCTGGTTCAGGGGTGTACATTGATAAGGGCTTTAAGAGCATTCAGAGCAAGCCATGGCCACGCTCCTCAGGTCCAGGTAGTTTCCACATGCAAGCTTCTCCAGTAGGACAGTTTCATATGATCCCCTGGAAGAGGGGCTGTAGGAGCTCTTGCTGACTACAGCCTCCATCAGTCAACTGAAAGGAAAAGGGTCCCCTCTGGCTTTAGGAGCAAGTACTGTCCACAGCTTGTGTTCATAGGACTAAAACCTGGCCACCAAACCAGGCTGGCCTCTTACTGCCTTTTTAGAGCACCCTCTGGCCCGTACTTCACCTACAGACCGACTGTTCCTGGACCTAGCCTGGGAACTGTGCTGGGAGCGGGCTGAGAGTTATCACAGTGCATGATCACACTGGGCAGTGCCCGAGCCGGCACCTAAGCCTTCAGGGAGAGATGTGCCCACGGTTCTCGAGCAGACTGCAAATACTGAACCCTTCTGCCTCCTGGCGTTGCTCCTGCCACTTCCTTTGCTTGAGCTTTCGGACTAGACCTTAGGCTGAGGTCTCCTACTGCCCTCAGCAGACCTAATACACCCATTTAGGATGCACTCAGCAGACCTAATGTAGCCCTAGGACAGAGAGTCTTCTCCGAAGTTCCCACTGAGATATCCAATAACCAGTCAAACTTCTCAAAGCAAAGCACCTCTTTGGAAACAAAGCATCTCAATAGACAACTTTATTTCATAAGAAAGGTTTATTTTAAAGCCTTTTCCTCATTTTCTTTCTTGGAATTTCATTTTAACACAGGACTTATCTTAAAAAAACCTGGAACCGTGCGCTCTCTCTATTGATATGAAACAAATCTATCATGAACTTATTGCTCATTTTTTAATTAAAATTTTCTATTATGCAAAGCATGAGTCTTAGGCTGACTGGCAATCACTCAAGCTGTTGGAACAGAAGATCTTAGCACAGCCTCAGAAAATTCAGTGAGAGCCTCCTGCAGGAATTCCCTTTTCCACAATGAGATTTCAGTAAATTACACCATCCCTTTCAAGAGTAATTGCAATAAATTTAATATGACCAGCAAACATGAAATATGTCAGTGTATCACAGTTCATTACAATAGGATCTCCATTGCGGACTAATAATAAATAGTAATGCTCAGATAACAGCCAAGAAAATGTAATGTCTGAGCATTGAAAGAACATAAATAAGGATCTGAACTCATTGGATCCTGTTCTGAATAGAATAAATGGATGCCCTGTGGACTTCTATCAAAGTGATGGATGAGGGGTTTTCTTTTTTGACTACTGAAAATGCAAAGAAATAAAAAATGTATCCAACCCCAGACTTTCAATCCTCTCCCTGCATTTGTAGCAGCTCTCCCCTCCAACGAATGATTGAGGACTGCAAACACAGAATGTGAAGGACAGCCGCTCCAGCAGGAATATTTGAGATCATAATCCAAGCTGTAGCACTACCTTGGGCACTTAAAGGGATATGGTCAAATAATTCTGCTGTGGGTTTTGTTTTGCTTTATTTTTCAGTGTTTGTAAAAAGTTATGTTTTCTGGAAAATGTGAGCATATTTTCTTTTGTTCCCAGTTTGTCTTCTTGTTTGGAAAGTGTTTATTTCTTCCTTCATTTCTTTTTAGAGCACAACCCAATTTAGTATGTTTTTTCTGCAATACTGATCCTGTCAATCAATATCTAGAAGTTATATTCATTTTAATACTATTTTGTGCTCTTTCAAGCAACTCTGCCTGAGCACACTGAAGCATATTTCAGCTGCAGCACAACTCACTTTATTTTAATCTTTCACTGATACTAGCGGATGCACAGAAAACACTACTTACTTGCAAATTATAACTGAATAATTTAAAGCATGGCCAGATTATTATTGTGAGCTCATGAAGGAGAAAATTAAAGGTTTAAGGGACAAACTCAATTCTGATCCAAAACTACCATAACATGTGGAGATAATAAACGTACATCAGAAGGGAAATTGGTCTAAATGTCATCCCTGAATTGACAGTGTGCGTGGATAATCTTGTGATAACATTTTATTGTTATTCAGGTTGAAGCAGAAGTAATCAAATCTCATTTGTTAAGGCTGGTTTGTTATTTTAACTACCTGAGGGCAACGTTTCTTTCCAAAGTTACAAAGAAAAAAAAATCTACAACATATCAGGTGTACTGAAGGACTTTCATCTTGTGAGGTATATGATATAGGACAGAGACAGCACACCAGATTTGACTTATGACTAGTATGACCTACCATGAGCTCCCCCTTCCTTCTCCCTCCCCTCCCCGCTTTTCCTTTATTCTATATTTCCAGCAATTTATAGCTGCTTACAACTTCAGAAGCCTTTAATCATTTGCAATGGTATTTTCTTTGTAGAAATATTCCTCATGAAGTGCTTGAGTATATAATAAATATTCTTTAAAATGGTTGTACCAGTTTAACATTAACATTTCAAATATTTTGGTTATGTATATTATACATAACAGATAAAGCACATACATCCATTTCAAATTTCTGTTAAAGTGGCTCAACTTTAGGGGCTCAACAGAAGTTTAAGAGATACAATGGCTTGGTGCTAATTTTTTTTTTAGACAGCTGAACCCAGGAGGGTTGTTTTGCTTTTGCAGTAGTTGTAAAAATTCATTATCTTGTCTCCTTTTCTCTTGTCTGAAATAATAACAGCTTTGTTACTTTTAGAAAATCAGAAGTGATTGCGACATGAGGCTGAATGAAAAACCTTCTCGTGTGGGATCCCAGTGCTACAGCTGATTGTTGGACAGCAGGCCTGTTGATTTTGGAGCTGACATGCACAATGTTTCAGCAAACTCCTGCTCTAGGGTTGCCCAGGTGTTACGATAATTATCTTGTCCTGTGGGTACAAAGATTTTAAAATCCAAAATGTGCTAGTAATATTGCCTGGTTTGATCTCCTGGATGGTGTAAGATGTAAAGTAGAAGCTGCTGATTTCAATAACGAGCAAAATTTTGTGTGGAACTTGAGCATGTTTCCTTCTGTTTTATTTTTGTTTGTTTTTCAGAAAGATGGTAATCCATGGAAAATTCACCTTTTCTTTTCTAAGCCTGTTTCCCTCCTGCTATTTTCATTCCAATGCTTATGGTCTTAGCATTGGGTAAAATTGTTTATAATTCTTTGTCTAGACCAAACTCTGACCTTGTTATTGAATCTTGTGGTGTCACTCATGACTAGCTTCTGGTACTAGAAAACTTCTTCCTGGGTAAACAGTTTCAGGCTATGAGGAAGTTTGCTCTTACACATTTTTTGCATAAAAAACAATATGTGAGCCAGGGCTTCCAGGCTTGTAATTGTTCATATGGTATTAAGATTCTCCTCCCCAACTTCTGAATACTCAATGCCAGAATTTGCACAAACTCAGTCCATACTTTATGGTTATGACTTGATAATTTGTTCTTTAAAACTGGCAATAAGACAAAGAATTGTGAAGAATATGACTGTTGTTTTGGCTTTGGAAGTCCTTCTGCCCATGTTTGGATTTTAGCCAGGATATTGTATAAGGCTGTTGAGCAGATGAACTCTTCCAGGCTACTGTCGGCTGTAGAAGATGGGGAGGGATACCACTCTTCAACTTGACTCACAGCTGACCTCTGTTCTCTTTCTAGAAGTTATTGCCTCCTCAGGTATGCTACTACCACTAACCAGTCCTTAATTAGTTGGACTAGAAAAGACCATATTACCAAAATAATTTAATTTGAATTTGGTCCCCACCAGCAGGATGGAGAGAATATCACGAAGATTATCTGGTGGATCTGAGAGATCCCCACTCTTCAGTATGGGGATGAAGAATGACTGTAGGGAGAAGGGATGGGAAGTGGAATCTTAAAGATCCACAGTCTTGGACCATGCTGAACATATAACTGAATACTGAACAGGACATGGCCTATGTTCTGTACGTATTTAAAAAGAGAAGGAACATTTTGAATTCTTCAAAGATGTGAACATCAAGCCTGCAAGGAAATTCAGGCTGGCTCCTTGATAACACTAGGCTGGTGACAGGCTGAAGAGCCGTGGGTATTGCTGTGCTTGTGCTGTGCAAACCCAGGTCATTTCTGCTAGGGTTTACCTCACCTACTGCAGTGCCACACAAATGTTGCTGAATTGCTCTAGATTCTCACTGGGAGAAACTGTTACCAGAGTGTCCAGAAGCAGGCCATTTGCAATTATGCATTTTAGCTCTTGCTGTTTAGGAGGTTGTGGGCATTCAATTTCTTTTTTGTTTTGTTTTGTTTTTTTTTTCCTTTTAATCCTTATTCTATCTTCTCTTCCTCAAGTATACTAATATCAAACCCAAATGATTTCACTTCATGGTGATATTTTCTAAAAATGCAGTATTTCAGATTACAACATTCTTACAACCTAGGAGCCCTTCTCATGTGTGCTTTCTTCATTTTGTTCTCTGAAAGAAGGGCAGTCACATCTACTACTTCAGATTTTTATAAAATTTAATTTTTAAACAGTGTCATAGTTCTCGGCAGAGAGATCAAACCAGAGCTGCATCAAATTGCATTCTGACCTCAAGGTATTATCCTGAGACTGCAATTCAAGGTGCTTCCCCTCATTAGTTTAATGAATGCTACAGCAGTTTGTCTCGGTTGACTTTTTTCATAAATAATTGGAAGCCCTTTGTTGCCATGGCTTAATATCATTTCATGCCCTATCCCTTAATGATTCACAGACAATTTGTTAATCTGGAACTCCATTTTCCCTGAAACATTCCTGTCCATAGTGATTATTCCCATAACTGCACCAAGCTGATTGAGAGCTCCTGTTCCTGCCTATGAACCTTTACTCCATCTCCATCAGAACAGATGCTAGGGAAATTTGCTGCTTTACTCTCCTGACTCCTTTAGACTAGAAATTTTGATCAGGTGCATATTATGTGAACAGAGGATTTGATAGTAACCAATTTAAATTAATATACAGGTACTTCTGTATTTCTTATCTGGTAAAGGTGCTGCCTGCTGACTCAAGCTGAGCAGCTGCCAATGTGATTGTACAAAGCATTCAAGCTGACTCTTGTTGATACCACCGTAAGATTTAAGTTGTTGGGTGAGCTGCAGAACAGGAAAAATAGACCCCACTGCTCATAGAAAAATCTGCCTTTCCTCTCCAGAGAGGTCTTAGAGAATTCTGCTTTTTTTCAATGACATCTCTAACATGAAATTCCAGAAATTTCCAAACTTGTGTACTGAGAGCATCATAGGGTGCTGTGGATTCAGATGTTAAATAACAAGTTGAAATTTAGTTGGTTTAGGCATTACTTGGGTACATATTTGCAAACATACATTAGCATTGTAGTTCAGATCAGAACTGGACTTTGGAACAAAGTCTTCCTATTATCTCCACTGTCTACACTTTGCACTGTGGAGTGCAAAAACTGAATTTTATTTGGACAAACTTGAGTGTGCCTGACGTACTCCATTAGGCATCATGGACTTGCATCTACTGGCGACAAACTGCTAATGGACTGGTAGGCAATCTGTCCAAGATATCAAGTTAGGCCCCGTCCAAAGTAATTGTTTCTATCTCAAAATGTTCATTGCATGGACATAAGCTCCTCAGCACCACTGTAGATCACCATGCTTAGTTCTACATATTGGTTGCTGTTGTCCTGCACTCCTGCCTGTTGTAGGCATTTAGATATAACTAGGGATTCTGAAAATCAGAGAAGCGTGAACTCTTTTTCTATTTCTTTCTTTTTAAGTTTCTCCTGAATGCCAGGATGACGTAGCTATTAGTACCAGTGCTGGAATCTAATCTGCAAATTTTTGAGCCTCTTGTGAGCATGTGTTTTCATACCCTTATGGTAGTGGCTGTGGATAAGGGCAGTGAAGACCTGCATCCTAGATGGATTTCAGTGCTTTTTTGTGTGTGTGTAAAAACATTGGTAATGTATTTACAGTAGATTGTGTTTGAAACGGTCTACAAGAAAGGAAGTGTGGCTGGGAGACTCAGGTAAACAACAAATAAAAAATATATCCCCAAATGAGCAAATCACAAATAGTTCTCAGTTTTACCTCAGCACAAGTACACAGACTTCAGTGACCAAGGATGTAGCTGAAGACTGATTTAGAGCCAACTACAGAACACAAATTGAAGGAAAATAGAGATGCACACTTCTATTCTTTGTTTGCAGAAATAAATTCTTGAACTGAAATGCTTTTGTGGCCCTGTGTTCACAGTATTTCAATTTCTCTTGATGATAGTGGCGGCGGGGGGGGGCACTTGTAGAGAGGAAAATCATAAACTGAAGCCACTAGCCTATTTATGGAGCACACTGACTCACATATGAAGGCATGTTTGATGCCCTGCTCTTGCACACTGCCAGAAAAACAGATTGGTTTTGTACTGTGGAACCCACAGGCTGTATGCTGGCATCAGCTTTTGTGTCAACTGAGTGGTTTAATTTTCAGGAGAACATTTTTCCATATGTTTGTAAATTTAAAGTGTTGCATTTTGAAAATATAAATCATGTTCTTGATTTTTTGTGACCTCCTAAAAATCCAAGTCACAGTACTCTGGCTAATGTTCTGGATGTATGTTTTTAATTTAAAATACAAGTCAAAAAACTTTTTGTTCAGCTGTTCTGGATACACCCTTATAAAACTTTTCCTAATACACTTGGTACTTTATTTAACTCTGTTGATTTACTGTCTCCACTGTTGATTTTTTTATCTCCACTGGACTGGCAGCAGTGGTGAATCTGGCACAGTGTTTCTTATTGCTGGGCTGAAGAGGTGTTTCTCTATTAGATGATGTTTAATATACAGTTTTCTTTGTTATGATGGATTTTTTGTTGTTTGTTGAATTCTTATTGATGGCAGCCTGGAGAATTATACCCTCTGTGAAATGGCCAGCACCTAAAAAATTAAACAATTACAAATCTAAGCATTAATACAAACATAGTAATTTAAAAGATGTACACCCATATACTCTACACTCAAACAAAATAAAAATCAACATGTTTTGCAGAAAAGACCACATATTTTGCAGATCAACATATTGTTGTTCCTATGCAAAATATTTATAAACAAGCCAGTGAGTTTTAAATGTGGTTCAATACGGATTACAAAAAAACTAAGGTTTGAATAAATCAATAGAATTCTCATTAATACTACCCTCAGTGTGAAAATGTTTATTATTAATACATAACAGTATGCTTTGTCTGCAAATGAATCTGTCATATCATTTTGTCTTTTATACCATTTTCTAGTCAGCAATTATTGATCTACCAACATGAAAATTCTATAGATTTTCCATAGAATACAAGCCATTTTATAATGTAGGAGTAGCTGGTTATTTTAAATCAAGCTAGTGTTGTAAAACACTATATAAAATACATCCAAATTGTGAAAACATGGATAGATTGCACTTTTTTGAGAAATACATGGTTACGTGCCTTTTTGTGGTTGGAACTGAGTTTTTGTGTGTGATACGAGATTAATATTGGAATTGCACAAGTGAGTGTTACTTTAACTTTGCGTTTCAAACTCAGACTTATTTCTTAATTCTTACTTCACAAGAATTATCAATTTTAGGGGGGAAAAAAAGGCGCTATTCCACTACGATCTGAGTTACATGGAAAAGTGTTCCAAATTTGCAGCTCTGCTGTCCCGCTGGGCCCAGGCTAAGCGCAAGCTGCAACCTCAGTCGAGGCAAGGGGAGCTCTGCTTAGAGCACTTAGTAAGTGCTTAGAGCAGACCAAAGCTGCTGGATATGGTGAATTAAGTAAACAACTGGGGGACCTCAGAGGTACATGAGACTCAAATAAACAGGTATTCATATATTTTTGGGGATTAATTTTTATTCCTGTCTCTTAAATTAGAATGCCTGAATATGGCTACTTTTGTTTGGTTCAGGAAAGACCATGAGCTATTCTCAGTAAGATATTAATTTATTTTCATCGTATTCTTTGCAAAGTAGATAATTTTAAAATCAGATATTAATCTGTGGGGCCAGAATATGTACTATTGTGAGAGAGTGAAAGCCATACCCACAAGGGGAAGCTGGTCATAATTAGCCTACATAGGCTCACACTGTAACTGGGGTATGGCTCAAATTTGATACAAACAAAAGCATTGCTGAGCCAGCTACAGTTCACTGAAGACTGCAAAACCCATGGGCTGCAGATAAATACCTCAGGTGATTGACTGCGTGATCTTTGCTGCTGCAACACACTTCTGCCACTGCTTATTTCACTTGCTAAATGAAGAGTAGTTTGTGTTCGGGCTAAAATTAGCATAAAGAAAAAGAAAGTCACCAGTCTAATCCTGTAAGTCTTTTCATCATGGGTGCCTACAGGAAAGGACTTTAATGTTCATAGGGCTGAGCAGTTTGGCATCTAGTTCACATCTAAACCCTACTTGCCATATCAGGAAGACGTTTCTTGTCCTTGATTTCTTTAAGGGCATAAAATGTAGTGATGCCTGCCTCTTTCTTTTACAGCACTTCCACTTCAGTATTCGTCCTTGGTGACTACCAAGGAAGTAGGAGATGTGTTTGGCCTTGGGAATCCTGCATATTGGTCCATACTCTTCTACTGTGAGCACTTGTGGAATTCATCAAAACACACAGCAAACACCTTTGGCATCTAAAATAACAGAAATAAGTCAAATGCATGTCACTCTGGAAGAAACTGTATATCAGTTATAAAATCCACATGTGAATGCATTCAACTACTGATATGTAAAATCAAATGAGCTGAATCTCATGCTTTGTGTCCAAGACTATGAATTTTCCTGCAAAGTCTATAATCTGAGGCAAGTGGTGTTAAAAGCTTAAGGACTTACTTATTTCTTCAGAAAAGTTTTCTAGAGAGCCCAAAAAGTAAAGTTCTGTGTAGTCATCTCCCTTTCATGTGTAGGTACAATACAGTGGGAAATAGGACAGGAAAAACAGGAAATGCTTGAATATCCCAGAGACATAAATTTTCCAGAGTATTTTCTCCCATACCCAGGCACCTGTGGCAATGCTGTGTGCATTTTGAGTCACCTGGCTCAGGGATATCTACTGACCTGTGCAAGTCCCTCTATCCACAGTACAACTGCTGCCAGCCCTGCATCCTTCTCAGGCCCTGCCCATTGACATACATGTTTGATCCCGTATGAGATTGCTTTCTGTGAAGGCCAAGGAAAAAAAATTACTCCCCAGGAGAACGACAATCAGGAGGGGAAGAAGAGGTACATCTCACTCATGGTACGTGTGGGCATGTTGCTGGCTGTCTACAATCTCTGGTTAAGCCTATTCCAGAGGTCAAATGTAGCCTTGGGATTTTATGGATCCTACTACGAATGAGCATGGGAGACTTTTCACGGTCATTAATTAGATCTGGGTTTGCAACATGCTTTTGAAAAAAATAAAATTATAGCTATGCTCTTCCTGTCACGTATACTTAGCTTATTGACAACCGGGCGGGATGGACTGCGTGCCGCATTAACAATGCTTTAACCACAGGAGTAACCTGTGCACGTTGTGTCCATTGTCTTAGACGCCGGGTTTCCTTTCACAGCCTTGAGGGGGATACTGAGGCAGCAGGAGGGCAGAGCTGAGAGCTCTTGGCTTCTGCTCTCTTGAAACAAGCTGAATATGTTTGTTTTCTTGGTCACACGTGTCTGCTATATGCTAATGTATGCTGTGCTAGTGCTTCCAGAAGTATTTATGGAAAACAAGAGCTTGAAAGTCTCCGCTTATATATATGTATTCTTTTAGACAGTCAACTACACTTCACATTGAAAAAATACAATCCCATATAATGATGTCGTGGAGGAAAATGTATGTGCTGTGTACAAAACTGAATATATATTGTCTGAATAATTTATATAAGGATCAGAAAATTTGACAAACTTATAAGTGACTTAACTGAACTGAGCTGTTTTTTCCATATAGGTCTTTCTATTATTAAAGTAGACCTAAATGGGTATAGGTCTTATTTAAAATGCACTTTTTGAAATAGCAGTCATTATATAGAAAAAAATCCCTTAAATAATATGTCCATTTATCATTACTCTAACAATGATAATTACCTAATGAACTGAACGTACAGATCCACAGTTGAATCAAGGGTTGCATTTGATGCACAAGCTACTCTAATTGCTACCTGTGTAATTTTGTAACTCACGTAAATTACTAAAGACAGGTTGATTTAAACACAGTGTTAAAATCTAAAAGGAGTGACAGTCCTAATAAAGCAAAATAAGCAGAATAGATCTGTTCGACAAAGCCAGTAATTATAAACTTGAATACCAATTAGTTCTGAGCAGGTAGGTTTATTCCAGCTTTTTCACTGGACTTGAGAATAATTATATTCATTTTCCAAAGTATCCAAAACATCCAGAAAAATAAAGCCAGAATTTATTATGTAAAAACAACACGTGCCTGGCACCTGCCTTTTCAGTGTTTCTATTTCCTCTCATGATGAAAATATACATGCTGGTAAATCCATCTGTTCAAAATAGACAAATTGTTACCCCTTTGTTGAATTTAAGTAATGAAATCTATCAGTGAGAGAGTTCTGCAGGTGGTGGAAATCGATCCAAGTAGGACAATGTGAAACACTGATGGTAAAACTGCTAGGAAGGCTTTTGAAGATATATTGACAATGAATCTGATTTTTTCACAGCAGTTTATCTCATAATTGAAACTATTGCCTTTAATGGTATAGTCACTATGATAGTGGCTTCTGATTTTCTCTTATGATACATCATGTCTATCTATCTGTCTGTCTATCTATCTGTCATTATTTATTTTTAATAGGGACAAAACACTCTGTTTCCCCTCTTGTTTCCTTTGGGATTTGGGATTAAGTTAAATTAATTAAAATTGGAACTTCGTGATATTTTATTAGCTCTGAAATGCAAATAAGTGTCTGTACTTTCTATAACCAGGCATTAGCTGAGCAAATACATATTTGCATAATTTAGAAAGTTAGAGTATAGTTTGATTGCAAAACATCATGTTGCAGCAGCAAGACTTGCTAGAATAAACTCTCAAGGAGAAATGGAGAAAGTCTTATCACTTGGGACATCTTAAATTGAACTAGAAAACACATTAACTTTACAGTGCTTTGTGCTCAGAGAGAGACGAGTTAGCTCAATCCAAATACTGGTAGGCCTTTTTTAACAATGCATCCCTGCAAATTTTGGAAGGAATGGATACATACTTTATATGTAATTGAAAGTATCACTTTGGCTAAACCTTTGAAAGTGCTGTTATTTTTCATTCTAGCAACTGAAAAATATGAAGTTAATAAAAATATGTGAGAATATTATTATCCTTATTATAGAAATTCCTTTCCTTCCTGCTTTTAAATATATATATGTGAGGAAACATTTAAGGAAGGGTTAAGGCAAGTTCAAAATTTTATTTTTTTTTCTGGAAAGCAATTAATGTGAGATAATTCTTTGGTCTGAAATCTATGCTACCTATCAATTGTTCAAGAGAAATGGACACTAAAAGAGGTACAGCAGTACCACTCCATCACCAATGTATTTGCTCTCTTTTCTGCTTTGAGCATGTGTATTAGGATTAGGTACAAGTACAGATTTTGCATCCTTTTTGCTAGGTATAACAGCGTGTTCATTACTGGCAGTGCTTCATTTATTTCACTGTCAGAGTAGTTAGTAGTGAGAAGAACATGGAAAAAGTGGAAATAAACAACAATAAACAATCTTTCAAGAATTTCTTCTCCCAAACAGTTTCAAAGTTTGGGTTAAGCTTTTTGAAACATGGCACGCTTTTGCTTGCAAATATTTTATTTTAGGTAAACGTATAAGGCATAGTGTTACCAAAGTGAAAAGTTTATTTATGTTTTACTGAAAAAGCCTGTACCTTCACAGGATGAGCTCCTGACATTGATATTTCTTTGAGCAGTACAAAGTAATACATAAATATGTATTACAATACAAAGTACACTTAAATACGAAGTAACACATAAATATGTTTTTTTTTCAGTTGAACATTTTTCTATTTTGTTTTTTTAAATAATGTAGCATAGAGATTAGCTGCATTAAAAAAGTGCAGACATGGATTCTCTCATGATGTCATATTCCAAGTTAGTGAAAGATTTGTTGAAGAATTTGCAAAAGAGCAACATAGAGAGATGATGGGTTGATAGTGTGAGAGAGGTGATGGCTTTTAGTAGTCCGTGAGGAAGATTAAAAGTAAAATCATTTAATGCAATGGGTATTTTGAATGCAGATTTGCAACTGTGCTAGAAAGGAAACTATTATCTTTGTCAAAATTTTGAGAATCGTTCTGAGGGTTTTGGTTGTAGTAATGGAATGGGAACGGCAGATGTGGGAATTTTCAAGGAAATTATTATGATGAAACTGGAATCATAGCTGATTTGAATCAAAGTTGATTTGAATCTGGTTTTGATGTTTAGCTTCCCAGTAGAAGTTATAAGTCATGTTGATTTCAATTTTGCAAAGTCTTTGTAGTTTATGTTCTTTGTATGTGTTGTTGATGTTTTCCTTCTCAAACTGGGCAAAATTCAGGAGGAATTTATTGTATCAAATATTTTTTTTCTTTCTTCTAACAAAAAATGCCTTTTCTGAATATCTAAAAGCTGGAAAAGTCACACTGAGGTCTGGAAACTGGCTACAATGCTCAAACTGTATACTTAGACACCTGACTCCCTAAACTGGAAACACAAGTTATGCCACTTGAAATCTGAGGCATTTTTAGCAATGGTCAATCAAAAAATTCTAGTGTGACTATCGTAGTGACAAAGACACTAGTTAGGTTCAATTAGTAAATAAGGATCACATGTTCATAAACCAGTTTTTTTTTCTTAAGGTGATGTTTCAAAACAGTTGTGGAGAACTCTGGATTATCAGTGTAAAATACACATATAAGTTAAGCAGCATTGTTTTAATATGTGGGAAGGAACTAAATCACTGGGTCTGTGGTGTTAGTAAGAAAAATTTCTTCCTTACAGCTTAAAGAAAGGTCTTCAAGGTGGTGGATCTTATTTGGACACAAATGTCAAGACTAAGTTGGAAGCCTTTTAATTTTTTGGAAGGTTAGTTTAGAAAATGATGTGTGTAATTTGCTACTTAGGTGAAACTTGTGTGACAATTAATGTTTGCTCTCTCTAAGCTGTGAGGTAAATCACTGTGACAAGGAAACTACTCAGAACTTTGTTGGACAAAGCTCAAAGTCTGCTGCTGGGAGGAAGAGAAGGACATTTTAGAGCAGCAGCATTCAACCTTTTTTCAGTTTATAGGTTTCAATTTTTTTTGCAGTGCCTGTAAGTAACCCTATATAAGGAATTTTAATCTGACAGCAGGCCTTGTTTTCCTAGTTACTTTCAGCAGATCACATAGTACTTCATGTTTATCCAAAAGTGCCTAAGAAACTGCAAATGACTTTTCTAGCAGATAAAAATCTGCTTCACTTGTGAGCTGGATAACATTCATATTGTTTGCCTAACTGTTGTTCATAGAAGAGGTCTGGAGGAACACAGATAATGGAAAAGTCTCTGAGACTTTTACGCTACATATGGGCAATTCTTTACTTCTGTGGACAGGGAGAGTGTAGTCACTATATTTTTCTTGCTTAAGCGATTCTACTTAATTCTAGTATCAGTTGCTAAATGCTCTCTTCTTCTTACCCATCAGAATAGTTTCCTATTTAGTATAAGAAATGCACTACTAACTGTGGGTAATGTTTACCTGTAGCAAAAGGGACATTTTGAGGAAGGTAAAAATGAAAAAAAAAAAGTGACAAAGATTTTTGGACAGTTGGAAGCAGGGTATATGCAGAATATCACTAGAGACAGGTACCACAGTCTCATTAAGCAGATTAAGATACTGCACGTATTTTCTAAATCCAAGCCAAGTTCAGGAGAGCTAAAGACGGTCACCAATTATCCATCAGTGAAATCACACCGACAGTATTGGTAAATACTGGGTTGTTGTCTTTATTGCCCCATGTGAGGGGAGACTCAGTGCTTTCTTTAATTTTCTGTGTCAGGGTACAATATTATTGTGAATTACTATCTTTAGCTCTATGTTCACTTTATGATTGTTGTCTTTCTTTTCCTTAAAGTTAGTACTCCTGGCAAGAAAGCTTCCTTTAACTAATAAAGTGTAACCACACAAATTCTGTTGTGTAGGCACACTTGATTCAGTCCCTACAATCATTGCTGATTATACAGTTCTTATGCCAAAGCAAGGAACTTTTGAGATCTGCTGGCCCTCATGAGGGCAAATAAATGACAGATATTAACAAAATCAACACCAAACATGAAATTTGTCGGGGAGAATTATTTGGGTACCCTAAAGACTGGTTTTCCTTGAGTTGTTTCCCAGCAGAGATCCAGTCCTGTCACAGCCAGAATTATGCACCAGTCCTTCCACCAGCTCTTAGCACTTAAAATTACTTTTGTTTTTTTTCCCCCAATAGGGCTGGGAGTGGAAACCTCATTGCTTCTCTGTGCAGTTCCAGCTGCTCTTTGGCTTTCCCACTTAGCACTACTGTGGTTAGTAGTGTGATTAAATGCTGTTACATGGGAAAGAAATAGGTTCCTTTCATGGAGCCATGGCTGCTTATTTTTGTCTTATTGATAGCTGCTTCAAATATTTGCTGTTGGCAAGGTTTTTATATAAGTAACTGCTGGTCCTCATTTTTTTTTTCACCTTTCAAATACATGAAGAAATTGTGTGATATACATTGACTATTAGATATCTATTATTTGTGTGTGTATAAGGGGATTTGAAACACCACATTACTTTTTTAGAAAAGAGTTTACATTTATAAGCTACATGAAACTGGACTTGTTATGTCTGTATATTATGGGGTAGAATCGCCCACTCCTTTATGTTTCAAAATTACCTTGTATGTTTTTTTTCCCCTGCAAAAATTATTTTACCCTCTCTAACTTTCTTTAGTTAAATTCAGGCTTGTATAGACAAAGGTAAGAAATAAAATAAAATTGTTGTTAATATAAAAACACTGTTTTAATTTAAGAATACAAAAATGTTGGATTCCAATAAGTCTCACCTCCAGCATTTATGCATATTAACTGCTGTAAATTGGCCTCTTTTATGTGAAACTCCAAAGAACAGTATTAAAACCAGAACTTCTAAGAGATTTAATGCTTGAAACAGGAATTACTAATGATATATTGAGAAATCCTATGCTTTCCATTAAAAATTACTTTAATGATCAAGACAACAGAACAAAAAAGTGCCTCTATTGGAAGACATACAGGTGATTTTTTTGAATAAAGCTAGAGAATTCTAAGAGATATACAAGAGATTTTAAAAATATATTTTGTAATATATTTTCTCAAGGATTGAAAATGAGTGGAAAAATGTTTACGTGGCAGATACTGGCCTCACATACCTTAGTGTTTTACTGTTGAGATGGTGAAAATGAAATTTATCACAGTGAAACTCAGGGGATTTTGTGTTAAACTGCAGCTACAGTTTTAAACCCCAGATTAATCTGCTGGGGTCAGGAAGAAAAGGGTTTTAATTAATATCTGTATGCCCATAGCTTTCATTTTCAATTACTACTTTGAATTCTATCTAGGTTTTTTTTTCAGAGAACCAGTCTTTTAAAAAATCACAGCTGATATGTTCATTCCTGCAAGATAGTTAGTGCCTTCATTTCTCATCAAAGTCATTGTAAAATGAATGAATGCAACAGATTAAGAAATTGAGTCTTAAATTATTCATTCATTATTCACAGTACTGGGAATCTCTGATATAACTAGAAGGATTCAGGGGGAAAAAAAAGACTGGATACTGTGGGAATTACTACAATTTTGGACATGAATTCGAAGTGGCAAGGTCAGATTCCCAACAAACTAAGCAAGCTCTAGAATTGTAAGAAAACAGTGTGGAAGAATATATGGTTGAAACAAAACTTTAGATAGATATAATTTAGTATATATTTAGCTTTAAATTATAAAATTTGGGGAATCCCTTCCAGTAGTTAAAACTGAACAAATTAATTGCAAGATAGTTGAAGATAAAATTATTACAGCTACAAGATTAATTTCTGTTGTTCAGTAGCTTGTGGCAGCTGCAAAATACAGCCAACAAAATATTTATTTATGGACAGCTCAGAGAATTGAATTTTTCAGTTGGAATAATCATATAAAGGCAGATGGGAGTACAGAAGGTTAAATCAAAAAACATTCTATGGATGGAGAGATTGAGGACAAAAATATACTGAACGTATCAGTCACTTTGAAAGGGATGTTTTAATTATGGAGATCCAGGACTGGAGAAGGTACATAACATTCTACTAATCTAATAAAATTTGGTGTCTACTTAATGAAATTCTTTCTTCTTCTGTCTCGCAAGATGGAGAGCTCTTTGAATCCCAGGTTGTAGGAGAAACTTTTTATCATCCTCTCATCCAAAGGTCTCCAGTCCTTAGAAGCATTTCAGGTTACTTATAATAAGGATTTTTCTGGGTGGATCTTTGTGTCCAGATGCAATTCCACAGGGCTCCACAGCACTGCAGGGGCTGATCCACACTTCAGGGTCAACAGTTTAAAAGCTAGGACATTTTTTTAGTAGTCTGAGCATATGAATCACCCTTTTCTGTTAGGTTTCCTTCTGATGGTGGGATAAAATATTTGGATCCTTCATAGAGAAATTTCTTGTGACATAGGAATTTGACATACAAAAGATTAAGTTTTCACAAGCTATTTATGATAACTGTTAATAGTTTTGAGATTGCTTCAGTCAGTTCTCTAAATGTCCTAGGATGAATATATTCAGGATAACTAAGTGGAAAACATCAAACCTATCAAGTATTGTCTTTTCTAAGCATTTCTTTTTACTGTAACTGGTGCTAATTGACTAAAGTGTATCCTCAAACTTGTCTGGTTTTAGTGAGGACTAACTCATAAGAGACTGTCACAATTTTTTTATGTTTTGGCATGACTGTGGCCCAGTCTAAGGTGGGATCTTTTCTTACATAGATTTTCAGCACTTGCAAATTTACCAAGTCACATTTACAAGACAGACAGAAACACAGCACAGCATGGATAGCAGCAGCATCTCCCTTCATCTATGTTGCTGTCCTCAAAGTAGCTCCTTAAACAGTGAATGACTGCCATCCTCCTTAAGACAATTCTCCTTGTGGCCTTCCTGAGAGCTGTAAAATGCATGAGCTGTGTTGATGAAGTTATGTTGTGGTTATACCCAAGTTAACAACCATGATGCGGTTGTGAGCTCATTTCTACATGTCACCAAACTTCAATCAAAGGAAACAAAGCACTTATATTCCAGGTATTTGTATCCTATTACCTCTCTTGTGAATATTTAACAAAGAAAAACTCAAAAAAAAAAAAAAACTTGTGTTTTTTTTTTTTAATTAAATGATTCACTTATTTAAGTTTTCAAAAATAATTTAGAGAATTTCATGGTACTTATATCATCCCAGATCAATAATGTTCATGATAAAATATTATTTTTTTCATAGAAAAACCCTTTAGGTTACTGAATGCAAGTAAAGTACTGGCAGCTTTAAGATAACGACTTGAAATAACTATTTAAAAAATAGGATTGGGTTTTACAGGTAATTCTTCCATTGAAAAAAGTGAAAAACAAAAAAAGGAAAATGTAGCTATTTTTCATATGAGAGAAGATGACTGAGTTAAGGCAGAAAGGTTAAACTGATTGACCTATCTTTCCCGGAAATACACTGAAATTCATGGTTCAACAAAATATTTGTTGGCATCCAGAAGACAACAAGAAGATAACAACCCATACTCATTTATCAAGAAAAGAGTCACTAGAAACCAACGTAATTTCCTTCTAGGACAGAATCGTAACTCACTGGAAAGGGGAGAAGGGAGAAGAAATAGATGTCAGAAACCTGCTAAGGTTGTCTCAGGTGACATTCTTATATACAAAATAGGGAAATATAATCAAAAAGAAAAAAATGTAAGGTCTTTGTGAAAGTATTTGGAACTCCAGAATGAGATAATCATTGAGGTTTGCTGTCAAAATGGGAGGATGCATGGAGTGAGGTTCAACAGACCTTAATATGCCTTGAAATTCTCATTAGTGACTTAAGTAATGTGATACGGAATATACTTATCAAATATGTAGGTGACGTTTAACTAGGGATCTTGCAAACACAGTGGAGAAAACTATTCAGATTCAGAGTAACTTTGCTGAAGTTACCAAGCAGTGCATAGTACGATAGAGACAGCTCAAGGCAGAAAACTTTACAACGATTACCTGTAACAATACAGGCTGGAGAATGACTGGGAGTCAATTTTGCAGAAAAAAGCACAATTATCAGGTGCATGTGAGTTAACAGTATCATGCTCTTGCAAGAAGGACAAACATTATAATGATGTACATAAATGGTACTGCCTATGCAAGGCATACAAAGTAATAATTTTGCTCCACTTAGCACTAAATACTTAGCTTCGGTTGGAGGTCAGTGTTCACCTTTTCCTGAAAGATGTGAAGTTAGGGTCATTCAATCTGAAAACATTACCAGGTTTTCTCGCCTTTCTCCTTTCTTAACCTTTTGTTCTCCAATTTTTGTTTTTTTAAATTTATTTATTTATTTATAATAATGGATACACTTGTTTCTTTGGCCACTCCAGGTCCTAGCCCTATCCACCCACCAAACCCCATGAGTAACAGCCCATAGCAATTCATATAATGCAGTCTGATTGGTTCAAAAAATTTGTGATTCCTGCAAGATCCTTGCTTGCTCAATGCTTTGTCTGATCAGCTTCAGAAGCAGGTTATGCTTGTGAATTCACAGCCATGGGGTCTTTCCTCCACACTGAGCAGTCAGATTTCTTCTCTGGCTTTTAATGTATGTTAGAATACAGGCCCTTATAATTTAGGAGCCTTTCAGTGGTGATATTTAAAGAGAAAAGCCTCGGAACAGAACACAAGCAGACTTCTCTCTCTTTCAGTAGCTCTACAGATGGAAACCTACACGATGAATGTCTAACTGGGCAGAAGAATATTCCTTTCCTAACCGGCAAATTAATGTCACTTGTTAGTCCTGGTTACAACTCATTTAATTGAGTCTTATTTCACTGATTAATGCTAAATGAGAATTAGCTATTTCTGACAGCCTAGCAGTACACTAAATACCATGCAACTGTTTCACTGCATTTGCTTTGTCTCTTGTGGCCCCTTCACAGAGAGGTAAGAACCTCTGACTCCTCCGCTGTGAGAACACACACTCTTGAGCTACTCATCAGCTCCAGCAACCAACATGTTTTGGCCGATACATGGGACATTGGAGAGGCAGCTGGTGGGTCACCCCAGCACCTCCAGACCTGGGAAAATATCTAAGCAGATGGGGACCTCTCCTAAGAATCACTAAGAATCATTTCAATTCTGTTTCAGCTGCCCTTGTTCCTTCCCAGGTTAATACTCATCTTTACTATTGTTGTTCTATTTATTTTATTTTGTTATCATTTATATATTTTCTGGATAAGATACTTTTCACATGATCAGCAAGAAATTTTAGGTGAGTGTCTGTTTCTGTGTTTCTCCTGACAGTAGGAATACTTTCTTTAGTTTGTCATGCAGCATTTAATAATTTTCCCCTTAAATTCTGAGTTTCCTGCAACGGGCTGAAATCTAAAAATATTTCTGGCAGAAGCAGTTACACCAGACATCTTAATTATTATGTTTCCAAGGGAATGACAGCCTGTGTAAGGGAAGTTGACATGTCTCCCTGCAGCTATGTGCTTTTTATATTGGAACTTGAGGCTATTATAAATTACCTAGGAGTGAGACAGGCATGAAAACGTTACATCAGTTTTACACCAGTTGCCACATCATGTAGTAAGCGGCCTAACCCTTTCAATTCTCATTTTATTTCTGTGCTATTGAACTTATTGATTATAGTAGATATCTCAAATAGATATCGAGACATGATAAAAACACTGTTCGCTAGTCTACAGCTTGATCACGTACAGTGACCACAGGGAAGGCAGGGCTCAGAAGAGGGGGGAGGAACAGCGGTGATGGAGAGGTTGTTCAAAAAAACCCACCTGTTTTTCTTGATAACCACTGTTTGATTTCGAGGTACCACTCATTATACCTGCTGCCAAATTTTCTCTTCTGCCAGGGCATGGGAGCTCTGCATCTGCTGCCTCCTGGTTAAATGGGAGAGGAGGAGCTGTTCCTCAGACTCCACACTGTGCATCTAACAGGATAAATGAGTAAAGACAAAAGTAGATTTAAAAATAGACCTTGCTGATCAGGTACTGTGTTGCCATGTTGCATTACACTACCATCTAATTATTCATCTGTGGTTTGTTCAGAAGATATTGCTTCCACAGGAAATATGAGACAGGGAAAGCAAAATGGGAAATATTTTTTAGCTGAATATTATGTGTTATGATTGTTTTGCTAATCTTAAACTCCTCCTAAAAGAGAATAGTCCAGCTAAAAGGGGCAAATATGTCACTGTTAAAATGCACTTCTAATATTGTTAACAAAAATACATGGGTTGCTATATAACTTTAAATAAATATATTACTAGAGAAAGAAGGAGTTATTTGAAAAAAATGTTATATCATATTTTATGTAAAGACTTCTATGCAATTTTGAGCAACAAGCAGCTGTCAACAGCAACTGAAACATCACAATCACAAAACAAATAGCTGACAGCCAGTAATTTGCAACTAAGATGTAAAGATATTGATGTCTGATTCTCTCCAACCATTACAAACTAACTTACCCGCTTGCCAGTCAATTCACTGTTTTCAACGCCACTGCTTTCCATCATGTTCATGATGCCTGTTTGCCTGGATATTAAAAAAGGTATTAAGTTTTTGTACAGACTTCTTTCATGCAAGAGCTCCTAGGAGTCACAGAATCACAGAATTGTAGGGGTTGGAAGGGACCTTTGGAGATCATCTAGTCCACCCGCCCTGCCAAAGCAGGTTCACCTACAGCAGACTGGATGGGAACGCATCCAGGCGGGGTTTGAATATCTCCAGAGAAGAACACACCACCACCTTTCCGGGCAGCCTGTTCCAGTGCTCTGTCACCCTCAAAGTGAAGAAACTTTTCAGCATGTTCACGTGGAACTTCCTGTGTTCCAGCTTGTGTCCATTGCCCCTTGTCCTGT
Source organism: Arenaria interpres (assembly GCA_013399435.1). Classification (NCBI taxonomy): domain Eukaryota; kingdom Metazoa; phylum Chordata; class Aves; order Charadriiformes; family Scolopacidae; genus Arenaria; species Arenaria interpres. Next base: position 130,557 of record VXAK01009603.1, on the reverse strand, counting down.
CACCAGACACCGCTGAGAAGAGCCTGACCCCATCCTCTTGACACCCATCCTTTAGATCTTTGTAAGCATTGATAAGATCCCCTCTCAGTCTTCTCTTCTCCAGGCTAAAGAGACCCAGGTATGTCCGGCTCTTCTCATAAGAGAGGTGCTCCATTCCCTTGATCATTTTTGTAGCCCTCCACTGGACTCTCTCTAGTAGTTCCCTGTCCTCCTTGAAATGGGGGGCCCAAAACTGAACACAGTACTCCAAATGTAGCCTCTCACCAGAGGGAGAAGATGACCTTCCTTGACCTGCTGGCCATGCTCTTTTTAATGCACCTCAGGAGACTATTGGTTTTCTTGGCCACTAGGGCATGTTGCTGCCTCATGGTCAACTTATTTTCTTCCAGGAGTCTAAGGTCTCTCCCTGAAGAGCTGCTCTCCAACAGGTCAGCCCCTTGCCTGTACCAGTGTGTGGGGTTCTTCTTCCCTAGGTGCAGGACCCTACACTTGCCCTTGTTGAATTTCATCAGGTTCCTCACCACCCAACTCTCTAGCCTGTCTAGGTCTCGTTGAATGTCAGCAAAGCTTTCCGGTGTGTCCTTTAATCCATTTCAGTGCCCTCTGAATAAATCACAAAGTCATTACTGATACCTTGATGGGCATACATTTAATTTTAGGACCATATCCCTGTAGGGATCTGCAGACCAGTATTAGGACACTTCAAAGGCAAGTGTAGGAGGTGAGTAGCATTCAAATTTTGCAGGACTACCAGGAGAGCTGGGCTGAATATAATTTCCTATTGTAGGTAAGTGCTCCTTTCTGCTTTATTGGGTGCAGAAGGCTTATTTGTGTGATCAGGCTGTGGCTTTGTTTCTTCCCCCCAACTCTTCACAAGAAAGAGGATGCTGACAACAGTATAGAGATGCTTGTCACCATCCCTGAAATCTTCCCTCTGCCAGAAAACCTCATTAAGTTTTCTTGTAGGTGCAACTTCCACTTCCAGTGTCATGATTGTGAGAAAAATGAAATACCAGAATGCTAATACCTGTTAAGTATAATCTAGGAACAGGCTCAATATGAAGTTGAAAGTCTCCCCGAAATACCCGAGAGAGGGGCTAGTCAGCAAATTAAATATCTTTATTAACTAAAGATGGGCAATTAGACTTAATGAATGACACTGCATCCATTAACTTCTAAACCCTCTGAACTTTCCTCTGAGTTTATATAAAACGTCAAGCCTAGCATTTCCAGTACAAGAATACTTTAAAACTATTTTAATATTTTTTTGCATAGATATATTTCATTAAAGAGAAAATCTCATGTTGCTCCTGTTTCCAAGGCATTGGTAACTTCCATCATTATGTTCTTCATCATATTTCACAGTCTCCAAAGTATCCTGACAGCGTCTCTGTAGATCCTTCTCTAATGTCACAAGTGGAAAGCTAAGATGCCCTAAAGAACACTAGGCAGGAAATATGTTTCCAAAAAATATTAAGAGCTAGCTGTGGTAATTTATTTTCAATACAGACAGACTCCATGAATTACAACTGCAACCACAGTTTATAAGTAGCATGCACTTTGGGGAAGACTGCAGCAGAACAACCGTGGTGGTTTCTGAAAGCCCTAGATTTTCCGGATCTCAGTCCATTGCTTTTGAAGGAGAACAATGTTAGGAGGAGATTTCTAACTGGTGTGGCTAGGAATAGGAATAAAATAAGTGTTGATTTCATAGAATAACCCTGTAGTTTTTTCAGGACAGCTGGAATTACTCATAAGAATGGATAGGTTTGTTCTTGAGTAGTGTTATTTCATTCCTTGCTGGTGAAACTTAATCCAAATAAATCTGGACTGAAGCTGCCAGGCAGAATAAGATCTGGGAATTCACTGTGGCTGAGTCCATTCCCCTGTGCACAGGGAGCAGGCTGGCTGCTGGCACCTCTGGTTTGCAACCAAAGAGCTTTCTTTCTCAACAAAGCTTCTGTTGGCAAGAGCTCTTTTGTGGAGAAAATAATTACATGTCACCCCCTACTCACCCTACTGCAGTCATGAGTGATGAGGTAATTTTGATCATATAAACACATCGTGACCTGTAAAGGGGGAAGGAAGGTTACATCTGCACTGTCAGCAACTGCCTCATCCAGCCCTGTTACAGGTTTCATGGTTTAGCCCCGGGCGGCAATAAAGAACCACATGGTTGTCACTCACATCCCCCACCACTACCAGCAGCGGGATGGGGGTAGAATCGGAAAAAGATGGCAAAACTTGTGGATTGAGATAAAGCCAGCAAAGAAAAGAGGAAAACAACAACAATAATATTGATAAAGGAATATACAAAACATGATAAATGTACCACCCCTCACTGGCTGGAACCTGAAGCCGAACCTGCTCCAAACGTTGATTCTCACCCTCAAAATGCAAAGTTTGAGCATGCCTGGATGACATGATAGCATGTGCTGAATGAGTGTGTGGACTCAACTGTTTGCTGAGAGATGCTATAAACATGCAAATAGCCAGGTATGGCTCACAAGGTACCTGCCATCTCATGCCTATGCTTCTCAGTTGAGACTCATTAATAGGCTGGTAGAGCTCCCAGGGCAAAGCCATACAGGTTAACTTAAACACATGATTGTAGGATATTTAAACAAGTGCATTTCTCTTAGCCCTCAAAGAAGGTGCTTACAAAGTTGGGGAACTGGTGAGCAAAGTTTTGGAAAGCTTCAGAAAGATTCAGTTATTCAGATCAGTTTGACTGCAGATTACCTATAGAGAGTAAGCAGACAGGCAACTCTGGCATTGAGTAAATATTCTGGCATGTTGAGTAAATATTTAATACTTGTTATATATTTAATATTTGCTACATTTTTGTAGTATCTGACCTTGCAGACTTGTCTGTGACTGTGTCATGCACAGAGGGAGGAGGCTGGGGGCGAGAAGAAGGTAACTAAAAAGTCTAAGCCCAACAGCATGAAAGAATAATTCATTGCACTTCTGTCTGGATAAAGACATGAGATTTTATAAGAACTCACATATGCATGAAGCAAAATATCTTTGGGGTGCCAACATTCATCTTTATTTTTCATTTTCACTAACCATGAGAAAATCCTTTGTGTACAATTATAACTACACATATGCCACGACATACTCTAGACTCTCTGTTGAGTATATTCCTTTATATTTAGTTAAATTTTAGTGGATTTGCTCATGAAGAGACACTACATTAGTGCAGCAGATGAGCCCTCTGAGGCTGAGAATCAACCTGTATGAAACTAAGAATGGTTTAAGTACAGGATAAGAGAAAAAAGAAGGTAATATGTCTTTGCTCATGATTGACAGATATTTTTTTCTGCCTTCTCAGTTTAAGGTTCCTGACCTGATGATCTCATTATCTCCCTGGACTGTTCCTGTATATCCAGGACAATAGATGAATTAAGGTGGTTTTTTTTACCCCTATTTTGACAGGGTCTATTGATCTGGGAGACATTCCCTGTACTTATATTTACAAGCGCCACTAGAACACCAGCAAACCTGTCAAAATCGAAGAAACATGTCAAAGTTACCCATGCATTTGTCATTCAGATGATGAATTGCTGAGTAGGTCTACAGGTTAAGGAATTTGTAAACCATGGTTTGCACAAAACACAGTGGGTGATGCTATAAGTAGTATTGATTTCATAAAGAATTGTGTAGCTGCACACCACCCACAAATCAATGGACAGGTAGTACCAATTTTGAAGTCAGAAGTGCTAGTTTTCTAACACGCAACATTAAGGACTTCAAGATTTGACTGCTATGAGGAAAAAGTGTCTCAGGTGTCTGCCTTGCCTTGTGTCAGAGAGTTCACACAGAGACACTCATAATTGGACAGGTCTTGGCATCTGTCTCCAATTCCAAGAGGAGAGGATACTTCAAAGGTCCTCCCTAATGTTGCTTCTTGGATGCAATTTGATAAGTTCATCTTTATAACCCTCATGTGTCAACTCTATGCTTCCCCATATGGATGAGAGTGTTAGGTAAGGGGTAAGAACAGGTTTCTTGGATATGCTTGAGTAAACAGAAGCAGTGGCAGTTTAAGAATTATGTAGAATGTATTTAAGAATTATGTTTAAAAACAGCGATGCTGTCATGTTGACGGGCTTATTGGAGCAGAGGGGTATTGCACCAGAGGAGACTGGACTCTGTTGCATGTTCAAATCTTGGTTCTACCACAGGCATCTTGGTCAAATCCTTTATACTACATTGGTACCCAGGTATAAACTAGAGATAATAATTTATTTTGCTCAGTTCAATTTTAAGGCCTTTAAGAAAGAAAAGCTATAACTCCATGTGTAAAGATGTCATCTGACACCTTTGGCTGAGGTTGTAGTATAAAAAAATCACATTGACTGAGGGAGAATTGTGCTTTTCTTTCATATCTGTTTCCTTCACTGATAAAGTCAGTGCCTGAGGACTCGTGTTGGCTACTAACCCTGGAAGAAATGGACTTTTGGTCTTTTGGAAGTCTGCCTGTACTTGACTTGCTTTCTGATGTTCACAGATATGATTAGATTTCTTCTGTGGTGAGGTTAAACTTGATGTGGAGCCTGTTTTTTAATTTGTTTGGATATTCCATAACTACTTTCTTAAATAACACAGAAAGAAAAAAAGGAAAAAAAAACCCCAAACCAACCAAACCACAAAACAAACCACAGAATTCAAAGTAAAAGATTATGGGAAAGTAATTATGGCCTCTGTCTCACACCCTTTTCTTTGTAAATGTTTGTGCTGAAACCCAGAAGCTGTACTTATCCTTAAATTTAGATAATGATTTTCCAGCTGCAAAATAACATATTGTAAAGTATGTATAGATTGAATTACATGGATGTATGAAGTATTATGAATTTATGCCTAGAATGAAAGTGGGTAGATTTAGGTTAGATATTAGGAAGAAATCCTTTACTCTGAGGGTGGTGAGGCACTGGAACAGGTTGCCCAGAGAATTTGTGGATGTCCCATCCCTGGAAGTGTTCAAGACCAGGCTGGATGGGGCTTTGAGCAGCCTGCTCTAGTGGATGTCCCTGCCCATGGCAAGGGTTTGAAACTAGATGATCTTTAAGGTCCCTTCCATCCAAAACATTCTATGATTCTATGTGTATGTATTCAAATTTAGCACTCAATTACACGATGCATGGATCTAAACAACCCTGATGTGCTGGTTGTGAGTGGTAATTGTGATCTCCAAGCATAGATCTAAATTCATTGATTTATAGGACAACCTAATTTAAAGTAATTAGGTGTTTGTTTTTTTCTATTTTCTGTAGGAATACCAAATCAATTGAGTCTTTCATATGATTTTTCAAGGGAAATTTGAGTTATTTTTACTTTGAACATTTGTCTCCACCCTTTGCAGCTTAGCAAAAAGTGGGGAAGGGCAACTCAGTGATGAAGTGTCAAGGTCTTTGTTTTGTTTTGGCACCAGTTTGGTGCCCAGCATGGTAACAGGGAGGTCCCTTTGGTCTCTTTAGAACTCAAATTGCTATTTGTGAAAATGGAGATAAATGCATTTTCATGTCCCACAGAAGATAGGAGGACAGAGATGCATTCAGGACTCTAGGTCCCTCTGATCCTACAGCAATGAGGCCCTCTAGGTATATTTGATTTTTAATAAGTTTTATTTCAAGCTATTATAATGTTATAAACCAGCAATTTCCATAGAAATCAAGTGATGCAATAATGTCTTTGTCTGTTCAGGTATCTTTGTGCCTCTTTCTAGCTCACCAGGTATAGATTCTCTAACTTGTCACGAACTTTTATTCCCACTCTCCACTTCTACTGCCTCAGTTTTGTTTACACTTTAACCAAAATGAGGTGTGAGGAAACACCAGAACCTGCTAGGACATTAGGTGAATAGGAGAATGAGGCAAACTCCAAGTCAGGGAAACCTGTTAGGAATACCAACACTGCCTAGAGTCTGTCACACCCAAGAAAGACTTTGTTATCTAAAACACTGGTTCTGAAAGCAGGCTCCTCTTAAATACCCCAGGGCATAAATTTACCCGCGAGCTAAACTGTAGGTGCTTCAGTTGGTGAGATGAATCTGGGCTAAAGACTTTGTAGTTTGTTCTCCATAAATCAGTCCTCTGCTAGGGCCAAGAGGCAATACGACAGGCTTATTGCACTGCTATTGGCTGGCTGTGATAGCTGTGTGTCCTGTGTGTGACAGGCGATTTTCATGAAAATATCCTGCAGTATGATAGCTTTGAGTTCTGAACCTGACAAAATACAATTTTGTAGTATTATCAAATATACAATTTTAAATTAAGTCTTGACATATTAAGATTGACTTTTTGACTTTTGACAGAGGCAATGTACATCTGCTGGTCACTGAAACAGGCATAGGATTTTTATTTGTTAACTTACACACTTACAGTCTGCTGTAACATATAAACACATTTTATTGGTTAATTTTGCCTTTAGATTTCAGAGACAAACTGTAAGTAAAAGAGGAAAAAATGGTACTTGATACAAAAAAATCATCCAAGCAGTAAACAAATTCTTTACAGAGTCAGCGTCTAGGACATTATTTAGAAAAGCAGGTTGTGTAGTGCATTTTGAATATATGTAAGGTAGAATCTTATTGTCAAAATTGGAAATAATGCCTTCAATAATGTTTTGCTTGTAGTAGCCTAATTGTAGATGAGAAAATTTGAACACATTTAATGTTTTTACCTGGTGTTGAAATAGTTGTGAACTAGAATGATTTGTCTTCAGTCACTTTCTCTGGTGATCTGAATTGAGAGTTGAGCACAGCTCTAGCAGGGACAAGATTACTGGGAATAAAACTCAATTTCTTCCCATGCAGTATCACTTCTTGCCCCCACACTGTATCACTAGGAATGTCTGTGTGGTGTCCTTGATTTCTTCTAAACTGGGAAAAAGTGTCTGCAGAGACACCACTGCAATCCTCAGAAGTGGAGCACTTGGGTACTACTATGTATGTATTCATCTATATCTTCTAATTTCATTCCAGTATGTGATCCCAAAATATCAGTGCATAAAAATAGACAGCAAAATAAATTTACTGAGTATAAACATATAGTATGCATACATAGTAGACATATACACAATAATATTGGTGTAACCGATGATACATTACATCGAAGATATGAATTCATCTTCACCAGTTCATAAATTTCTAAGCCTAAGAATTCTTAAAAAGGTGTTTACAGACTTTTGGCTGCTTGATTTAAGATGCTTCTAGAAGAGTTAGAACACAGGCACCCACATTCATTGATCACTTCAAAAACTGAGGTCCTGTTCCTTGTAAAAAAAAAAAAAAAAAAAAAAAAAAAAAAGAGATTGCCTTTGAAACCAGAAATTAAGTTGGAGTCATTTATACAATCTTGCCTCTTTTATCCACACAGGAGCAGGTACCTATTGCCAATTACAAATAGGATATATATATGAGGATTTTTCCTCAGAAGACTCTTGTGAAATCTCTCCAAGATGTCACATTGGCGATAAGTGTCCTTTTGCAAATAACTAGCAAAAGTTATTTGGCATAAATAAAAAGTTGGCATAAATAAAATACTTTCCCAATTCTCTCAGTCCCAGAAATTTGCTCATGATCTGGCAACACAATTGACAGTTGTATCTCTTCATTTGTAAGACAGGTGAAAGACAATCCAGACTCTATAGTTTCTTCCCCCACTCCAGCCCCATTCTCTCTCCTCTCTGTTCTCTCTCCTTTTTCTCTTTTCTGTTTTCTCTCCCTCAGGAGAAGCACAATTTCATTTCATTTGATACCTCTGCAGAGCAGTTGAAAAATGGAGCTTTTGCCACCTCTCTTGACTTTTCTTAATTATTTTCATTTGATGACTATTGTTTCTTAAATCTTCCTCTACTCTTGCTAGATGCTATGTCTCCAAATAAACATGGAAATGGAAACTTGCTGTTTGGTGCTAAGTGTCTTATTTGCCTGTTTATAGATAAGAGCCGTATCTACTTCTTAATTTTCTAAACATTCAGTTTTATTCCTCCTGAGTGCTATAAATATAATAGAAAAGTCGAGATTGGAAAATCATCCAGTTCAACCAGCTGTTGAAAGCAATGCCTCAGATTAAGTTATCTAGGGTCATGCTGGCCAAGGCCTGAATATTTGCATTGATGGAAATTCTAGCACTTCTCTGGGCAGGCTTTTCCAATGTTTAATTGTTCTTGTGGTAAAAAATTATTTGCTTATATCCCAGGAAAATTTCCACTGAAGAAACTTATACCCATTGCCAGTTGTCCTGTCACTGTGCATCCTTGAAAAGAGAGGACTTTCATACTTTATGCACACCTTTTAGGTACTAAAAGACTGTGATACATCCACCCCAAGCCTTCTCTTCTTCAGGCTGAACAAGACCAATTCCTTCATCTTGCTTCACATGCCACCTTCTCCAACCCTCTATTCATCTCAGTGACCGTCCTGTGGACCATCTCCAATTTTTCCAATGTCTCTATTGAACTTGGGGGGGAACAGAACTGGACACAGCATTACTGGTATGACTTAAGTGCTGCAAAAAAACCTGAGTGATCCCTTCATCTAATGTCAGGGTTCAGCAAAGGTGTAGATTAGATTAATTTACCTGTTGGGTTTTATTGCCAAAGAAAAAATTCTAATACATAGTTTTAATCGCAAATTTATATAGCACAGATGATTCCATCCATGGCCATGTGTATCTTCTAGACTACTCAATCAGGCAGGAGTTTGGGTGCCTTTATATGACTCTTGCTCATCATAGATGTAAAATTAGTGACTTAACAAGTTTAATTCCTTTTCAAAATACATTTTTAATGAGGACTCTACAAAATAGTTGTTTTGTAGCCACAGTTTAACAGATCTACACACAAAGGGGTGTAAATCTGGGATTTTAGTTCCATGTATTTCAGAGACAGAAGCCTTTCAGAAAACCCTGATTTTGGTTTATGTCCCTGATGACATTTCTAGAATGAAGAAACTTGATATCTTGGTAAATAGCCCCTTCTAAGATTTCAGCCTCTCTAGGTTGAGAACTTCAACAGGCAGACTTTGGGCTTATTACTTGTCTAACATAAGGCTAAAATAAGGATAAAAAGTTGAGGAAAACAAAGCTATGTCAAATTTCTTTTCAGTCATTTCCATCGAGTAAATATTATATTCTTGATTTTTTTCTCTCAAATAAATGTGCTTTTTTTGGTGGTACTCAGCATATGCAGTTAAGACAATGTGCCTAAGAAGAAAAATACTGCAATGACTAGCATATTAGATGATTGATCCTATCTTTTATCATATTTTGAGAGAGAGATTATACCTGTAGTGGAGTTGATCACAATTTCTGATTATGATTAATAGAGCTGCTTTTTTTATTAGACCTACTAAGCAGATTCTGTTCCATATTTTCAAAAGCTTTAATAAGCAAAAGGTCTACCAGAACAAATATAATTGAAAAGTAAACCAGCTTTTTCAGCTGAGCTTCTAGATAGGAAGAAGCAACATGAAAGACAGATAATTATCCCTAGATAAAACATCAATTACTTTTTCTTTTTTTATACATCAAATCTTCTTACATTACTGTATGGTGATAAAAGGGAACAAATATTTTCCAGAAAATCTAAATCCTAATGTTACCCAGCAGCTTAATGTCTAGACTGATTGTTAGACAAGGGAAGGGGGGAGAGAAGAAGGCAGCTCGGCATCTAACAGTTACTCATGATGACTGGGATGCGTAAGGAGAGGCAGACTCATGCTCTGCCTCCCTGTTGCTCCTGCCAGCCAGGCTGCACGGAGCTCACCTGCCTCTTTTTCCTTTCTCTTTCTCCCAGGCTGCTCTTTACAGCACTGATGATAGCTTATCTTGGTCTTTCAATTAAGGGCAAGAATATTTTCTGTAGAAGCCTTGAATGAATTTATTTATCTTGCACAGAGAGCTATTGGGAATCAGAAGCTGGGAGGGGTGAGGGACTGGATGGCAATAATGGTCTAGCTCACTCCCAGCTCCAATGCATGGTGAGTAAGTACTGCCATTCCTAAGAGATTTTTGCCTAGTCTATTTTAAAAAATAGCTCCTGAAGTGAAAAGTCCGTAACATCTCCTGAAGTCTATCACATTACTGTGTTACTCTTCCCAATAACTTGGCTTAAATCTTGGTCAAATGTAAACTGACTGTTTTCCATCTATCTTTAGGGAGAACGGACTATCTCCTACTTCTATGCAACAACCTTTTATGCTCTTTAAGAGATTACCCTGCCTGCTTCTGTCTCTTCTTTTGGCTGAACAAACCCAGTTGGTTTGATCTTGCCTCACAGATCATGTTTTCCAGGGCTTGCATAATTTTTGTTTTTCTGTGAACAGGAAGTGGTTAATGTCTTTGTTCAAGTGTCCCAAATTACACAGAAGCAATATTCTAGCTAAGGTCTTGCTAGAGACCTTGCTAGGCTGAACAGCACAAGGGATCAGTCTGTGTCTTATTTAGCCTGGTTATATTTCCCAGGATGTTTCTTCTTTTCTTTTGTCAACAGCATAACATTATTAACTATAGTATAGCTCATGAATCATTTTTGTAGAACTTCTACTTAGTCAGTTACATTTGTATTAGTGGTTGTTTCCTCTTGAATAAAATGTGTTGATCCTCTGGAATATCAAAATATGATTTTTCAGACCATACCTCTAATATGGTGAGACAGGACTAGAATTGAACCTTGTCTTTCAAAGCACTTGAAGTTCCCTTTGACCTGTGTTTTATGCATGTTTAGTATTCTAGTACAGTTCTGCTTGTGGAAAACCATCAGCTCTCTAATGCCAAAACACTGTATTTGGAATGATTCATGTTTGACTGATGTTCCCAAATTCAGAGCTAAGATCTGAGATTTTACCCTCACTGGAAGCCCGTGGCACTACCATAGCTGCTTGGGCCAAGGATGATGGAGGGCCTGGCACTACTTTAGGGGAACTGGGTGCTCCATCCCTGACAACTACAATAGAGTTTCACTGAAACATTCCAAGAGTGGGAACCTACAGCTCACTGAAAATTTTTAAAAAACTCCATTAGTCTAATTTAGACTGATTGTGCATTTAAACTGTTGCTATGCCCCCAAGATTACCCACAAGCCAGAAACTTTACAAAAACCCCTATCTACCTTTGATAAAAAGGGGCATCTTAGATGAAATGAGAAAAGATTCCTTCACATCACTTACAAATTCTACTCTGATAGCATGTATTCTTTCCTCCCCTTTCTGCCCACAACACTAGAAACATTAGAAAAATGTGTAAGAATGGCTTTATTTGTTAACATGTATTGACTGTAAGAATCTGATGAGACCTTGGTCATTTTTCCTCTCTTGATTAAAGAAAAAAATCATTCTAAACTTAACCCTCTCTTTTTCTGATGTTACTGTTGCAATTATGTTGATATATGCTCCCAAGCTTTTGTAGCCTATCTCTAAAATATTGTTAAACAATTGCTACCTTTCAACCATGTGCTCTTGCCCCCTTCATTCTCATTATTCAAGGTTCACATGCATTTATTTCCTTACATGAGCCAAACTCCTACAAACGCATCTACCTACTGCCCACTCAGTCTAAATTTTTATCCTTCTAATACAGTGAAAACCTATTTTTGAACCTTGTCTGACAAATAAAACAATCAACTTGGGTTACAAGAAGTTTGAAACTCAGCCTTGAGCAACTTCTGTTCCTCTTAACGGTTGGGACTCTTGCCCCACTTCTGACAGTGTAGACATCTGTGGCATTTCTGTGTCACATAAAGAGACGATGCTCATTGCACATCCTTCTGGGCAGACACTTGTTAAGACATACATGACAATCTTAGCAAAGATATTTGAGGCAATCCATGTTATTTTCTTCAAACCTTGCATGTGTTATATCTCAATGCTGGGCAGCCACAGAAACCCATTTCTTACATGAAGATGTTTGAAAAGAAGAGGCTGGCATCCTGATAGGCAAGTTGGTTGTTCCCCCTGAGAATCACAGTCAGGAAAAATCTACATTGTTTTGTGCTGTTCAACTTCTTCAGGCTTTAGACTCAAAGGTGTTTGAAGAAATATGTAACTGTCTGCTATGAGCATTCAAGGAACATGTAGAGAAGTTATTCGTTAATTGATATCACAGATCTATCATGTAGCAAACCTGGGGGAAAAGTGATTGCAAATCACATTGTCAGGGCGCAGCGATGGCTGGCTGCTCCACAGGGGAAGGCAAGTGGGAGCCGTCAGAGATAGCTTGCAGCACCCAAACTAGGAGGGCAGAGCAGGTCGGGTGACAGTAGCCTGGATCAGCCATGGGCCAGCGATCAGGGAAGAGGCTGCATAGGCCGTTGGTGCTTCTGGGGACCTTGCTCATATTTTTTGAATTACGTGCATATGATTTCCTGGGCTGGCCCTGCAGAATTTTTCAAGACTTCATAAGAAAGGGCTTGAACAACCTTTTTGTACCAAACCTAGTTTAGCTGCTTATGAGAACTGGATTTGTCAGCAAGTAGGCAACGTTTTCCTGTCCCAGCGTGTTTGTAAAAAACAGATGGTTAGGCTGGGAAAATCTTCTTATTCATTTGCCTTCTTTTAGATGAAGAAGGGAATTTTCATGTGTTACAATACAAAGCTTAAGGCATCTAGAAAACAAACCAAAACAAAAAAACCCTTGCCCCAGTATTACATTGAATAAGCAAGCAAAGTTCTAGAACTTTTTAGCCACAATTGGACTGTGTGCAGCTGAAAACCCATTAGTAAAGCTATCACCTGAGGTATGTTTCCAATTGCTAAACAGCTTGGGCATTATCTGAATCTCTTATCCATAAAGTATTTAGACTTTATAATTAGATTTTAGAGAGACATGGATTGATTAGCTCTTATCCTCATTTAGGAAATGATACCCCCTTCTGGATTTTAGTGTCTGTTTCCACTAACGTCTACAGTTTAGAATCCTATAATGTATTTAACTCCGATCTATCTACACAATATCTGCAATACAGGAAAACACCATTATATTTTAAATGAGCAGGATTCCAATAGGTTTTCTCAGCTTTATGGATGTTTCAGATGCTAATGCTAAGAGGTTATAATATTTCATGCCTCTATTTCACACAGAATAGATTGCATTTCTATAATCCTTTGCCTCTCTGTTTGCCAGTTGCCAATAATCCAGCCTTGTCTCATTCAAAACTTGGGCTGCATGGTTGCTTGGTTTCACTGAGTTTTGTGTTCTTCACAACAGATTTTGGAAAAAATGCAGAGACAAGAAATAAAAACTGGGGGAGGGAGGGGGGGGAAAGGGGTGAGATAGTATAGGCCAGAACAATGGGACAAACAATCTTGTGCTTCAGAGGATGCAGCAGAAATTCTAGTAATAGATACGGGCAGAGCAGAAGCAAGGATAAACTTGAAATTCCAGACCGGAATATGAGATGGCGATAAATGCTGTAGTTCACTCGTTAAAGTGGGCAGCCTTCTCTCCAATAGCATAAAAAGAGTGGAAGCAGATAAAAGATTAATAAAGGCACTGACTATTGAGATCCAAATACTTACAGGAACCTTCTGTCTTACAGAAGAAAATTATTAGTTACTAGTGGTTTTATAGCAGCAAAGAATAGCTCCAGTGGTGAGTGGGGTTTCTGGTTGTGATGGTCACTTACTTGTATATAACAACTAGAAATGGCAGTGCCAGACACAGTGATGAACACAAACTGAAAAATCATAACGGAAAAGGGTATGTAACGAGAAAAGAATAAATACTACTAATTATCTGCTAACAATAGTAGCCGAAATAGTTCACTGCTGAACTAGCCCATATTTTATCAATTCTTCCAAAACTCTTCTTCCTACTGAGCAGACAGACAAAGGGAGGCAGGACAAATTCTGCTTTTCTGAAGAGAGGCTAAGCAGCAACCTAGTCCTGGCACCCATTAACCTGACTTTGAAAGCTTTGTCATGGGAATGCGCATGGCTGTGTTTGAAACACAAGCAAAATTATGTTCATATTAGCTGATGGTCTTGGACCTTTATTGTCTGGGCAAGCTAATTAATTTACCACTCTAATAAGGAGCTTGTAGAATGTAAAATTTTCCTTGTTAGCATGTTAACAAGGCTGTAAACTGAGTACTCTCTTTAGATTGTAATATAACCAGCTTTATGAGAGCAGAGGGATTAAAAGAGCTTCCTCCACAGCACATATCTGATTTAAATTAATAAATATACTAATGAAAAATTATCTGGGGAATGAGATAATAGCCTGCTATGAAACCTGCAGTACTCAATCCATTGCTGTTTACTGAAGTCTTTAGTGTCAGTCTTCATGCTTAAACTCAGGAATGACAAATTCAAGGCCTTCAGCATTTCCCAAAAGACAAATTAACTTTCATGGTCTTTAATGACACCCTAAAACCGCAGTATCTTTTCTGCATTGCATCTACATTGTTTTAGCTGTAATACCTTTTGTTCAAGTGAGAATTTAAGTTGTGTTAGCCAGCCAAACTATCTTCTGCCCTTCCTTTTACTGATTATTTGTAAGCCACAAACATTACTGTCATTCTTCATCTCAGTCTGGAAGCTATTTGGCTTTGTAGCCTGGTAGCCTGAGGCTTTGGCTACATGAAACACCAGAAAGATAAAGGTCAGACAATGGGAGTGTTTTACAATCTCCTTGCAGGAAACTGAATGGAGAAGCCCATGGAGCTGGCCTGGATCTGTTAAATTATCTTTCTACTTGGCAATTCTTATGACATATCTGTTAAAAATGGCTATGCTCTAAACATGAAGGAATGGTGCTTTTTTTTTCAATATAACGCTCTAAAAAGTGTGGTTTAGGTTTGGTTATATCCAGTGTGCCTGGCTGACAAGAGATACTCGTTAAATCTTTAACTTATAAAGTTGTTGTGAAGAGGCTCTGGACAGTGCAGAATCTGAAAAAGAAGAAAAGCTAGAATGAGCATGACTAATCTTTGCTTGGCACCATATGTTTCCCAAGAATGGAGTTAGTGCAGTAAAATACCATTGAGAGAGGTGATCCAATGGACCAGAGCAATATCAGGGGAAAAGTGGGGAAGAACTGCCAGAAGGACATTAGCTGACAAGGCCTAGCAGAGTAGAGCAAACTGCCAGCCAAGACCTGAGAGAGGGTTACATTTCTGTTGTATATTTTAGACTGAACTTACACAAAATTTGCGCTGTGGACCACTGAAAGGTCACCAGGTTTCATAAAGGTGGCAGAGGGTTTGTACTGGATGCTGAAGATCCCTTTTGCATGGGAGCCCATGGAGCACCCATAGCCACCAACTGCCTTGGTCCCCGGGGAATTTCTTCTACACAGCGTAACAGAGGTTTGTATCAGTCCCTGTGTGTTTTGGAGATTATTCAAGGTTAGGAAAGGCAACAATATTAATGTTAATGAATACTCTAGCACAAAGTTTTGTGGGTTTTTTGGTAAGCAGTTTTGTATTTCATATTCGTGATGATTTACTGACTGAAGATACTCTCCATGTAATTGCCTGGCCGTGCTGTCTGGCATCTAATAGTGTCTTTGTAAAGTCGGTCTTCTTATTTCTGTCTCTCAATTTTCTTCATTATTCGCTACCAGCTTCAATAAACTAGACTTGCTAAGCCATTCAACTTTGGCAAATATTATTTTTAGTTCAGTGAGTAATTCTATTTTACCCAGCACAGCAAGCTTCAGTTTGGATTTGACTGATAGCATTTTCTGCATTTTAGACAGGTAGTCTTTCTAATTTTTAGAAACATACTGCGGATTAGTGACAAGTAAAAGAACATTGTATTTTCTCAATTTGTTATGATTTCTCTTTCTACAGAAGATGTTTAAAGTTCTTTTTCACTGTCTAATTTGGACAACACAACTACATCATGATTCTTATAAAAAAAAGGACTTGCCCACTAGATTTACTCATACCAGTCACAGGAGTTGTTTGTAATTTAGCCCAACTGAGATTATGACCTCACTAAACTTTATATAATATGAACATGAACATCCCCATCCCTTTCCCTTTTGTCACAGAATCACACAGAATCACAGAATCTTCCAGGTTGGAAGGGACCTTAAAGATCATCTTGTCCAACCGTCAACCTAACTGACAAAAATAGACGCCCACACAACATACAAGGAGCATCACCATCACTAAACCATACCTCCCAGCACTACATCAACCCGTCTTTTGAACACCTCCAGGGATGGGTCCTCAACCACCTCCCTGGGCAGCCCATTCCAATGTCTGATAACCCTTTCGGTGAAAAAATTTTTCCTAATATCCAGCCTGAACCTCCCCTGGCGTAACTTGAGGCCATTTCCTCTCGTCCTGTCGCCTGTGACTTGAGAGAAGAGACCAACCCCCATCTCTCTACACCCTCCTTTCAGGTAGTTGTAGAGAGCAATAAGGTCTCCCCTCAGCCTCCTCTTCTCCAGGCTGAATAACCCCAGTTCCCTCAGTCTCTCCTCATAAGACTTATTCTCCAGACCCCTCACCATCTTTGTTGCCCTTCTCTGGACCCGCTCCAGCACCTCAATGTCTTTTTTATGGTAGGGGGCCCAAAACTGGACACAGTACTCGAGGTGAGGCCTCACCAGTGCCGAGTACAGGGGGACAATCACCTCTCGGGCCCTACTTGTCCCAAGGCAATAAATAAAACCTTGTCACATGAAGCTTCATTGCTAAACAAACCAGGGAGAAAAAACATAGACTAAGATATTGCATCTGGTTGTTTGGTTTTTATTTCTGTATAGGGAAATCAAGACAGAAAATTATTAGATAACTTGCAGAAATTTGCAAAGTCTGTTGACAAAACGATCTTTGAAGTTCCAGTCCAGTATCACAAAGTTGTCCTTTTTATTCCTTGTTGAAAATGGTGAACTTTGTTGGGGATAAGAAAAAATTCCAGATTCTTTTTCTTCATCTAGCCATAGATTGATGAGATATCTGGCCTGAAGGCTGATCTGTTTGTAGGCAAAAACTGAAAGAGGCACAATAAACAGTAATTTTGGACGAAAGTGAGTGACCAACCAATTGCTCCTAATTTGTTGCTCATCATCATAACAGCAATGAAACAAGAGACATATTTGTGCAGCAGTTTTGGATAAGGAAGAAAACCCACCCAATCCATAAGCACATTAAAAAGCTTAAGGAATGCACGTTAGCCTTGGAACTAGTAGTAGGTTGCACCTTTTAACAGTAAAGGCCTGAGTACACCTTACACATGTCAAAGAGCCACCAGCCTCCCCTTCAGAAGCTGAAAAAGCTGAAACAAAACACCCTGATGAGTATGGTGACTTCACGGAATCACAGAATTTTAGGGGTTGGAAGGGACCTCTAGAGGTTACCTAGTCCAACCCCCATGCCAAATCAGGTTCACCTAGAGCAGCTTGTACAGGAACACATCCAGGCAGGTTTTGAATGTCTCCAGAGAAGGAGACCCCCTAACCTCTTTGGGGAGTCTGTTCCAGTGCTCAGTGCTCTGTCACCCTCAAAATAAAGAAGTTTTTCCTCATGTTGAGACAGAATTTCCTGTATTCCAG
The DNA here is from genome assembly GCA_013399435.1 of Arenaria interpres. Lineage (NCBI taxonomy): Eukaryota > Metazoa > Chordata > Aves > Charadriiformes > Scolopacidae > Arenaria > Arenaria interpres. The sequence goes on along the minus strand of VXAK01009603.1, from coordinate 113,044 downwards.
TTTATGCCTATTTCCCCTTGTCCTTTCGACTGAAAAGAGTCTGGCTGCATCCTCTTGTCACATGCCCTTTAGACATTTATAAGCATTGATAAGATCCCCTCTAAGTCTTCTCCAGGCTAAACAGATCCTGGTCTCTCAGCCTTTCCTCATAAGAGAGATGCTTCATTCCTCTGATCATCTCTGTAGCCATCAGCTGAACTGGGTCCAGTAGTCCCTTGTCCTTCTTGAGCTGGAAAGCCCAGAACTGGACACTATACTCCAGATGCAGCCTCACCAGGTCAGAGTAGAGGGGGACGATGACCTCCCTTGACCTGCTGGCCATGCTCTTTTTAATGCACCCCAAAGTACCACTGGCCTTCTTGGCCACAAGGGCATTTTGCTGGCTCATGATCAACCATGACATGGTCAACATGTGCTGAAACTTCCCTGAATTTGGCAAACATAAGAGGTGTTGAGGAAGAAGTCATGAATCTAGAAGTATGAAGACTCAAAAAAAGGACTGGGAAAAGTGTAGAAAAGGTGGTGGTCATGGTAGGGTTTTAACAATGGGAAGTAGAAATTGTGGAATGGTGAGACTGTGTAATTAGTAATACTAATTGATGCTTAGTAGCTGAGCATCTAAAAGGTGCTGAATAGAGCTAGGAAAAGTACTTTGGTGGTAAACACAACCTGGAGGCAATTTTGGTAGTCTCCCTTTTTATCCCTGAAGATCTAGATGCTACAACTGGAAATAAATTCAGAATCCTGCAGGGAAATACTGACATTTTATGGAAACTGCTGTGAAAGGCTGGATGGAACAGTATTCAGCAGCTGTTCTGTGGAAAAGAAATCTGTTTTGAGGATACAGTCATGGTTCCTCTTCTAAAACTTTGATTTTATTTTGGTCTTCCATCTTCTGTAAGCTGTTCATGTCCCTCAGGGGCCTCCAGAATTGGAAGAACTGAGATTCAGACAACAACCATCTTCATTAAAAGTAAGGTTTATTGGCAGTGAATCGGTCTCATCCTTCATTCTCAATAGCCCTCCATTAAACTCATTCCTTTTTCATCTACTTTCCCATTATTTTGCCACATATTTCACATCCTTTCGCCAGAGTCTCCTTGATCTAAAAGCTGTACATACTATAATAGAAGTCGATATTCTAGGATCTGTGACAAAAAATAGTAAAAGAGATGCAGTTTTGCTCCTGAAGTGAAAAAGGCAACTAATAGTAGACACTGCTTCAAGGTAAAACTAAACCCAGAGACTTCTGCTAGCCTGGAGCACCAGCAGCCAAGGTGTACAAGGTTCTACCTACATGCTCCAATGAGCAAAAGTAGACTAGACAGATTTTTTTTTCTTTTCTCCTTGTTATTTGTTACCTGTTTTTATTACATGATTTATTACATTCTTTAATTTGTCCAAACTTCTAAGTAGTGTAAGAACTTCTGAAAAGAAGAGATTGAATGTCTTTGAGTTAGCATGTTTTCTTTATTGCCTCTAAATGGAAGAAAAAAATATATGATATCTTTCTGTTAGTTTGTTTCACAGAAAGAAACCATTTTTCACAACAAATAACTGTGAACCTGACCAGGGAAACCCTGTCAGGTGGGGCTGGCCCTTACATGGAAGCCAGTACAAGGGTGCATTGTACTGCATTGTACAACATTGCTGCTTCCTGTACTGTTAGAAAGTTAGTAAATGATGTTACTTTAGATTTAATTTGCCAGCTTTATCAACTCTCCTGCCAATTTTTAACTAGAATTGCCACATATTTCAGAGCAAAGACAGCAATGCTGAGATCTGCCTTCAGGCAGCTGTTCTAGTCAAGATTTCAAATTGTTCTGAAGCAGACATAACCCTTCCTTCTCACAATGCCACCGAAACCCGAGGGGAAACAGGAGACAAAAGGAGGGAAAATGTTTAAGTTGGAGACCTGGAGAAAAAGCTTCCACATGCTGTGCATGTTTTCTTGTTTTTAAGAGAGGTTTATTAAAGGTCTTATGTTAATGAAAATGATTGTACAATCAGCCATTGCATGTATTTCTGAAAGAAATGATAATATGCCCTTTACTGTGGCTCAGAAGGGATTCTTATTTTAAACTTCATGTGTTAATAGAGCACCTTGCTCTGAAGTCAGTGACCACTGCAAATATCAAACATATTTATAGATGGGTACAAATACGCATTTGTGAACTGTGTGTCAACTCGCTCTCTTTCAGCATATCCTAGGGTTTAGGGAGATCACCTGTAACATCACCCTATCACCTAAAACCACAATGAAAGCTAGCCAGCTTCTGGAGATAAAGCACCAAGAGGATAGCGTTCCACTTCACAGCAGTAGCTGATGAAGTCTATTAAGTTTCTTTTTCTTTTTTTCTTTTTTTCTTTTTTTTCCCATTGTATTTCTTCAACCTGCAGTATTCATTACAAATCATGCAACTTGTTTTATCATTAGATGGGAGTGAGAGAACAGAAAGAAGCTTTCCTCTAAAAATAATTTAACTCCCAAGGGCACAAAAATATAAGTCTTATTTTTACACAGAAATTCAATGTAACAAGGAAGATACAATGGAATAAATTATAAGAAAATAAGTATAGGCCTATTTATACTATCATTTATTTTCCACAGTTTTGGAACTTTTATCATCTTCAGCAAAGCTATCAACATTATTTTTTTTTTAATCTTCTGATTTTTTATTTTCAGTGATGTTATTCTAAGGTTCAGTCCTAAATGGCAAACTTTGGATAGAGATTTCTTCCTGGCCACCTCTCTTCCTATCTGAGAACAGAAGTGCTTGACCCACAACCTGCTGAAATCAATAGGAGTTCTTTCTTCTGGCTCCAGTGGTCTTTGGGAGAAGATTGTTTGGATTTTACTAGATTTTCAGTGCTCAGAAGATAGCGAGCTGGAATCACCTCTTGCTGGTTCAAAAGGAAGCTCTGTCACTGTCTTCTTTCAAGACAATGATTACACCTTTCTCAGCTTTTACCAGTTCTTAGTGAAATATTCATGTCTTGTGGACTCAAACATCACTGCTTGCAACTACATTTGTAATACTTGACAAAAATGAATGAGGATTTAGTTGAACACATCTGTATCTTAGAGAAAAATGAAAACAGGTCTCAGCTTGTAACCCCAAAGCCATGATGTTTCTCTATCTCTCTCTCTCTTACACACCTTTTTTTTTTAATCTTTGGGTAAATTATGAGTTACATTCAGTGGGTGCTTATCTATGTCTTATTTTCTCCTTTCTAAGCAGGTCAAGCTCTTGTGCAGAAATCAGTGTAGCTCTAATACTTTGGGAGCGTGTAGAGCAACATAGCCACATGACCAGCCCTCTTATCAGGCAATGAAGGTTACACCTATGCACTAAATCCACATCTGTTGTGTATGATAGGCCTTTTAAAGTTATGACAAACATCTTTTGAAATGGCCTGAATAATTAAATGTTTTCCCCACATTCTCTTTTTCCCTACACTCCAATATATTTGGTCACTCCCTCATTCCCCACATGTATCACGTTTGAAAACATGCCATTGGAGTCAGAGCCTGCTTTGTCATTCTCCTTTTCAGAACAACACACTGACAAACTTGAAAACACCAAATAAACCCATGCCTGGAGTTTTGAAAAAGAAATAACTTTTTGCAGAGGTGTAGTATCTGTCTCTGTTCCCACAGAAGTAGCAAAAGTGGGTTGAATGTGTACAACAGGATTCTGAAAAATGAAATGATTTGGAAGAAACAAGTGGTGACCTGTGATAATCAAAGTAGTTTTGTCTCCCTGCCGTGACATGTTTACACTTTTAGATGCAGCACAAGTTGGCAGGATTTTGTCTCATCACACTTACGTGGGAATTTTCTGCATATTTCAGTCGGCATCACAATTTTTCCCTGACAATAATTGAAAGCAAACTTCTGTTCCCGTTTCTGCTTCAAGTTAAACCAGGGTAACTCTACAGTAACTCTGCTGAAGTAATTTGCAGTGTTTTAACAGTGCATTTCTTGTATTTCGTATTTTCTGATACTAGAGGAAATGTCCTTTTTAACGTAATTGCAGTCACATCTCATGCAGTAGCTTGGACAGGTATTACCTCCCCCCAGCCCCTTTTTAAAGTAGACTATGAGCAAAAAAACCTGCTTGTTTTGTAGAATATTCACTGCCACAGCCTTTGAAAAATAAACATTCAAACTAGCATAATTTTACCCAGTCATCATGCAGTTAATGAATTCAAAGTCCAGAGGCTGCAGAAGTTTTCAGCTCAGAAAGGCTGAAGACTGTTAACAGCTTCGCTGCAGAACGAGGTGTTTTCTGTTCCCCTCCACCAGTTCTGGTGTCTCTACGCAGGGAGGATCCTGGGTGCAGTTAGAACTTTAGCAGTGAGATGGGGGTCTGCATTTCTTTCAAGTAATTCAGAAGAGAGGAAAAGGGCATCCAGGGAATGCCAGAAAGTGCACGTAGAACAAAAGCCTTTGTCAAATACAAAGTGTTGCCTGTCCACCAAAACACATAAAGAAGGTGTATGGCTTGTGGCTTAAAGCTAATGGAATTTGACTAAATTTGAGGTTCAAGAAGGCTTAGAAATTGATTTAATGAAACTTCAGTGAAGTTATTTTGCCTGACTCTTAGGTAAAAATGTTATTCTGAAAACAAAACCAAGTTCACATCCAGGGACTAAACCCCAAACTGTTTGGCTCTCGGGATCAAGAGTTTCCTGTTGAAGGCTTCAGTCTTCAGCATTCTTCTACTTTGCCCTAAGCCATTTGGCTTAGTTCTTCCATAAAGAAAGAGATTTTTTAAAAAAATATTGTTGATACTTTATTTTTTCTACCTTGCAATCCAGAACTGCTGTAACTGAGGCAAGTGTTCTCTGTAGGACACAGATCACCAGTGCAGTAAGACATCGTCTTTACAAATGCTCCTTACCAACATGTCAGCTCCAGGGACTTTTTTTTATTTGAAACAGCTGCTAGAAAGCTATCTTTATGTGAATACATAAAAAACAGAGATAAATATATGTGTGTACGCCCTCATACAGATTGCATACTTCCAGCAGAGTGAACTACTCACTGCTAAAGCAAACCTCCCCTGAGTTTCTGTCCTGTGAGCCAAATTCCCATTAGCACTCTACACTTTCAGGTGCATCCTTCTGCCAGTGCAAATCCGCACAAATACATCTTGGTAAAGAACCCTGCCTGGCTGCTTTTTTCAGTAATTTACATTTGAATTTTCATTCCCTTTAGAAGAGCTAAGAAACAGGCACCGGAATAACCTAAGAGGAGCCCAAAAAGAAAGCTGGAAGCAGAAATACAGATACAAGTAATAGCTAAATACTGGTGGGATTACTGGGTAGGGAGGGAAGGGGATTGTTTTGATAAACCTATCTTTGCATTACATAGTAAAAGAGAGTCCCCATCCCCAAGGACTGCCAGCGTTAATGCCCAAGGGAACGAAAGCCAGACAAGGAGGGATGACTTGCTCATGGTCATGTTGCGGTGGCAGAGCTTGGAGCTCCTGCCTCCTCATCCAACATCTGAGTGCCCCAAACTGTTTGCTGAGGCTCAGATGTGTTGTCAGTTCTTTTTGAGCAGAAAACACTATTTTAGGTAAATATTTCAAAATATATTTCTCAGTATTTGAAGGCAGTGTTTCATTTTAAGCTACATTATATATGCATTATTTCTTGACTTATACTGATCCTTTCTGGCCTTTAGAAATAATATCATCAGTACATCTATGGCACTTGCATACATTACTCCAGAAGACGGGAACATATGCAGCATCTGCCTTTTTTGCTTGACTGATTGCGTTCAATTTCATTTAACACTGTGCTGCTTCTACTTGTATTTTTTACAGAATACACCTTACCAGGAAGGTCAGATTGGCACCAGATATTAAATATCACTTATACGGCCAGTAACTAGCAAGCACTTTACCCTTTAGTCCAATTGTAACTCATGCGTGGACTAAACCATCCACCTGCTTCTGAAAAAAACCCAACAATTCTGCTATTAGAAAAATAAAAGAAAATGGATAATTACAGATAAACAGTTATGTTTCTGGCACATGCTTTAGCAATGGCTGTTGCAGTATCAAACTAAAATTGCCCTGTTAATAATCTCCCGTTAAGTGCTAATCACAGGTGATGTGCAGCAGACAACAGCTCTGGTGGATTGCAGCGATTCACACACAGAGAGAATCTATTCTGCTTTATGGTTAATGGGTATCTCTGGGAGGCAGAACTTCACCTAATTATGACACAACAGAAACACTTAGATTTTTACAAAATGAAAAACATACTCTTAAAGTGCATGGGTCTTGTGATCAGGCATTCAACTCATGCATTGTGTTTCTCAGAACTAACTGCCATTTACCATTGCTGATAGATTTCTCTCAGTTAGATCTATTTGTGTCCTGCAGCTTTTCCTTGGATTTACACTGTACTCCCTTAGCCAAACACAGGTTTTGTTGCAACACAATGGTAATAATAAACACGATAAAAAATGAATATATTTTGTGGCAGTTTATGAGAGATAATGAAACAATACATTTTATTACCATAGAGGTGTGCATTTTCAGAATGTTGAATAAACCTTGTTAACAGCAGAAGGAATTGTTATGGGACCACATTTGTGACAGCTTCAGATGATGCTTCTAAACTTGCACCAGGTCCTGCCACTGTCAGTGGTGCGCTTAGTGCTTCAGCTGCAGCGATTTGTGTACAAGCTGCTGCTTGTTGATCAAGAGCTTTACAAGGAGCAAAACTCTCAAGGGAAGTGTGCAGCCACCAGTGGCATGGCATTTTGTTCCTCCAAATATACAACATTCTCGCTTCACGTATACATACGCAATATGCATTTCAAGAGTCAGCACTAACACAGAGGGGAAGAAAATTGAATTGGGTTTTCTGCTTAAAAGGCTCATTTTACATACATGGACTCTGAAATGGCAGCTAGGTAAAATAAGCTTCACAGTGCAAACAAACCAGCTGACGGATGCTTTAGATGACTGCACTAGCAGGTGGGAGTGCTGTACCCTGCTGATGACACTTGGTACTGGACTTCACTTTCCTCCAGCGTTAGGCATCACTGAGTTGTGGCTCATAAACCTTGCATACTCCGCTATGACTACCACGAAGTCCTGCTTGGGCTGCAATTTGAAAGCTGTCCACTTCGGTGGAATCTGTCAGAAGATTCAAAACACCAGTATTGTTTAGCAAGCTGTACAGGGCAGTAACTGCTTGGATGATGTGAGTCTAATAGCAGAAAGACCATGGCAACTGCTTGGAGCCTTTCTTTGCAGAGGATTGTCATCAGGAGTGGGCAGCCAAGGACTAAGGACTATGGTTTTTCCTGCCTGCGCTCTCTGGTACACTTCCTTCTGTGTTACCTTGGTGCTAGGGCAGTTTTTCCATCCTTCAAAAAACTGATTAAGCCTTTCAGAGTTGGCATCAGGGCAGAGCTTGCAAGATTAGCGTTGGAAGAGCTGTCACTAGCAGCTGAGTAGCACTTACCTGGTGCCCAAAGCACCTTTCTGACTTGCAGCAGACGAATATGACTGAAACCACCCTGATGTATTCTTCTAATTTTAGCTTCTCTGTCTCATATTTGCTACTTCTTTCCTGTAGAAATGTGAGGCGGCTTTGCTTTTCTTCCAAAAGCTCAATTGTGTGTTTAATTCTCTGCTTCCTTTACTAATTTGTTATATACCAAATGAAGAAAAAATGAAGCTCTAATAGTTTCTCAGGCTAACTTCTCCTTACAGGCTTTCCTAAGCTCCTCAAATACATTAAAAAGAAATTTTTCATTTGTGAAACCAATGAACTGAGAAAGGGAAGGCAAAAAATAGCACTTGGCAGTACACCTGAATCTTGACTACATTTTCTGCCTAAACCATCAAGCAAACAACTGAACTGATGTTTCATATTTGGCTTTTATTACAGCATCGCCTGCTGACATCACCCAGGTTCATGTTGTTTACAGTAGACATCACCCAAATTTTGTTCACTATTTAATTATTGGAGTTTCTATTTAATTTTATACAGCATGTTGTTTTCTATCCCAGTTCAAACTAACAGTTAGCTACAAGTGCCCCCTTTATGATAGCAATTAGCTTGTGTGCAACAGTAGCTCTGCCTTGTTTGGGAGCAAGGAAGGTTCCCAAGGTACAGGTGCCCTAGAGACAAGAACTGCAAATGTCCTGCACTTTAATCTGTTAGAGCAGAACTGATTGTCATGCACATTTGCTCTTATCCTAGAAAGAGGTTCCTGAGCCACAAACTTGGGATTTGTATCTAATCTTCCTTAACACGGTTTTGCTATAAGGTAAGATATAGGCCTATTAATCTTTCCTGCAAAAGATCTTTTTAGAAAAGCCTATTTTCTACATTGTATTTTCACTAAGGTAGTAGAAAACACAGTTTTTATTATATATAGAGTATGCATATATATATTTATACACACACACTTCATGAGAATTAGATACTTTTGCAGGTTTTTGTTTCGAACCATAGTGGAAAAGAGATTAGAAGAGGATATTTGGTCTGCAGACCTGTTCCAGTGGATGCATGAAACCTTCTAAATGATAGTATAATGAGACTACCCAAAAATTCAACACAATTATCAGAAGGAATATTTGATTGAAGTTTCACAATCACTATAGTTTAAGCAACATTAAAGTACAAGAGGAAGCAGTGAAAGCTGGGGTCCTCCTCCTGGGTCTTTTGAGGACTAACTGTTCAGCCAGAGGTAAACGAATTGGTCTCCCTTTCCTCATTATTTTGTTTTCCACCTCATGCAGTTTTCGAGAGCCTTAATTTATCATTTGGAAAGGGCTTTAAGATCCTTTCACAGAGCTGGCTATAAAAATGCAAAGTATTAGGAAACAAAATCCCACGAACAATTAAAAATTAATCACTTTCAAGCCAGAGCTTCCAGAGAAATGTCCAGTGGAAGTAAAAAGACAACCTGAACTTGCAGGAAGAATGCTCTACTTCACAGGAAAACTGAAGAAAAACAACCATTTCCAACTGGGGGATGTTGTTTTCTCTCCTGTCCTGCTGCCTTCTCTTCCTCCTCTGCAGTCCCCTGGAAGTTCACACTGCCATGAGAAGCAGAAGGATGGAGGACAAAGGACATTTCCTGAAAAAAAAAACATGTGGAGATGCCTATGCACTGCCTGTCTGCTGGCAGCCTTGGCCAGGCTCATCCCATGAGCGCTGGTTTAAATAACTGGTGTAAACCTTCTGTGGGGGGTGGTCCAGCTTGAAACAGGGGCTGGCACTCCCCAGTGCAGAGACACTGGGGAGCATTTAGGAGGAGATATATGAAGCTGAAAAGGAGAAATAACAGTAAGGGACTCTCAGAGACGAGGCTGGTGAGCCTGGGGAAAGGTGTGGATGGAAAGCACTTGATCTGTAGAGACAAGAATGGGGAGAAGTAGGTATTTGGAGGGATCAAAGGATAATATGGAGGCTGCTCATGGGAGATGTGGAGGAAGTTCTTGTCCCTTGGGAATGGAGAAACAACAGCAATGTGAGGGTGTCACACTTGTGTTTGTCCTAAACCTCAGTCCTGAGGTAACTGTCGATTCCATACTCTACTTCGTCAGCACAAACCCAAGATAGTTTTACCATAGGAAATTGCTGAACAACTGGTGCAGTACAAGCACCAGTAAGTCCCCGAGTGGTCTACTATCCTCACAGAGGCTTGTTAATCTGTCCCTAAGCATCTCCAACTGAGGTCTCCACAGCCTTCTTGAGGAGAATCTCTTCCAGGGCTTTACTGGCCTTATCTTTATGAAGCTTTTCCTCATCTGAATATGCTGCTGTTTAAGCTCACTACTTGTTCTGCACAGCATGTTGCAGCCATGTGCCTAGAAAGTAAATTGACAGAAATACAGTACTGGCCATTAAAAGGCAGACTGAGATTGTGGGTGTGAAACAAGAAAGATTGTACATGGCCCACTGGACTGCAATGCTACATGCACAGGACAAAGAAGTGTTTGAGAAGGATTTATATATAAAAAGATATTTTTGGTGCTTGGATTTACAGACATAGCAATCAAATAATTTGAAGTAAAATAACCTGAAATCAAAGACTCAGCATGGCACTTGAGCTAATATTCGATGTTATATATGAGTTAAATATGTAGATCAGTAATAAAAATCCCAAGGAAAACTGACTTGAAGAACAGAACCTAACTGCTGTTGCTCCAAACTAAAAGTGTTTGTGCATGTGATCTGGTTGTCTGGCTGAACAGTGGGACACTCTTCCCAAACTCTCCAGAATTTTTATATTTAAAAACTTTCTTTTGGCTATTGTCATGAGATGTCCTTGTTGGCCTTTTTCTATGGAAGTAAAAATGTAGTCATTTTGTCCATTCACCCTTTTTTCCCAGCTTCAATTATTTTTAATGGATGTTTCAAGTTCTCCTTTTACAGAATGTGCTGAGATCTACTCTTAGACTAGAAAAAAAATATATTGCAACAAGCAAGCCATAAACACCACATTTCTTTAATGGTAAAAATTGCTAATTTTCTGAATCTTGGTATCAGTAGTTTTGCAAACCACTTCATGGTGTGATGTTTTTATCTTTATTTTTAACAAAAGTCAAGCAGTCCACAGGCTGCCAGCCCAATAGTGTATACAAATCTGTTTTTCCGGGTTCCCTTTGTCAAATCAGCCTTCAGCTGAAATAAAGACAGATTTATCTAGTATGAAATATACCAGGCACATAAAGCAATAATTATAGCTGCCTGGTCATAGGTTGAGAATAAAGAGCCGGCCTTAGATCAGGGTCAGCAACAGAGGGTGCCTAAAATGCATACAATTTTTGAACAGAAGCTGGAAGCATAGTTTCTTGCAGTGAGCCCAAGTCTAGGGAATATCAATATGTTAAGGGGATGTTAAGAAGAACACAGTAATCAACAAGCTGTAGAAATAACTATATTTCTGGACAGTTGCTTTTCTGGCTTCAGCCACACAATGTTTGTGAACTGGACATCACCTGAGAGCCACCCTGCCCCGCTCTCTTTCTTGGGGTTCAAATACAGATCTGCAGAGACAGGAAGAACGTCTCTCTGGGTGCTTGTGACTGAACCAGCCTCCGAACGGACATTGAAATGCTTTGATAAACTTTCATATTTTGCAGGAAAACTTACCCCTTTGCAACAACTGCTCCCAAAGGACCTTTGCAGAGGAAAATCCAGCATCGGTTTGTATTGAATAAAATCTCTTCACAAAATCCTGAGGACCAGGTATTCCTGTGATAGTCTGAGGGTGGCACTAGGAACCTCAGAGAATTTGCTCTTTCTGAATGGCTTTTAATGTGCCCTTTGGGCTGAGCAGCTTTGCTGTCCAGTGCCTCCTGCAGCCTGGCTGTGTTGCATGAGCATTACAGAAATTTTTCAGTTGAGCTGTCTTTGCCTTGACCAAGGGTCAGGTTTTGGAATAGCAAGGTGAAGCTGCTTAATAGGAACTGGTTACTTCTTAGGAGCCACCAGGGTAGCTATGGCTTGTCACAAAAGGCTCCACATCAGTGACTGCCTAGGCATTTAAATCCTTCTGGAGACCCCCCAGTCAAAGAAACTCCCTCCAGAGTGCCTGTCAGTCTAACGCTGCTGCCAGACCAGCAGTCCAGTAAAAGTACAGAGGACTCAAAGTAACTCAGCTGGTGTATAATTCCCAATTCTGTAACTGGGTAGCTTGGAAGGAAATCCAAGCAAGTCCCCCGATGAAGTAAAAACCTGCAGAAGAAATCAGATTACTTCATGCTTTTGTGAAATAAGGCTGTTCTCACCAATAGAAAAGGAAAGTAAAGAGTAAGGATGAGATTGTACACAGTGGCCTTTCCTCAAGAGTTCTAACCTGACCATTCATTTAGGGACAGCCAACACCAAAAGCGTGTGCATTTTTTTTGCGAAAAAAAGCACTGTGAAAGCAAATGAAAACTGCTGAACTGAAGTTTAAACCTACCCTGAAAATTTGTGGAGAAACAGGGCAAAAGCAAAGAGAAAAGAGGAGAAATGTCTACAATTTTACTCCAGATCCCCTAGGGTCACTTTATTTCATATAGCTTTTGACTCCAGTGCTGAAGACAGTTTTCAGTCTGAATATTTATTTATGTTTATTTAGAACATCTCTTATTCAGACTACCACTGTTTGTTCTTTGGGCAACTCCCCCCCTCCCAGCCTCCACAGAGAACAAACAAACAAAACCTCAAGTCCTTATTATTTTATTTTATTTTAAAGTTTCCATTTGGTAAACAGGATTTGTTTTGAATTAATCTGAAATTTGCGCAGCAGTTTTTAAGTTGTCAACAGCTTCATTTTTCTACAGCATTAATGTGCAAGAGCATAATTAACTGATGTCAGTACAGAGCCATACTTAATTGTTGCTATAGACTCAGAGAGGAAAAGGTATGGATTCACTAGAAATAGGGGGTTTCAGACTTAATAATGTAATTAAAATTATTTTTAAAAAGCATCAAATTTAGAATAAGCCATCCTTTTCTCATTCAGTGACTGGTATACTAAGCTACAGCTTGAGATGACAATATTTAAGATCCTCAAAACATTGGTTTTCAATTTATAGTCTGCAGCGTTTGTTTCCTGTCAAGTGAAAATTAATTCCACTGTTTGTTTATTTTGAAGACTGGCTGCAAAGTTGCATTTCTGCACTCTCCCACAGAAGCCATGGCGACGCAGCAACTCAGAAGGCTCCTTCCCAGCACAATCCACAGCTTCGGTTCAGCGTTAATACCCCACACCAAATGTGAACGCGACGCAGCAGCAAAGTGTCAGTACGGGCCAATCTTTTTATTATGGCTGCATGCCCACGCAAACTAATTCCAAATGCTTTTTTGCTTCTGATTACAATTTGGCATCTTCTTCCTCATTCTCTTTTCCAAATTTTTTTATTATATAATTTGGTGTGGAGAGCTGAGGTGGGACTGGTTTTGAGTGGGTTAATGGATTTTTGTGAGACTATAATTCATTTATAGACAGGAGAAAAGGTTTCATACATAGGAAAGGATCTGAATTAGAATTACTACTTCGATCATATGAAGTCAAAAACTTATTTGAAGAGACAAATTGAGTTGTCTCATCATCTAAAGCATTCTCAGTTAAAGGGGAAAAAACAGCTAATGTCCTTTAGCAAAAGATTTTTGCTGTTCTCTGCAAAAGAAACTGTCATGGTTGGACATGCAATAACATTCCTCTCAGCTGTAAGATTAATAACACTGCACCTCTCATGCATTATTCTCATCTACTGTGCCAAACTGAAATTTGTATCCATGTGTTCTGTGAGAAAAAAAAGCATTTTTGCCTTTTGAACACAGCAATTAAATTTTCAAATTAACCATTCTCGTGTGCAGCTTTAGTTCATACTCATTTTCATAGTTCCTTGGCTTCTGGCTTGAGGACATTTATTTTGTACTTAATATATTTTTATTTTTATTTTTTGCAGGGCCTGATTTTTATCATGTTCTGCAGTATTACCAAAAATTGCCCACTCCTTGTGGGAATAGCAATGTTGTGTTTGAAATCTTCAAATGTTCTTCAGATTCAAAGCCTATGTATTTGAGCTCTCAGAAGAGCCCTAATTTCAATGGAGCCGAGAGTGCAGGATAACAGGATTTACACACAGGGTCCTGTACTGAAAAGTTCAAATAACTTACGAATATTATAACTTTTTAAAAGCTACATAAAAATCTGATGGGAAAGTAGCTATGCAGAAATGGACATCTTGCCTCAGTCCCAAATGATAAAATTGAGACTATTTCTTCTAGCTCTTAGTTTAAGGTATATCAAAGTAAAAGGGATCAAGATGTGAGCGGAGCTATATAGGACTGTAAGGTTTGTAGATTTGAAGTTTGTAAAACAGGAAGTGTTATTCATTGTTTATAAGAAGTTTTGTACAGAAGGAATTTAAAAATTGATTCACTAAATACACAGGTATGATTCATACTACTGTACCATTAAGCTGCTAGACACAGTTGTCACTAGAGGACTGGCCTCATATTCTCTGAAATCTGATTTACTTTACAAAAAACACAAAACATGAAGGAGGATAAAAATATGGTCCAAAGTATTTTAGCAGAATGTGCACTGCAGGGAAGAAGACAGAAATGAGCACTTGGCTTGTTTTGACAGTCCCTATTCAAGTTTGCATTTACATGTAATGATATGCAGTATCTGTATTTCCAATGGCATTTTTCTTTGAGTGATGGCTCTTGCTATGTTTAATTGGAAAGATTTTTTCTCCCTATTTTCCCAACACTCCACCAAAAATTTACTTCTGCTATTAATTTTTGTCTGAAACGGTATATTTTGTCTTTCAAAACACTAAAGAATAATGTGCTCTTTTGAATTACATTTCTGTATCTGACTAGATGAGTTTGCATTTAGGCATCTCAGATTAATACAACTTTCTTTTCAGAAAAGAAGAAAACCCCAAAAAGCATTTGATGAGAATGAGAAACATCAAAAAAAGATCAATATTGATCAGAAGGTTTAAAAATTCTGTTCCTGGTCAATAATTTAAATCATAAAAGGCTGTGAAGCTGGAGTTTTGTTAACATTTATTAGAGGTTTTCCCTTTTTGTTAAAGACATTGCCTTTGGTTTCCACCTTATTGCCAATTAATTAGCAGGTGGATTTTTTTTTTCCCAAAACCTGTATATTCCTATGGTGGTACTGCCTACAGGCAGAAACTTACACTGGCTGGATTTCTGTGTAAGATCTGCTTTTTATTTCTTCATTTAAGCCAGCTAACAAACATAATAAGGCCAAGTGCTGGGTCCTGCATTTTGGTCACAACAACCCCAGGCAACGCTACAGACTTGGGGAGGAGTGGCTGGAAAGCTGCCCGGAGGAAAGGGACCTGGGGGTGTTGGTAGACAGCCGGCTTAACATGAGCCAGCAGTGTGCCCAGGTGGCCAAAAGGGCCAATGGCATCCTGGCTCGTATCAAAAATAGCGTGGCCAGCAGGAGTAGGGAAGTCATCGTGCCTCTGTACTCGGCACTGGTGAGGCCTCACCTCGAGTACTGTGTTCAGTTTTGGGCCCCTCACTTCAGGAAGGACATTGAAGTGCTGCAGCGTGTCCAGAGGAGAGCCACCAAGCTGGTGAGGGGTCTGGAGAACAAGTCCTATGAGGAGAGGCTGAGGGAATTAGGCATGTTTAGTTTGGAGAAGAGGAGGCTGAGGGGAGACCTCATTGCCCTCTACAACTACCTGAAAGGAGGTTGTAGAGAGGTGGGGGTTGGCCTCTTCTCCCAAAGGACGAATGACAAGACCAGAGGGAATGGAATGAAGTTGAGGCAAGGGAGATTTAGATTAGATATTAGAAAGAATTACTTTACTGAGAGAGTGGTCAGGCACTGGAACAGCCTGCCCAGGGAGGTGGTGGAGTCACCATCCCTGGAGATATTTAAGAAACGTATAGACATGGCTCTTCAGGGCATGCTCTAGTGCCCAAGATTATTGGTTGTGGTGAGGTGTTGAGTGTGGTGTTTAGTTGGTGGGTGGTGGATTTGGTGGGTGTGGTGTTTTTGGTGGGGCGTTTGGTGGGTTGTGTGGTTTGTTTTGTTTTTCTTTTTTTTTTTTTTTTTTGTGGTTGGACTCGATGATCTCAGAGGTCCCTTCCAACCACTAAGATTCTGTGATTCTGTGATTCTGTGATAATCTTTATTATTATTGATGGGAAAAGGATTTCAGATAGATTTGTTGTTACTTTTGTTTTTTATTAGCAGAATTAAGGAGCAGGGAATGTGCAAGTTCTTGGTGGCATGTATTTTTACCTAACTAAAGAAGCTCAACCCCCATTTGCACAAAATAATTTCCTGAGCATACTAATAAATCTGTGGAAGAATTTGAAAACAGACTGATTTTTTGTTTGGATCCAAGCCTGTTGAGTATTTTTTTAAAACTGGCTCAATAGTTGGTAAGCATTTACTTACAATTATTTTTTCCTCCAGCTGATGGCATAAATAATTGATCTGATAAAAGATTCTAGCACGTCAAATCAGTAAACAACTTTCAAGATGAATTGGTAAATATCCAATCCCCAACACATGCAGCAAGTGTAATTTATGCCAATTAGACTCGTGAAATGTGTTTATATTTTTTGCCTATGATAACCCAACTATGTGGGTTCAGTTGTCCCTGAGCTAGTCAGAAAGATAACTCACATTTACCACCTGTATTTGGATGGTACGAGCTAACTGAATGCAGAGGTTAGAAGATGGTTTCATTGGTCTCAGCCTTTTGCTCAATAGCCAAGGGGCGGGGATGTACCCTGCACTGCAGGGAATCCTCAGTTCTGTCTCTCCACTATCCGGGCGCATCTCTTCCCTTGGAGGTGCATCTCTTCCCTCCTGTAAAATGCAGCATGTGGTCATTCTGAGAAGGAGCTCTCAGGTCTTCCTGCCAATGCTGTCAGACTTCAGCATTCACTGACGCATGGTCTGAACTCAGGTAAGTGTCCTAATCACCAGTCCTACCCATCACAGGGGGGAAATTTTTATCCAAGTATTATTCACTCAGTGTTAAATCCTTGTTCCAGTTATAGCTACTCTCACGCAGCAAAAGTGTCAATGGAAGAGGTGCAGAACTGTCCCTCCAAATTCTTTCTTTGCTCCATGATTAGAACAGTCTGTCAGATATTTTAGTTTATGTTTTTTTTCTTCCTTTATTTTCCCCTCGAATGGTTACTCTGCGAATTTTTGTTCAATTTGTTTTCATTTCATTTGGATAAAGAAAATTTGGTTTTGCTTGGCATGAAACAACACTTTTATTTTTGGTCTAACAACCGCTGTTTTCTGGTTATTTGAAAATAAGTGAGGTTTTGAAGGGTTTTCTAAACATTGCATGGGACACATAACATAACGTTCTGCAGAAAAGCCACTACGGCTGAAACTTTACGAGGTAGAAATTCTCAGCTGTCACTTTAATTTCCTCTTACTATATCAAAATTATTAGTTTCACATTGTCTTCATTTAATACCTAATTGAGAATGTCAGGGGTTTTTTTTGTTCTTAGCAAAAATTCACACTGGCAGACAAATCCATGTGTGAAACACATAACATCGGAAAGCTTAATTGCAATGTGAAAGTAGCAAATCAGACACTGGTGGATTCTTTAGTCACACCTGAAATAGGTCTTCTTTTGGAGCATGGGATTAAATGTTCCGGTTGACTTCATCATGAGCGGTTTGGGACTTGTCAAATTTGATCAGGACAAGGGACCGAATTCTTCCAGATCTGTTTTGTTAAAGCACTTTGCTCCAAAGGCATGTGGAGCATCATTTAGGGCTGTAAGCAAGGTCATGTGTTTGAATTAGACACCTACTCAGGGACCTGGCAGAACTGGGCACAGGACTTTGCCATAGTCCAGAGCTACAAGCTAAAGAAGTGCATTCCTAATTTTCCTCTATCTGTTTGTCCCCATTTTTCTGTATCTTCTACAGATGATTGCTCCAAGGAAATATTAGGTAACTTGTCGATTAAAAGGCTCAGGAAGCCTGCTCAGTGTTGCATGCTACTCCCGCTAAGAAGTCCTTAAAGCTCCTGAACACTACAAGGACTTCTAGTCTCAGCGAGGGCCTACAAATGGCACCAGGGTGGTTTTCTCTGAGAGCCCAGCCACCTTCAGGACAGAACAAAAAAATATCATTACTATGACAGACACATAGTTTTTAACCAAATTAGCTTAACACTTGAAGACATTGTTTTTCAAGCTTGGAAGTAAAAAAATAATAATAATGTTTTGCCTGTTCTTTTCTTTTTCCCCCGACTCATGATGGCAGCTAACACAGCTGTGTCCATAGGCGTGTCACGGATGCGGATGAGAAAAACTGATCTGATTTTTCATTTTATCCGAGTGGCTGATGAGGGGCTCTGACAGGTTGAAGGTAAGCATGGCATTGTGGGGTGGGTCAGTGTTGCATTTCTGGGGTCTCCTCACCCCATGCTTCTCCCTGCCCCTGGGCAGTGCCAGAATGCCACCCTCTTGCAGGGTTGCCTTCCAAACTTTTTTTACCACACACAGACATTACAGTAATGCAGGAAGACTGAAATGGTATTAATTTTTCAGCTTTTTTCTTTTTTTTTTTTTCCCCTTTTTTCTTTCTTTTCTTGAAATGCTTACAGGAAACTAGATTAGAATCCCAAAGTAATGGAACATTAAAAAACCATCTGGAGATCTAAACCAATTTTAATATAAAGAGTTACAGTAGCACTGATGCATGACCACAAAGACAGATACGGTCCATTGTAAGTGTGGCAGACAACTTGCAGTTGCGCTCAGGAACATAAAATTCTGATCTTTCAAAAAAATAACTTAGCTAATAACTGCACAATGAAAATGATAGAAACTAATCTTTGGCTGCATAAATACAGTACGAATTTATTTAGCAAATATTTGTCAACAGGAGGAAAAACTTCTTTAATGGTAACAGAGCACTGGAACAGCCTGCCCAGAGAGGTTACAGAGCCTCCTTCTCTGGACATATTCAAAACCCGCCTCCATGTGTTCCTGCCCAGATGAACCTGCTTTGGCAAGGGGGTTGGATTAGATGATCTCCAAAGGTCCCTTCCAACACCTACTATTTTGTGATTCTGGGAATTATGCACAGAAACACATACGCTTGTGCTAAAAATAAATGGGATTGGCTTGATGGAAATGTGTGCAAGTATATAAAACAGAAAATACATTTTATGTTACATGTATGTATTTTTCTAAACCACAGATAGTTCCTAGTTGCTATTTTAGCTTTAGCAATTAGTTCCAGCATTTATTTTTGGCTTTTGATACCTTAAATATGCTGCCTTGAAGATATAAAATGTGATACAAAAATAGAAAATGTTACCTCTGGGGGTAACGGGCTGAAGTCATAGAGAATTTTTTTTCACTTCAGTTTCTTCACAGAAGAGCAGCAGTCTGTTTAAGGAGTTAGCAATCTCCAGTCCTTCTCATGCCCAATTGTCTTCCAGACTACGTATCGCTAGTGCACAGCAGTGTGTCAGGTACACAGGTAGGGTGTGTTGTGCACCCTGCAGCTCTCATCCTGAGATCCCTCAGAAGAGGGGACCTTTTGGAAGAGATGCCTGGTTTGGCCCCATTTCAGCTTGCAGCCAGGCTGTGATCCTGGGAGACCAGACTGCACACCACTGCTGCAAATGGATTGTACCACAAACGCAGCCAGCCCACGACGCGCACACAGCCATTTTATCTGCTATGGCGCTGCTCTGCTGGCTTCATCCTGCAAGATTAATGTGATACATGTCACAACAAGCAGACTTAAAATCAATAAGACATAGTCTCCAGTGAAGCTCTTGAGACCCCATCCCCTTGGGGTAATAAGAGAGTAGTTTAGCATTCTTCAATATCAAGCTCCATGTCAGGAAGACTCCTGCCAAAATCAATGGAGCTGAATCACTAACTGTTTCAGTAAGATCATCTCCCACATGACACCCATACAACTCATCCTTTCACTACGCTGTCAACAGCTGACACAAACTGTTGTGAGAGAATCTCAGTTTCCCTAAATCACTTTAGATGAGCACTCCTCAGCATCTCAATAAAACAGCTCCTGAGAAGTATAGAAGTTACTGCTTTTTCATATCATACATTTATATTTTCACTTGTATGATTTCACTTTTTATGGGAAAGTCATTTAGACTGAACATTACATCTAAATGTAAATCTAAATACATATTTTTTAGGTTTATAATAAATGCTTATATTTATCTAGGTTCAACAGCTTTTTAGTGATACACCATGCTACTGGCATTGTGAAATGAACTCAGTAATTCACCAATAATTCAGAGATCACTGGAAGTGACAGAATTTTCTTGCTTAGTTGCATAGCAGATTTTTTCTTTTGCCCAGCTTATTTGATTGAGCGGGGCATTACACTACTCACTTCGGGCTGCTGTTCCAAGCCTGTGGCACATTCAGAAGATATGAAAGTCATAAAACTATTAATTGTAGTTATGTGTCTGTAGCGTAGCTTTAGCTTTTCTTTCTGGTCAGGCTGCCTATTATTGGACAAAAAGAGCAGGACCCTTGTTGGATGAAAAGGCAATGAAAATAAGGTGGGTTTATCCAACCATCTACTGCACAGTGAGGTAGGAAAGTATTACCATGTTTAGTATTATTTTAATTATTGATGAACAGTTCAAATATCTTTTATCTGTTCTTCAAATAATATAAAACTACTTTTTCATATTAACAATGATCCAATTTATAAGGGAGGTAATGTTTTCTGCTCAAGGTGTTTGCTAAACAGGCATTTAAGTTCTCAATATTTAATACCCTTTCTGAACTACCTGATATGAAAAGAGGATCTTTTCCAAAAAATGACACAATATTGTTAGTCAAAACACTATTTAACCAATCCTGCATGTTTTTTAAATACATAAACTTTCTCAAATCGAAATTCTCCTATAAAATATACTCAGATTTGGTCCACGGAGAAGTTTTTATTTACTTGCATTATCTCAGGAAAAATCTAAGTAGTATTCCTATAAGAATTTCCCAGTAGGAAAAAAAATAAGAACAGGATCTTCAGTAGCCTTTTTTTAAAACAAAACAAAACAATAACAAAACAAATGGGCTTTTGGAAAATGAGGGAAAAGGTGAACAAACCCAAGTGTCCTGAAACAAGCACTTGGAAATTCTCGCAATCTACTTTTTCTAGTTTGATCATATTTGTCAGTTAAAATGGACATCTGAGTCTACCTAATACATTTGGAAGCAAGGAATAGTTACATTCCCAAGCTATTCGGTAGAAGGCAAGCGAGTGCAGTGGTTTGCCACTAGAGCAAGAAGACTTTGTGGGAGTGGTGTTTTTCATGACTACCAGAATGCCTCCAGGAGCATTCTTTCCTGCTTCCCACTAGCAGACCTTCTGCAATGTTCAGAAGCATTGTATAGACACTTACGGGAATTCAGTGCCTATTAGATTTCCAGCTCTGCAGATTGCAGGCCAGAAAAGAGTGTTGTCCAGACAGACTCCTTTGTGTGATCCCACCAACTTATGATTCCCTCATGATCAGGAAGATGTGTGCCATGACTGGCAAGTGAGGTTATCACTGTCACGTTTCTTCTTTGACAGAGTTACCCATGAACGTGCCAACTGTGTGGTTACTTGGAAATTAAACACACAGTTCCTGGGAAACTGGAACAAGACTGTCCCTTTTGCTTCATATACATCCCTGAGCATACACTCAGAATGTCGAAGCATTCAGTCATCAGTAATATATTCAGGCCTTTAACCAAAGAGTTGTATTTGTTGTGTACTGTACCAGTGGCAAACATTCTAGCCTACAGAAAATATTCCTGTGGGAGATCTTGCAATAAAACCTTTCCTACCTCTTTTTTTTTTTTTCAGCAGAAACCCAGAGCAGGAATTCATCAACATGGAGGCAACAAAGCTGCACTTTTGCTGTGTTAAAGTTGGACTCATTAAGCGCTCAGGAATGAGCTCAAAGAAACCAAAGATAAGTCCCATTCTAAACTCTTATCAAATGGCTTCATAGAGTAGGTGAGAACTACAAAATCTGGCTGTTGCTGTTTTTCAGATTAAAGCATTAAAATATGCAGAAATCAAGGCACAAAACTCATTAAGGCTGCAATTCTGTCCTTAGTACACTCTGCACTACTGTGCATAGAGTACGATTTGTGAAATCACTTGCTGTTTGGAGACCTTTCAGATCCTCACACATTATGTTGAGCTACAGAATAAATTTTTAGCATGGCCTCTGAATTTTTCATGCTTCAGTCTGCATAAACTTGCTAACTAAATACAGAGTGATTCCTTTTATTGTTGCAGGTTTGGTTTTTGTACAGGGAGGAGAATACAAATACAGGAAGGAGTACAAAACTATTGATAGGTTTGAGAGTACTCTTCTAGTCAATCAATGTAAATCATTGAGGTTGAGTGGAATGACCCATTTCTGAGGGATGCAGGCTTGATTTCAAGCTTATGTGGCTGCAGACCAGAAGAGAGCATCATCATGAGAAAAGGTTACTATTTCTGCTGCCAAGGATTACTGCAGAGCTGTTGCCAGAGAGCCTGGATATGGAAAGGTCCTAGTTTGTTATAATTTGCTCTGAAGGGAAGGACAGTCTGCAGAATGCAGCCTAGAGGGGATCTGGCTAGGAAGAAGCCTGGCTAAAGATGTGCCCTCAGAAGCTCACAGACCGTGGGAGTGTGGGAGAATGATAACAGAGGACATGAGAGAGGTTTAAAATGTATTAAACTTTAAAAAAATAAGAGCTAGTCCCTGAAGAAAATAATCTGTAATAAAATGGCTGGAAGGGCATTGTTTGATGCCTCGGTTAACAATTTGGTCTAGAGGCACACGAGAAGTGTTTGTCAAACAATTTGCCTAAGTTCTTAACATTTTGAAGTTTCTAGAAAAGCAAAGTAAAACTCATACTAAAAATACCTCTGTAACTCCAAATTCAATAAAGCATATATTGAGAACTGGCAAGAACCAATAGTTTACCACTTTATGCTGGGAACTTAGCCCAAAGATTTTGTAGGCAGTCACTGTCACATCAGTGAGGTGACCTTTTAAACACCTCAGACCTTCCAACAGTTTTAACCATGGTGGGGAAATAGACCTGCTGAGGAGAAGGAAAGAGTGGAAGAAAAATTTAGGGGGGAAAGTATGAGATATCTGCTAAGCTTTTACAGGTAATTTTTCAAGGGCAGAAAGAGAAGTCTTCAAGGCCAAGGCTGAGAAAAGAAAGGGTAAAATTAGGGGCAGCAAGATTAAAATATTACTCAAGGTTACTCAAGATTAGCTGTATGATGAATGTTCCACAGAACGCTGCATAAATCAAGATAACTAAGATAAATGGAAGTCTAATTTAAGGAGTGTGCTGCCTCTGGATCAGAACTGGAAGGAACCAGATGCATGACTGCCAGTTTAGGAGGTACAAGAGCAATACCAAAATCGGGGCAGATCTGTACAAGACACTCTGGTTTGGGATACCGGGAGTAATGGCTGTTTCCTAACGTCTTTGCCAAAGGCGATAGAGAAAAATCAGGTAGGAATTGAAATTGGGTAGTAGTAGCAATTTTTAGTGTGCATCCCTTCCCACAGAAGGAAAGTTTTGGCTTTTTTACATTGGAACTTCTCTCCCCTGTGACAATGACCTGGATCTTTGCTACAACCTTCCTTTCCTATGCCTAACTGTACATCAGTTGCTGTACTTCCTTCTCATTGCACATTCAAACCTCTTTTCATCTTTCTTTCCTTTCCTTTCGTAATTACGTTTTTGAAGAGCTAAAAGATATGATCAGAAAGGCCAGGACTCCTTTGCCTGTTATGCAAGAATCCGGGAGTTTCATTTTAAAAAAGCCAACAAAGCCCACTGCAAAAACGCATTTTTTAAGCTGAAGTGTCTTTAACACTTGCATTTATGTTTAAAAATGCATTAGCCGTAGAATTACTTTCATTGTGCATGCAGAAAGCAACACTCTGACCAGCAAGAGGACACAGAGCTTTGTGACACCAGAGAGGGGAGAAATAACCTGTCTTCTCTGGGTAAATTCGCAGTGAAAATATTCAGCAAAGGAAATCTATAACGTACTGACTTTGTCTAATGGACCCCAAATACTACTGGAGGTGGCCAAAGAAAAGTGGGACTGCTGACAGCATTTGACAAATGATGGGGGTAAAAGATCTTTAGGCTGGGGTCATCAGCTTCACCAGGAGGCATTTGAGTTGTGGTCTAGGTACAGCAGGGGTAATAAACTCTGCATCCCTCAGGAATGATAAATTGTGGCTGCCTAAAATCTGGGGTTCCTGAGCACAGACTGCAAATTGAGATTAGGTGATAGCTGCTGGAAGAAGGTGGCAGCTAACTCCAAGCATCTCCAAGATGGAGGAAAGCTGACTTGAGTTTATAGTCAATGCACTCTGGCCCAGGAAGAGAAAATTCACATTGCCTATCTAGGTTTTCCAAATGAGTAATTTACTCTTTTTTTTTTTCACAACTTCTCCACTGCTTTCCTCCTTCCTTGTCCTGCAAAGTTCTGTTTGTTTACAGTCACTGCTGGTGAGTAGGGAAGTATCACTCACTGAGCCCTCTGTAGTCTAGTTTAGTTTCTTGGATTTCCTATTGGGTGATTTGATCAGCATCACTTATTTTTCTCATGCTTTTTAACCTGGAATCAATGGAGACTGAACACATCCCTTTTCACTACCCAGAAATGCCCAGCAATAAGCTGACATGCTGATTTAAGGAGGTTAATTTTACTGTTTTATAGACCTAAGTATGGAAGTACGGTGAAATCCAAGCAACCATTCCCAGTCACCTCTTGTTCACAAGTGTGTATACTAGACCATTCCATCCCATTTATGATTTTGTAAACAAGTAATGGAGAGACGAGCATTGCTTTACTCAAGACTAATACGAAGGGGTAAAAACCATCCAGTGACGATTGTCATTATGCTGATATTGCCTTCAACAACAAGCAGAAGCTATTAGCATTCACCATAGAACTGATAATTAACTAGGCAGCATAATTTCCCTGAGGCTGCTCTTTTTGTTCACAAGAGCCCTAAGGAATAGAGACTTCCCAAAGCGCAGTAATTCTGGCCACACCTGCCTCCTCCAAGATGCTTTCACTTTCTGTCCCTCACCTCATCCACAGTCATGTGTCTCTTTCTCCAACTGATGTTAATTAAAAAATCAGGAAACATTCTGACGTCATCAGAGCAGCATGATTAGACAGATGGATAATTTAGTTTCACAAAAACTTTAATCAGAAATTAAGGTTGTTTGCAGGGGTTTTCAGAGTTTCTCCAGCTTAAGTACTACCTTCCCTTTGCGTTCCTTCTACTTACTGTTCCTTCTCCAACAGCTTCCAGCCAGTCATTTGTGTTTCTTCTCCCATCCCAGAGCCTGTGGGACTGCAGGGTGAGCCAAATGGCAGACATGATTGTGATTAAAAAAAAAAAAAAAAAGAAAAAAAAAAGAGGTTGAACAGCAGTTTTAAATTTTTAATTTTAAATCTGGATTCTTGCAGGGGTCCAGCTTGGAGAGTGCACCATTCCAAGGCATTTTCATCTGCCTGGTAAATACTGTAGAAAGGATTCAAGAATAATGATAAAACTACTGTAAAGCTGTATCATATTAACTGTAGTCTCATCATAAATATTATGTTCACTTCATTTTTCCTTCGTAAATAAACTGTATTATATACAGGTCCAAGGACGAACAACAAAAACTACACATATGTGTACCCACCTCTCACTCTGATAGATTATTCAGTGGTTAATGCATTGTAATGGAACTGTTTATATTTGTTAGCTATAGAGTATTGCACATTACATTAAAAAATCTGGCACCGTTCATAAATCATGCCTTTATTCTGTACTCCATTTAGCCAAAAATATGCACATATGTACAAACATATTTTATTACACAAAGGCGCTACTGAATATAAATAGAATATTTGTCAAACTTCAGATTAATGTAAAAACAACATTGTACAAATACCTGATTCTGCCAACCCACTGGCACATCCTCCACATTTTAAAGTGTTCTGTCTAAAGCAGCATATCTAAAGACTACATAAGTGGGAAGAAATAGGTGAAAATACACCATATATTATATAAGTCAAAGTAAGAGCGTCAGAAGATACCACTAAAATGAGAAAACTTGCTTACACTCCAGGCAACCTTCCACTTAAATGATATTTAAAAATTAATAATCGAGCACTGACAAACTAAGGGTAAAATTGCCTTCTCAGAAAGGAGACAATGTCTCAGGTACATTGTGGTCTCTGCTAGAATCAGGAAAATTACAACAACTTTCCTGAATGAATTCACAGTTTAAAAAGGAGGATTAAGCAAGATTCACATAGCATATTTAAAAATGTACATCTCTGTTTAATGCATTTTGTGTAAGCAATCAACATCAGTTGCCTACACATTGGAATAATGTTCCAAATACTTTCCAAAACCTCTGCAAGCAGTGTCTACCCAAAGAGAAAGCATCCATGGAGTACACCAAAGGTAAGGAGTATTGCCAGGTTCTCTTACAAATTTCTGAATTCTAGTGACTTTCAGGTTTAAATCCTTACTTTTTAAAAATGGTATGGATTTAGCTGCGGACTAACAATATTTGTACTTTGAGACTAATCCCTTCTTAGGGAAGGACCTTGCTCGGTCATTATGGGGGCTATCGTAATTGCAAAACAACACCAGCTCTCAGGAGAGAGCGTACAGACACTGGGTCTCCTCACTCCTTGAGAAAGAGTAGAGAACTTAAAATTTTTGCAGCTCAGCTGCGGCAGCTCCTCTTACAGCCAGTTTTCTTTTTAGATAAAGTGACAGAGGAGTGACTGTATCAATTTCACTAAATTACTTAAATGACAATCTTAATGAAGACCATCAGATCTATGAAAGGGCATAGAATTTCTCTATGGTACAGTAGCAGAAGATGATAGAAATGGAAGTAAAACACTTTTTTCACACTTTTTTATAACAATAAAAAAGATTTCAACTCATAAGGTAGATGCTTAAAGTTAATGTGGAGAGGATATTTAGCCATTCCATGCTCCACTAGAAGCATGTCTACTTTTTCTACGTTCTACTGTTGTCATCTACATTTGTGAAAGGTGAAGCAGAAGCAAGAGAAAAGGAAACAAATATAATAGTTATTAATTGGTTACATTTTGTTGACATTATTTCAGAAAATGAGTTTGCAGGGAATGGAGCAGGGAGTGACAGTATAGCTCCTGCAAGTGCACGCTTTCAGTATACAGGACAGCAGCAAACATAGGAGGTCAATGTATTCATTCTGAAATGCTTATAATGTTGTTCAGCACTCACATGAAACAGGTCCTGGCAGTAGCTTCAGTTGAAAAGTCTGAGAGGGAGAGGGGAGGATTCCACCCAGCAGCATAATTTTGTAATTTCTGCTGAGAAATTAGCTCATTGTGGGCCAATACGCAGTCATATTGAGTCTTGCCTTCCATTGGTATTTACAGAAGCCAGATCAGATGTTATAGAATCTTTTGTAAAATATTCCACAGGCCAAATTTAGCTAATTTGAATGAGATTTATGTGATAAAATGTTAATTATCACCCAAAACCACTGCTGCACTCCAGGGCTGCTTGCCAGGTGCCACCAGATCTAGTTCAAGTTCATAAGTACTTATAGCAGATTTTATGCTATTGTATTAGTAAACAGTTAAGGCTAAAAAGCTGTGTAAAAATGAGATCTATTTAAAAAACCACCTTGCATATAAGGGCAAGGAAAAAGATATGAAACCATACAACTACCAAAAATCTTAAATCTCCTGTTTCATTGTTTTATACATTGGTTGGCATCAGCACAGGAATATCTGTGAAGAATGCAAAGGAATAAATTTTGTCACCTTTGTCTGAGATATATCCCCCAGCATGACTATTTTGCTCTGTAGGTTGTGGTGTACTAAGACCACATCTCAGTCCTGTGAAACAGAGTTCTGCCAAAGCATCTTATGATTAGTTGAGTAAGAAATTGAGAGTAATTCATGCATATTGCAGCTGGAGTTAATTCTTCATTAGAACAAAGCTCATAATTTTAGCAAGTACACCTACTGTCAGAATTCAGCCTCAAAATATAATGAATATCATGTCAGAATACTAATCAGCAAAATAAATCTAAAAGGAAAATTCTCTCTCAAGTCCAAGCCCATGATGATTTGAAAGGGAGTAGCAGGTGAAAGAAACAGAAACAATAAATGTTATACTAATAGGGTTTTGCTCTTTTTTACTTGAGCTCTGAAAGCATTTTAAAAAAAATAACAACCACAGCTTTGTAGCCTGAACTCACAGCTAGGAAAGTTCTTGGTAGGTGACAATGAAAACAATGCAATCTTCTTTATCACCATCCCACAAAATAGATAAGTTTATGTATTTTACAGAGGAATTCAAAACAAGGTTCAGAGTTTTAAATCGCTTTAAAATGTTAGATAAAGGAAGTCTGAAGAAGAATTTACAAATGTGGAAGCCAATGACCTTGATAGCAATTTATTCATGTCTCACTTTTTGTAGGTTTTGTGCTCATTTTTGAAGTACAAGTAGACATCTTCAGGACTTTTAACTTTATGTTGCTGTTGCTGTGAGAGCTTAGCTAGTCATTAGAGCAGGAACTCTCTGCTAGCAAGTTTGGATTCAGCTCTTGACTTGGGAAAAACTTTAGTATGCAGCCTTGGAGGAGATGTTGTAATTACAGATGAGGCGGCAATCTGGCGATAGTATTTTATTTTCTGTCTTGTTGAAGTTATCCAAGAATTAATTAAAGTCTACAAAACACAAGGAGATCCTGAGGCTGAATATCATGGAAGTACTAATGATTTCTCTCGTCTCTTATTGACCATATGCACAGTTAGATATTCTTCCAGAAAAGACTAATCTTGTCAGATAACAATTTTGAGCTCCATGTCATGGCTTTCAGTATAGAACAAAATTAGCTGTAATTGATGTAGATTTCCTGCAATAATGTTCTTGATTCTTCTCCTTGTGTTTATCCCCTATATTTATGAACATTTATTTGCTCAGTACTCTTCCAACTTCTATTGTTAGATTTTATTTCTTAATCTAGAATTAACTGGTTAGTGAATTTAGACATGCATTTGATCACTCATAGTAAAGCTTTTCCAATATGCCAGAAGATACAGCCACAGAAACTGTCTAGAGGCTAATTTATTCAACTGTCAGAAGAGTGAAATGAAAAAAAACCAAAATACTTCTTACTTGAGAGTGACAGCAAATCATAATAAACAAGGAATGATACAGTGATGGCAGCAGCGTGTGTCATTTTTATGAGCTATAGACATGGAAGTTGAAAATTTTGCATCTGGCACCTATTGTTACACTACTGAAATCTCTAGACCCACAGATGAACTGAGAAACTGAAAAAAAATAGTATCTATAAACTATGGCTACTATTTATGACACTGAATTTGCCACTGGACTACACTAAATGCTGTTTGACCATATCTGATGTTATTGCCAGATAAGTTCTGGTCTTCCAAAGATTGTTTTCTAAAAGAATTGTAAACCAAACCATTTGTCTTACATCTTATTTTCAGTAACACCACCACTCCCTCCTTCAAAAAGACAGCTCATCTTTTGAGAAAACATATCTAAACCCACATCCCCATGGGTGGCCAATGTGGTCATCTATATGGTTTCTATATGTGGTCTTTTTGAAGCCTACTGAGATCAAAGGAAAGAATCTATCTCATTATGTAACCCAGAAATCTGGATCACATTCTTTCCTCACAGGACAAAAGGAGAGAGAATAACCTTTCAAGCAGTGAAATCTTGCAAAGTCTCCTTTGCATGCCAATCCAATCTCTGGAAGACACTATGGCTTTTAGTGACATATTACTTTCATTCCATAATTTCAATGCATCTCTGGAACTCTAGGAACATTGGCTAAGTCTTAGAAGAGAAAACCAAGAAAGAAAAAAAATTGATGGAACCATTTTCTTTATCAAAACTGGGATCTGTGGAACACATTATCTTGGAAGTGATCTGTGTGAATAGTGAAGTCTGAGGTGCACATGTCCATGACTATCAGACAAAAAAGTCAAAACTGTGGTCCAAAGACTGCAAATGGATCCATTCACTTGGTGAAGGCATTAACATGCTGAAGGCAAGTCACAAATGGCCACGTCTCTTCTAGATGTAATTCTCTTAATGAATGAGCAGGAATCACCTGCAATTTCATGCACAATTTTTATTCTCTGACCATCTGCTACACTGCTATCCTCCTCAGCTTTATGGTGAATTATACAGTTACATTGTCTTGATTTTAAGCTGGAGATATTGATTATTTTACTTTCATTCATGATTCTGACGTAGCAAGTACAACTTTGGAGAAAGGATCAATCAATAGATCACAGCTGCAGGAAGTTCATTGTGCATGTGATAATGGAACATCATTTGATCTTGCCTGAAGGATGGGAAAACATGCAGCACCTCAAATGAGTAATTTCACGAATAGTTATTAGTCAGTTTATATTTGTATCTCAGGAGCCAAAGTTTCTGCTTTTGTATCTTTGCTAGTGAGAGGCTTAGGCCAGTCTTCTCGCTTTGATTAAGAGGATAACAAATCTTCATGGTCTTCTCCTCTAAAAGAAAGTAATAACTCAAGGCATGTGTGGATAAAAGGATATTGAAGCAGAGCTGACTGAATTTCTTTCACTCAAAACCCCTTTGACTGAGAACTTCCCTATTCTACTGACAAACAACAATTTTTCTCAAAAAGTGCTTTTATTTCATTGTTCTACTCTGAAAAAAATGAAAGCGCAGAAATGTTCTGTCAACACCAGACGTTCATTTCAGAAAGGCTCCAGAGCTGTAATATGGGCACTTCTGTTCTTCTTCAATCTAGGATCTCCAGGTAGAAGCCACTTGCTGCTGTGCGCTGCTGCTTCTTATCACTGGGGAGAAGTCTGATGCATGATTCTTATTTTCCCCCGTGTATTGGGATTGGCGTCATCCGAATCCCAGCTCACATCGAACACCACAGCAGCATTTCTAAATCAAAACACAGTCGTTTCTGATTTCTCACTGAATTTTGCAACAGAGTGAGCCTGCGGGTTTACTGTTTCTTCTGTGGGTGATAGAAAAACACATTGTTCTCTTGAAATTTTTTTCACATGAAAAACAATTTAACAGTTCTTATTCTATGGATTGCTTCTGCTTTATAAATACAAAGGTAAGAAAGAGCAAGCTTGGTGGTGCTTTTGATGGGTTTTAAACTTGCTGTCTGAAGTAATACAGCCTTCTTTCTTTTTCCTCTTTTTTTTTTTTTTTAATTTGCTATATCTCAAAATAATAACACATTGTAAAGCTGGATACCATTAGGTATTTGAGGCGTCCCACCTTAGTGAGTCAGTATTTACTTTAAAAGACAACAGAAATGTCAGAAAACATAGAGATTTATACCAGCCTTCAAAGTTTTTCCTGAGTTCCGCAGATAATAACAGGTTTGGTTTTTTTTAAAGCTGCTTACTGTAGCAGTTGAATGTAAAGTTACTTAACCTTGTACAGTCTGATTAGCCACTTAAGCATGAAAAAGGCGATGTTTGCATAGCCATGCGGGGAACTGCAAGGCTCAGTGGCTATCTCTTAACCTTCTCCAAAAGAAGGAGTTCAGACTCATTCGCAATCGGTATTTTGAACACAGTAAGCCATTGCCACACATACGATTACATACAACTAATTTGGTTGGGAATTACGTCTTAGTGAACCATTTCCAGTCCATGCTAGGGTTACGGTTACAGCTGTTTTGTCATTATACCCGCTGGGGTTTTACTAGCAACGGCACACATCCGTCTGTGGAAAGCTATGCTGTATTACAGCACTGCCAGCTTGTTTCCTTGGACCGAGATCCAAACCCATTTCAAGATTACAGTAAGGTGCACTCTACTGCCCCAGCCCAGGACTGTAGCATACATGTACACGATGCAAGAGATGACCTTTTTTTTTTTCAATAAGCGAGACACGTCAAAGAACAAGCCCAGCTCCTTTTTTTCATTTTAAATGACTTGTTTTTGGTTTTTTTTGCGGTGTGCTGCCCCACCACAAGCAGCACAGGGGGCTGTACACCAGGCCTGGTGCTGAGACCCCTGCCCTCCTGCAGCAGGAACACGCATCCCTCCCTCGGCAGGGCCCAGGGCTGCCAGGCCCCGCGGGCTCGGGGGAACACTGCCGAGCACGGCACCCTGGGTGCAATTAGCAGCTGCTCAGGCACAGCCCCGTCTGGCTGGCCTCAGGAGGACGTGGGGGAGACCCTCACAAAGACTTAAAAACATCGGCAGTGCTGGGCTCACCCGGCCCTTCCTCATGGCCCTGAGGGACACACGCTATCGGCAAAAAACGGCCTCCCCCAGTCTCCACCTCTCTGCTGCTCGGTAAGGGTTACAGCAGGCAGTGCCCCCTGCCGCACGGCGGGGGCCGCCTTGGCGTGGCTGACGAGCTGAGGGCAAGGGTGGCCTCAACGCCTGGATGTCGGCTGCCGTCTCCTCGTAGGGTACGTGAGAGAGGCTTCTAGAAGGAGGGCCGGGTGGAGGAGGGGGGAGTCGGGGGCCACCGCGCTGAGGCAGTGGGAGCTTCCCTCAGGGAGCCCCCTGAGGGGTTTGTCAGCTGTGGCGGGTGTCCTTTGTGGGCTCCGTGCCCGCGGGCAGCGCCTCATGTGTGTCTGTGGCCATTCCTCAAGCCTTCGTGCGGCTGAATTCTGATTTTTGAGCGTTTACATTGAGTGTCCATCCGAAGGCAGGCAGCCGTGAGGGTTCGGCAGGTGCGTGGGGCCGTGAAGCAGGCAGCCGTGAGGTAAGGTCCTGGCCTTGGTGTCTGCTGGGGGAGGGGGGGCGCTGCAGCTTCTGATTGCTTCTCAATGCTCTAGGATTCATGGCAGTAATCTTTTTTGTGCTGGCAGTAGTTTACTTGCATTATGCATTGAAGTTAATTTTCAGTAATTATGTTCTAACTCAGAAATGAGCACAGCAAGGAGGTGAGTTTTGCAGAGGGGCCGTGCTAGGACCCGGTGGATTGAGACCCTGAAGTGGGGCTAATAAGTGTTCTCTGAGATTTCACCTGAGTGCTTGATCTGGTCTTTTTCCACTTTTCTGATCAACGCTTTAATGCCAGTGTAATTGACAAAACTACAAAGGACGAGGAAATAGATTTACAGTCCAAAGCAAATGAAGTGACGTTACTGACAGAGCGTGTCCTGCCAAAACTCTTGGAGTTCATACTGAGCTGTCTTTAAAGTAAGGCCCTTACAGCTGTAGCGAAACCTTATATATATTTTATTTGTCTCCAACCTATTTAGTCAAAACATGCAAAACACTAGAGTAAATCAGTGTAAAAATATTAGATGAAAAGGAGTCACGACAACTTAAGACACTTTACTGCTTGTTTCTTAAAAATGACATATTGTAAGCCTTGCAGTCTCTAGTGCCAGTCTTTTTTGGACACTGTATTTTAAACCTATTTTCCTCATGGTTTGTGGTATCTTGAAAGTCACTCTATAATATGAAAAGTTAAGAAAGTATCTGTGTTTATGCTGCAGAACTTGGAACTGCATTTTAATTCATCATAGTCCAATTTATGCATTCATAGAGTTGAAGGGTAATGTATATGGGTGTGTATATATGGGAGCGGGAGGATCTGGTGCCTCCGACCTGATTGTCTATAAAGTTTAAGTGGAAAGCAATGACAGCAGCAGCCATGGGTGTCACAGGGGAGTGACCCTTGTTGTATAACACGTTGTTGACAACTGAAATCACTGTCCAGAATTGATGAAGGCACTAGGGGCTGAAGACAGGTTTCCAGCCAACACTCCTGTGTCTAAGTACAATGACACACTTCAGTGTCATGTTTCTGTCTTCCAGGAAGCACTCATTACTATTGAACAAGCCAAAGGTAAATCATGTGGTCACTTTCTCACTGTATTCCAGTCATATTCAAGGGAAAGATAGAAATTAATATTTAAATATATATCACATTATTGCAAAACAATGGCTTTTTAAAGAGTTTATATTTCTGAATGTATGCTTTTGTACAGATAAATGGAAAAATACTGTTACTGAAAGCATAGCGGTGTTACTGCAGCCTCCAAAGCTGCAGTATTACCAGCCTTGTGGACTCAATAAACCAGAGAGTTGATCTAGCAGAGTCCTGGCAGATGAAACTGTGCATGCAGAAAAGCCTGTTCCTCATATGGCCCCCTTTTTTCTAGATCTAACACTTAAGCATTAGAAGATCTCAGTGCCATAAGAAACAGAGTATTCAACACTCTAAAAAATGGCGTAGTTTTGCCAGTATTGACTTCAGAATTCAGAATAGATGTAGGTGACCAGGCATGTCCGTATGCAAGAGAAGCTACAAGGCAATAGCAGTGCTTCAGCTTCTGGCCTTGTGTTCAGGAACTGAACTGAGCTTCCTTTGTGTAAATAGCCACATAAAATTAAAACCAGGGTGCTTGTTCCATTTTCCTTTCTCTGATTGACTTACCTTTGGCTGGTAAAGGTGTCTGGCACCTTCTCAAAAAACCTCTGCATGTTGCCTCACTATTCTTGGCTTGGGGATAAAACTGATACCTACAATCAAATTATCACAAAAAGCAATAGTGTTCTTCCTAAGGCCTAGAATGTTTTTCTGAAATTCTGATTGCTCAGGTTTGGTTTCAAAAGGCTGCCACTTTACAGGCAGGTCAAAAAATGCAAAAAACTGTCTCTTAGGCACTGTTTTCACTAAGCTAAATTCAAGGTGGCAGCAATTCTAGTTAGTCATTTTGTGCATATGCTGTACTCTAGGCTCTTGTGATAGAACAGCATCTCAAAGGTATGCGTTAGAGAATAGGAAAAATAAATACCAACAGGGAATTAAAAAATAAATAATGTTCCTGCTAATCTAAGATGACAGTGTTTTACAAAAGAATCTGGCATCAAAAGGAGGGAACAAGCACTGCTGGGAGCTCACTGTTTTTAGAACTCACAGATTACAGCCCAGAACAGCACACAAGAAACTTGTGAGCAATACCCGTTGTATGCTTACTGACATCTGGATGGCTGCCAACATCTTCATTTCAATAATTGCGCTTTCAGTGTTTGCTGTACTATACAAGAAACGGATCCTGGGCATACTGAGAGGGAAGCTTTTTTAAATTTTTTTTTTTTTTTTTTTTTTAGGTGGGTATAAATGACTAAATGTTGTACCAAGAAAGATAATACAATTTAATACTTAATCCCAGGAATGTTAGTGGAATCTGGATTCAATTATAGAATTGAATGAATGCAAGCAACCTTAACTCAATATTTAAATTTGCTTGCTTAAACATTTACTCATTTTGGATTTCATGAATGGCCAGGAAATGGGAAATTTACTAGAAAGATCTGCCTTCAGCATATGGTAATGTGTGTTGATTTTGGTGTAGTTAAGTTTTTATAGTAAACTTTATGTCAGTAAATTATTGGTGTGCAAGGCAGCTCTACTCATGTTTATCGTATCTCTTTCTTTTTTTTTTCCCCCACTGAATGTGTCACATAGCCAGATACTCATGGAAATCAATTTTTAAATACCTGTGCACGTCTGTTCTCAAAAGTAGGTTATGTTTGTTCATCCAGTCAGGCAATGGAAAAATATGGAAAAAAATTGAGATTATCTTTTTTTTTTGAACACAGCTCAGCAACCCGCTGAATATTGGCAGCTGAGCCCTATGTAGGGAAATGCTGCAAAGAGATTTGGATACATTTGAATAATGCAATTCCATTCACAGTATTCTAGGAACATGATGAAAAGAGAGAGGCTAACTTTGTCAAACATATTATTTGTGGCAAATTATTCATTCAACTTTAACAAGCATATAGCACCTGCTGTACTTCGCATGCTGCTAAACCTGTTCTTCAGTGACGTCCTCTAAAAGTGACATATACTGGGGAGTCTCCATCCTTACTCAGCATGCATGCTGGATCATCAGAAGTATTTTACCATTGCTGCAGGTTGTATCATCCTTCCCTATCTTATACTCAGTTCAATTAAGACATTATATGCTTTTCCTCCTCACTGCTCTCCTTTTATCTCCCCTTCTTATATTTCTAAGGTATTGTTTTTCTTCTCCATACTAGGGTGGCTTCTGAATACTGATAAGGTTAAATTTGCTGGAAATTACTGGAAGAACAGGTTAGCCCTGTGGTCTTTTGTATCTTGCAAACATCAGAAGGTTCCAAGAATTATGTGAGTTTTCATCCTTTATTGTTCACAAGGTTTAAACCCAGATGTTTGGGTTTTTTTAAAACTGCTTTTATACTTTGCCATTTGCAAAGTTTCCCAGTGAAGACTCAGTGCAAAATAAAGTAAAATTATATTCGCTCTCTTAAGGCCTGTATTAATTATGAACGTTTAGAAAACCTCAAAAGTTAGGCTGACCCAACAGAGAGGTTCCTGCTGTATGGCAGTAGTACAGTTCAGATTGGTGGATTTAATGTTTTTTTTTTTTGTTGTTTTGTATTGTTTCTCTAGCTTCTGATCTTATTTTTTACTTTGAAGTTTCTCTGCCCTTGTGCTGGCGTTTCTACTCGGCTTCTTAGCATTCATTTTTTTGTGGGATTTTTATTTTTTTTTAGCATTTTTAGTTGAAATAGAATCAAATTGGAAGATGAACTTCTGAGTTTATAGTGATCGAGATGTTTCAACATAAAAAAAGGAAAATTGGGATCCACCTCTGCTGTCAAAAGCCACCATGTTGTTAAGAAATTAATTTAAGAGATCGTTACATCTTGAAGCCTGACAGACCAAGTTAAGTGACTGAATCAGTCTGCATGCTGTTACCCGCAGTAGTTCAGTACACACTCTTCTTCTTTCCAAAGGTTGCCATACTTTTTTCTGACTCAACAGTTGCCAGCCTTGGCTAGCCAATAATTTAATTTATAGGTTTGTGCCTGAGTTAAGATCCAAATTGGATAATACAGAGGAAGAATCTTAGAGAAACTCCCAGACACTAATATCATTAGACTAAATGTATTTTTCCCTTCTTATTTTTAATCATTAATTTATTGTTCTCTTTCTAAATACTCATTTTCCAAAGGGTATGTACGGTTTTTTCTGGAGGTTATTTTGATGTGTGCATAATCTGAAGAATAACCTACCTGATGCAGAGTGAGCTCCAGTGCTTGTTGTTAGAGAGAAACTACACAGAGTATTTGTAAACACACTATGGAAAAAAAAAATGCTTTGATAGAGTACAGGAAAAATGACATTTTCTGTCTTGGATTTTTGAGTTTGGGCTTACATCAGTGGAAACACTTGATTATGTATTTGTATTATAGAGCTAGTGGTACTGTTTTAAAAGACAGTTTAAAATATTTAAAAGGATTTTTAAAAATTGGTTTTTAAAATCTCTGTAAATGACACCATCCTAAAATTTTTATATGATACCAACATAATAAGTTAAATTTAAGGGGTTTTAAAATATTTATAATAGAAATCTCACAAAGAGGCAAAGAGATTATCTTTTTTTTATATACTTGGCAAGGAGGCTGAGAGTAGCTTCCTAAGCAAGCTACAAAACTGTACAAGTTTGGTAGAAATTGTTGTTTACAAAAAATTCAAAATGTTGTTACAAATTTTATCAAACCATCAATAATGCTCGCACAATTTGTTTGAGAGATCAGTATGTTTCAGAGCATGAAATCTTTGCGAACTTGTCCCGGGTGATCCACTCAGTTTACTTTCATTTCTTGATTAATTCTGCCAAACAGCATTTGGCTGTTTCTACTCCAGTGACTCAAACTTCTCCTATTTACTCTGTTCCCCACTTTAGCAATTTTAAGTATCTTCATCTGTGCATGTTGCTTTTTGGAGACAAATCAAGAGGCCATGCTTATTAGAAAGTAGAGATTCAACAGTTTTTGACTTTTTGTAGAATTCCCAGGCTGGACATTCGTCATCATTGGTGATTTCTGGGGTTGCAGATGGCATTCCTATAGCTATTCCTACAAAGGAAACTGCGTGTTCTTCTGTGGTCTGAGAAGCTTCTTGTGTGTATGGCAATACATCCAAGTGCTCACTCTTCTGTTAATTTGTAAGGAGTAGCTGTGGATATTATCTGTTCACAGAGAAGCTGCAATCCCTACACCAGTGGTATCAAGGAAGGAGGGCACTGACAATGGCTGAACCAGGTGGTCTGAAGACTGCCACAGATTTCAGGTGCTAATTCAGAGAAAAGTGGGCTTTACACACATAGGTTTCATCTTGGCAGAAAAAAATGATTCAGGATTTTGGTTTTAACACTCCTTACTTCAATGAATAAAACAGAGCGTTTAATATAGTTGTTCCTCAAATTGTGCTTTGGGTAATTAAGGGTCAAGATTCTTCTCTGGCATAGAAAGTTTCATGATGTTTCCATGAACAGTGCCACTGTGGCCAGCAAACTTCATTTGGTATAATTAAAAGAATATACACTTATCCCAATTTTCATTGTTTTGAAGGCTAAGGAAAGGGGGAACAATGGCTCCTGGTGCTTTATCTCTCTTGAAAGGACTGGCTGGAAATAGAGAAGTAAATGACACTTTATATATATATCTGTAAGGAACGTAGTAAAATCTGTGTGTGGTCGAGAGCCAATGCATGCAGCTTTATTCCTTCTTTCTGTGGTCTTTGACCACAAGGCATACTAGGAATATCATCAGTTGTCTGTATGTAGGTAACCTTGCTTTATGTAAAGCAGTAAGTATAAGCCATAATACTGAAAGTTGGGATGGTACAGGAAATATTAGGGTTTATTGTTCTTGGAGTTTGCTATGTAACAGGCATCACTACTGATAATAATAGTGTTTTACAGAGCTTTTAAGCATAACACTTGTTGTCTGCCATCATTGCTGTCTTAGTTTTAGCCCTGTGTAATTCAATTTTCCACATTGCAATTACTTGTCTAATTAGGAAAATAAAATTGCTAGTTGCAATACTAGGCAGACACAGTATCTCTCATAGGTGTAACATCCCAGCATCCTGTCACCTCTGTTCAAGTGGGAGATACTTGTAAAACTGAAATCATGTCTAGGGTCTGTAGTGTAGTGAAAAGAAGTTCAATATAGTAGCATGACAGGGTACTCTCTGCTTTAGCCCTTGCTCTCTTGATTTCTGCTTTTGTAGCACCGTGTTAATGAGCTTGCCTACGGAAAAGGAAGTCTTGGAAATTCAAAAGCAGCTTTTGATAATTTTAAAACTTTTTTTAATGGTTTGAAGTAGATTCTGAGACATCCAGTTTCTAAACCCGTTTCAAGTGGAAGGTAGTTGGTCTTCAGAAGCCTGATACCCTCCTGTGTTCAGTTTTTTAATACAATCCCACACAGAGGAAGCAGAGAACAAAAGCTTATTGAGTACTGAGAGCTTTCCCATTCAGTGACAATTCCAGAAACATCTTCTGCTATATAACTGCTGTTGATGCAATGTGAAAATTCAGCATCTGAGAGCCCTCATAATTTCTCTTTTCTGTGCCTTGTGAAATTGTGTAGGGACTTTACATTTGGTCCAATTTTCCTTTTTCTGCAGAATTTTCTTGCTTCCATTAGATTCAGGCTCAGAACTTCACTGACACAGTATAGATGTAATATGGGAATTTTACCATGGTTGAACAGTTTAAATTGCTGGTATTAAAAGTATGCCACCAAAATCACATTATCATTATTGAAAATTGCTAGTTGCTTGCATAGTGATGAGATACACTTAGGTGAAAAAGTTTTAGAAGCAATGCAACTAAATGTTGATTCAATACTAATAGCAAGTTCTACAGTGTTCATTAGGAGATAATAATTATTCTTAATATGGAAGCACGTCTTCCTGTGTAATGATTCTAGCTTTTTATGTGTAAAGAATTGATGCCTCTTTTGTAGCGTGTTAAGACATTTAAACCTGTGTTGGGTTTTTTAATTCCTGGTTAACTCTTACTAGTATTGAGATTTAAGGTTTGCATTTGTGTTTAAATTTAGAGTTCTACATAGTAATGCTTTTTTTAACTTAAGATTTAGCCCCAGCATTGTCTTTTAAACGAGAAATGTCATAATCAGTAGAGACTCTGCATAGTAACCCTTGTAATACGTTTCTTTTCCCATCCCCTTTTTTCCGTGACTGCTGCATGAAATCTGGGCTGATGCTAATCTGGAAGGACAGTCACACCTCATGAAAGAATCATCACTGCTAATCAAATCAGAGTGAAAACCCACCACTCTGCATCACTGGAGACATTTCATGTGCTGAATATTTCATGTACTGGGGGCCGTGGCTGTAGACAAAACCCTCTCAACAGCTCCTTGTTGCGTGCAAATATTTACTCAAACACTCTGGTGTGGTTGAACTGGTGTGCAGCAACACCAGGGAGCCTTGAATGATCCTTATAACTAACGGTAATTACATGTGACTCCACACATGCTAGGTCACAGTGGCTTGCAAACAGCCCCTTGCTATGTCAAAGCTCCCCTTGCCTGCATGATTAAGTGGGCAGCGTGCCACAGGAAATTTGATGCATACAGGATGACAAATGTCTGTTTTGGCTGCTGAGAATTGAACTCAATCATAGATCGGCAGAAACATCAAAACACAATCAAGGGCTGACATCAAACCCGTGAGCCAAGAGAATTCCTCAGGCAAAAAGGGTTGAAGTACAAGAAAAGCGAGCTTTAGTGCGTACTCTGGTACACCAGTTTGTTTTTGCTGACTTGTTACAGGGAGGAGTGGAGGAAATAACAAACCAGAAAGATGTGCGTCTCTGCCTTTCCAGTTATTCTTTAGATTAGAGTTGTTGAGATGCAGTGGCAAAAGAGCAATGCAATACAAAACAGTAAGTTTGCTTTCAGATTTTAAACTTAGCCTTTAAATTTTTTTCTATACAGTATACAATAGTAAATCTTGGAATATCTGTAGTGAAAAGTGTGCTTACCCTGATAGTGTCTCCTTGTGACATAAGGAGAAGCTCCCTGTTCAGAATAGTGGTGCAAATGCTCTACTCGTCTGCTGCTTTTGCAATTGCTTGATCTCATGTCACTGTTTAAAACAGTTGTTCGATTTCGTTGCTTGCATGTTGCTCATATTTGGTACCATGGTAGAGCGGTGACACAAGGGGTAAGACTGTAGAATCAGATTGATTATGTATCTCCCAGTAGAGGTAAGGACTGACCTGTTATTTTCAGGTCCGTACAACTGAAATAATTCTGTAGGTTGATGGAATCTGCTTCCAGGTGGAAAGCAGGCTTTAAGTTTGCAATGCAAGCACGTCATCTTTGAGTGGAAATAGTAACCGTTCCTTTCTGCTGTGTGAGTGATGGCAAAGGTTGGTTTTGGCTAGTGGATCCTATGTCAAACTGACCCTGTTTGTCTTCATTTTAACTAGAGCATTTCTGCATCAGTATTTCTGGTGCTTGCCTACAGCCTTACAAGGTTTATAGCCTTTCCTGAATACGAAATGAACGGAGACGTCCTATAGAGCTGCAGTTGTGTCCTCTTCTGTCTGCTTTTGAAGTACTACTACACCAAAGGTGGGGACAAAATACTTGCTTGACAGGTGTGCTTGTCAAATAATGAAAGTTATTCCTAAACGGGAGTTCGGGAATTGTAAAAAGAATGTGTTGAAAGAGTTATTTGCTGAATTTGTACTGTCTGTGGAGCTGGTCAAATAATTAACTGCTGAAAGGAATTTGAAGCAAATGTCAATATTTGTCAGATAAATTGCTTCCAATAAATAGATTTTTCCAGGCTTTAGTCATCCGTCGGGAGACTTTTTATTATGGCTCCAAAGGAAAGACTGTAAGGAGCACAGCAGCACTGTGCAGGGGGATGCTTCCAGAGGCACTCTCCGAGGAGGGGTGGAATTTCTCACAAGGCAGGCAGAGCACAGCGTCTGCCCCATCTCACTTGCATGTTCTGCTGTACAGCTCTGCTCTGAGGAAGGCAGGAAGGAAAACTGTAGTTCCTTCCATCGAAGTCCATTTGAGAATCCACAGACTCTTTTAGGTGTTGAGACTGTATCTGTGTTAAATACAGAAGATTAAAACCAAAACTGTTTTATACTCTGTGCACCTTGTTTTGCCTCCAGTGGCCAGATAAGTAATAAACAGAAACATCTATAATTGCTGTTGTTGGCCATAACCGTTTCAGTATAGGATGAGGACACCTGATTAACCCTTTGCAAGTAAAACTGTCACAGCCTAAAAAAGAACATCAAACTATAAACAAACAAAACTGAAGAATATCCCCGCAAATATACAAAGCAAGCTCTGAAGGCAACTTAGCTTTCTTCCAAGAAGAACAGATTTACTTTCTGGATGTAAATGGCTAAATTTGTCACGCTCCCAAGTGCTGCCTTTCAGCATGCAATCTGTTTTTGCATGCAGCGCCATCAATGCTACTTGCCCCAGGCTTAAGTTCTTGAGTTTTAACTTTCAGTTTCTGGATCCATAGTGGTAGGGTGGGAGAGTAAAACTGTTGATGCTGTCCTTCCTCAGGTGTGGTCAGTCCCAAGGTTTATCATTTCACAAAGAGTCTAGCTCTGGAAATCTAAATTGCACGTCAGAAGCTGGAGCTGCAGATAGCATTTTTTTTTTCCTAGGAAAAACTGATTTTTGAATGACAGAACTCACAGTCCGATACATGCGTTTGTCTTTTCAAGAAATGCTTTCTGCGCTAAGACCAATACTTTGCAAGGCGTGAGCATGATTTTTTTCCCATTGCAAGGAAAAGGACATTTGTAAAGAAGTACTTTTTCTCAATGTGGAATTATATGTGTATACTCACGGCCCATGTTTTATCAGGACACCACAGTGTTACTTGATGTGGCTTTACAATGTGTCCTTCTGGATGGATTTACCTGATGTCAGCCTCTTCAAACTATATTGAATCTGAGAAGAACTGGGGATTTTATTAATTTATTTTTTTTTTTTTTAGATGTAAACCTATGTTCTCCTTGCCTACTTTTGATTGATATTTCTGAACAGCGTTTTGAGAGTTCCATATTTTAACTTTTTGAAGAAGATACATGTTTAAGGAAGCATGTGAACTACTAAGTAGTTCTGAGGTGCTGTTAGTCTTTCTGGAGAATTTCTTACATTGTGTCGTTTCTCAGGAATTGCTCCGCCCCTCTGGACTGTAGTGGGGTGACACAAATTGATTTTGCTCCTTTCAAGAAATGTTGCAGCAGTTGTGATATGTTGTTGTATCAAGTCTCTGTGGAAATGAACTTCACTATTTTGGATTTCATAAAAACAAATCCCGATTCTTACTGCGAGCATTCACAGCATCTCACGACATGTAAGAAATGAACATGTCGCTACTCTGAATGCTGAGTGGCTGCACAGAGTCACTTAATACAACTTT
Source organism: Arenaria interpres (assembly GCA_013399435.1). Classification (NCBI taxonomy): domain Eukaryota; kingdom Metazoa; phylum Chordata; class Aves; order Charadriiformes; family Scolopacidae; genus Arenaria; species Arenaria interpres. The sequence continues at coordinate 70,164 of VXAK01009603.1, read as the reverse complement.
CTTTAGAATTTAGCTCCTTGCTGTTTGCTTAGTACCTGAGAAGCAGCGAGTGGTGGTGAAAGTAAAAGTATGATTCTACAGACAATATTATACAAAATTAGTCATTTTATTTTCATGTTTTTTCTTCCAGGTTTTGCAGCTTCGTTATGGGTCATAAAAGTATCTTAGCCTGGAGGGTGTCAGCTGAGCTTTATAGGACTTTTGCTTGAGGAAGATAGCAGGGATATGAGTAACAATTGCAGAATGTTACCAGGTACAGGAGAAGAAGCCAAACTAGCAGTTTTTATTAAAGTTTTTTTAAATGTGAAAATGAGTGTTCTATAGTTCTTATTGTACTGCATTTTTTCAAGTAAAAACATATGAGCTGCTAGGAACTTCAATCCATGGTTTTCCAACCATTTTGTGGCTGCCTAAAACAATATTGTATGCCTGCACTGAGTTTTCTGAAATAATATAGTTACAGTTTCTTGGGAAATGTGTATTGATGAAATCTTATGTATGCCTAGAGTCTTATAATCAGAAAAAAAACCCACCATAATGTGTTTGCATTAGAAGTGTTTGCCCTGATCTTCAGTGCAAGGTCACTGAGATTCAAACCAGTTGTTATATTAGGAACTTGCTACATCTTGGAAAATGGTTTGTGTAGATACTGTATCTAGGCTGCTTGCATTTTAAACTTGAGCCAATTTTGAGAATTTGGATTTAAAATGATTGTCAAATTGTTTCAAAAATAAATGGAGGAAAAGTTGGAAACCCTTGCATTTTTTTGCTCTTGCTTAACTTACCTAAAAGCACTGTCACCTGTTCTGATCTTAGAAGTACAGAGTAAAGAGCAGTGTTTGCTTGCTGAAAATCCAGAAAACACTGAGTTGTCAGTCCGGCTGACATATGCCTGCCCTTATGTGCTTTAAAAATTAGATAAAGAAATGCGAATGTATTGTGCTGCTCTTGGTTTTGTGGTGGGGTTTTTTTGTTTGGGTTTTTTTTTTGTTTGTTTTTCTTTTTAATGGGAATAGCTCAGAAAATAAATCACTTCTTCCACCCTTTTTCTGTGAGGAACACAAGGATAATTCAGTCAGAATCAGAGTAGAAGCTTCAAGTAATTGAAGTTCTGCTTTATCTGTTTTTGATTCCCTAATGGATCTTCATCCCCAAAAGACTGAGATGAGATGGGTATGTTCTGATTAATGTGTACTATTTACCATTTCTGCTGATAAGCTGGGAGGATGCATTAAATCTGCCTCAGCAAGTGACAGTGAAGTTTCAGATGGTAACGAGGACAGCTGCATCTTTCTTTGACTCCTGAAGGTCAAGCATTTCTAAATCCTTTCCCAGCTTATAAATAAGACTGCTGATGTGATTCAGTTAGTTACGGAAACTGTAACCTCAAGGATATTTTCAGCCTTTTGTGTTGGTGGAAATACTTCTGCCTATATTTATAATGATATTCCAGATAGTGCTTTCCAGTGTTTTTTGGACAATAGCTCGTGTCAAGCAAGAGACATATTTTGAATGAGTAGCAAGATCACCCAGACCCTAAACTGGAAGTTGGAGTTAGAGCCAGACTCAAATTACATAAGGAAGAGGTGGATCAAAAGCCCTCAGCTTTCTTAGGCTTGTGTGTTTCAGACACTGTGGTTCAGCGCTGCTTGTGCTTTGTGTCTGAGACAGAAACAGAAGTGATTACTTGGAAGATTACAAGGTGTTCTTGTGCCTGCTTGATTTTTTGTTTTCTCTTTTCTTCAGCAGTAGTCACTATCTCCCTACTTTTTTTTTCATACCTTGAGCAGCAATCTTGTATTTTGCAGCTCTTGTCTGATTTTTTCTGTCCAGTCTTAAACCTTTTCTACCCTGGCCCCAGCTACTTCCATTTCCCGAGTGGCCAGGGAACATTGTCAGCCCCCTCTGACTCTTCCTCTTTTTCTGCTGCCTTTGCCAAAGCTGAATCTTACCTCCTCAAGGATTAGAACAGTTTTCTTGGAAGAACTCCATTGTCTCTGCAGCATTGAGAAGCCTTGAGCTGATCCCGAGTGATGGCTTGTTTATGCAGCCCAAAATGATGACTGCTTACCTTAGAGAGGTGTGTACTGTAATTATGGTTGCAATTTCAATGGTACTTTGCTCATAAAATACTGACGTACTTGCTTTATAGTAAAGTATTTTTATGTGAACACTTCAGATAACTTAATCTGATCAGTAAAACTTCTTACTTCACTGCAGATTCTTTCTTTTGGAGTTTGCCCTAGTGCCATATTCCTTCCATGAAGGTACTCTAACATTTGAGGATTTAAACAAAAAGTAAAGTACGAGGCTGTTGCCGAGGTGGTCAGTGCTGCCAGTCTCTTTCTGAACAACTTTCTCACTTTTTATCTCACTTTTATCACTTTTCTGATCAGATATGCATATTGCAAATACTTTGAGGATGTCCCTGAACTTCAGATCATGATGATTTGCATACAAAGTCAGTTTAGTTGAGTGCTCTGTCTCTGGTAGTGACTAGTACTATGTTTCTAAAGAAAGATTTGAAAAAAAATATCACAAAGAGGTAAGATAAAATTACCTCTGTGGTTATGTCACACTTGGATCTCTAATAAGTAGGTGTGGTTTTGTCATGTGATGTGGATTGTGTTTACTGTTCTGTCTGCAAAATATGTTTAGTATCAGTTGTAACTGGATATCTTAGTTATTTCTTCTGTGTGTCATTCCCTTTTAAATAATGGTAAATCCTTGTTTCTGTATCAGGGAGTTCGAACTATATGTTGAGTGAAAGCACGTTTTCTTTTATCACTTACAAAGTGTCAGTTTATGACATGCAAGGTCTTTTCCATATAGAGGAATGTTTTTAAGTGGTGCCTTTACAGAGGCACTAAATTGATCAGACTAAAGTGTGGACAGATAATTGTGTGACTGAAATAATCTGGAATTAGAGTAGAAATTTGATTTTCTTTGTGGATTTTGGCATTGCTATGGGGTGGAGAAAACTGTGGCTCTTTTTACTGGAATTGTTGTCACTATAAAGGTACAGAGATTATAACTGTGTAGTTGTTTGGGTTTTTTTAATGCTAATTCCAAATAATGCCTCTCTGTCCATATTAATGAATTCAGTCTGATATTCCAAGCACTAATTTGGGTGGGGCAGATATGTTTCTGGTATTTTAAAATGGTGTTGCATAAGAAGTTAGGTTTTTGCCAATGCACTGCTACGAACAGCACATGCCTGGACTGTTGAATTTCCTGAACTGTCACTGAAGAAGAGTTAAATTTTCTGTATTATTGTATGTTATATACTACTGAAAGGTTTTTCGTGGACTTGAATAGGAACTCTGTATCATGGAGATCTAGAAAGACTTCAGTAAACTTCAGGGACATGCTCACATATCATGGGTCCTCTTCACAGTAAGGTTTTGCCTTAAGCTTTTTAACAAACTTGACAAACTGTATGTCAGAAGAGCATGGGATAAGTATACATCAGCAGTTTGGTTTTCTGAAAGCTATTGATACAACAGAGACATATGGCGAGTTTTCAGATGTCCAATGACAGTTTTCAGTGAAGAGTTGACTGATATTCCAGCACTCCTCTGGTTCTTCACCTGTAAAAAAGGAAGGAAAAGGGAGGAAAAGTCCCAAATCAAAGTGGTTTTCATTTGCCTCATCAAACTACTAGATTCCTGTTGTCTTTTATTTTGTAACTGTTAATTTGTAAAAGATCTCCTGAGGAAACATCTAAAATTTGAGGCATGGGGAGGTATTACTTCTGAGATCTACAAATGAGTGATGCTTTCATCTTTCAGCAAAAAATCCTGACATGCTAATGTATGACCAAACTGATGTGCATCCAGCTACTGTGAAGCACAGGGCTTTATGGAAAGCCATTCAAAGCACACTAAAAAGACACCTGCTGGTCAGTGCTCAGATTTAATCAATTGGCCAAGTCGTTGCTGCTGAGTTCCTGCTGTGTGCACATTCTGTACACCATCCCGGCCAAAACTGGGATTCTCTTTGCTTAGCAGGCGTTTTGCCAGCAGAACTGAATGGCAAATATACCCTCAAGCAAGGCATAGATGTCCTAGTAAATGCCAATGACATATAATGTATGGATACAATTAATTAATCATTTGGTGCTAATAGCACAATAGACCTTCAACTGAGTTATTAAAAATGTGTTTTTGTAAGGCTGGCTGTGTGCTTCTGTATAAGTTACATAGATGGTTGGTCAGTATGAGGTCTGTGGCCTGTAGAGCATGTGTGAATTCTACAAAGCTTTTCTTTTGGTCCAAGGAATTCAGTCACTTAGAAATTAAATTCAGAGCCTGTGCTACGAAGATTGCTTATGATCCCTGGCTTACAGAGAATCAGACCAGGGCTAGAGAGAGACACCCTGCTGGTGTACCATGTTATGCGGTGGAAGAAAGAGTTTTCAGGTGATAAAGGATTACTAATGATAGCTGGAGGGCGGAGGAGACTAAAGTCCCTGCAAACCACTGGCTCTGAATTATATGTAAAGAAACCAGTGCTGTATGTCCACCTGTTTATAAGGAAGGTGTTGCAATGTTGCAATAAAACTCTTGTTTTAAGCAACTAGGAGTTTCACAACAAAATCCGCAAGATGCTTGTGGTCCACCAAGAAAATTCAAAATGAACCACATGGAACTGTTCAGTGTAGGCGGTGTAGCTAATTGGTTAAAAAACCCAAACACCCAAGCTCATAGCACTATGGGAGAAAAGCAGACAGCTTCCTTAATTTTGTGGTAAATCTCTTTTCTTGATTTTTGCATTGCTTTTTTGTTGTTGTAGGTTTTTGTTTGTTTTGCTTTGTTTCTTTTTTGTTTGTTTTTTTTGTGGTTGGTTTGTTTTTTTGTTCAAACTGTGATTGACTCTTCCGGGTTGTTAGTGTTGGGTTACAGTGTGATTGGAAATATGGCATGGCATTTGTGTGAAGCAAATGGGTATTTAAATAGTGGTATTTATATATGTATCTGGTATTATAGTTGTATCTATTTAGAGACAGTTGCACTGCTTCATGTCACTTTATCTTGGTTTACTGTGGACTCCCTTTGTAATGACACACCACACTTGATTTTCAAGTAGATGAGGACATGTCAAGGTGCAAACCTGATACCTTCATGATAAGGTCCCAAGACAGATTTCTTACAGTGCTGATCTTGGTGAATGTATTACTTCAGGTAAGAGAGGCAGATGAAGGGAGGGTTAAGATTTTTCCCTGGATAGTTTGTATATTATCTCCTATGTTAATCTTGCCAGCAAAGAAGAATAGGACAACACCCTGAGGATGGGGTGAAGAACACTGGGCTGTGGGCCAGTACTTCTGGGCAGTGAAGAGGCAAAGATTGTGTTTAACTGCTTTTTGCCATGCTGGTTTTCAGGGTTATGTGCAGGACTCCTTTATAGCTCCGTGATGATGTGTATCCATGTTGCTTCCAATTACCAATCCACCCATCTCACCCCATTCCTTATTGTATCCTAAGACCGGTTCCCTCCTCCCCAGCCTCTTCTTCCTAAAAATGAAGGGTAGAGATGCAACTCATGGAGATGAGAACTGATATACTTTTGTCACATTCTTAGTTGTATACGATTTTAAATGTAGTATGGAAAAAAGCAAGACATACAGCTGCCCATCATTTGCATGAATTTTTCTGTCATTAAATGTTGAGATAACTGAAAAAGAGCTGTCAGTCATTACTGTGAATACATCTAAAATGTCATCGAGTGTCCACGTGGATATGATCTTCCCTTTAACTAACTAAAATGAAGCCTCTGATATTCTTCTGTATTAGATGATTATGGATGCTTCAGCAGATCTTTTTCTTTTCCTGGTTGATGAGGAGGAACAGTTTGGTGTCCTGGGGCTGTAACATGCCAGAAAAATTGGAGACCAAGATAAAGCAAGATTGTCTAACGTAGATTGTGTGTGCACCATGCCTTTAAGATGCAGGATAGCTATTGTTTATGGGGAACTAAGGAGAGTTAAACTTATTAGGCCAGATGTTGATGCTCTCATATACCTTTGTACACAGGAGTGAATTTACCTAAGGGTGAATGTAGTAGGGATCAGGTTTGAGAGCTTTGTTTTCAGAATGTGCAGTTTCTGTTATTAAAATGTAGTTCTTTAGCTGTCAAGTGATTTCCTCATTTTGTAACTGGAGTTATCTCCTGTCAGAACTGTCATGCTATTGAATTTTATGACTTTTACAAAGATAGACTGGTAAAAATTGAGACATACAATTATTTTGGGCTTTTTAACTTTGCCTTTCCATTTTCCAGTGATCTAAGCTCTGTAAATATTGGCTGTTAAGTGCTATATTAAATAAAGACAGGCAGTACAAAACATCAGGTGTTGCATTTTCATTTAGCTATATTTCTGTATTACAAAATTTAAATGTTTCTTCAAATTAATACTTTTCTGCAAGCCAAAGACTGCATACATAGCTAATCTGTTGTATTTTTGAAATTCAAGCAAAGGCTGTGGGCTTCTTCCTGCCAATTCCAAGAGTTCATGTCACTGTTTCTTTTTCCCACGTTGAATTTGTAATCATGGGTAAGTGCAGACATATGAACAAAGTTAACTTAGCCTGATCTGTCCAACTTACCTCTCAGAAGTTATTTGACTATGGAGATTGTCTTTAGCTGTTTAAATTCTATAGCAAAGAGGTGATGTCAGCGATGCACCTCAGAAAACTTCATAATGACAAATGAAGAGAGTAATAACTATTCCTTCAGCTGTGAATTTCCTGATGGAAGTAATGCAAGCTGAACGATAATATTAACTCTTCTTCATCTTTATTTTTGGTGTGTAACTTCTTTTGGATTTGATACTCTATTTATAGCTTTGGCACAAGGTTGAACACACTTATCACACCTCATTGGTTGCACATTTTACCCTGAGAAAGATTGTTAAGAGTCTTTTTCTTATTGATTCCCAAGCTGAGCAATTTCATTTTTTGTTTTTGTACTCTGACCTCTAACCCTGGGATCCATTAGGACACCGAGCCAGCAAGGTGTAGACACATCAACTACAGAGGGAAAGAACTAAAATGACACTGTCTCCAGCAAGGGATGCATTAATAGATCTGAATTCAAACATAGAAAAGGCAATTTTTTTCCTGCTGGGAAGCAGAGTCCTCAAGAGAGTCATCTCAGACTGAAGAACATGATATGAAAATCAATAAAGGCCCTATTGTGCTGGTGATGTGTCCGGGAAGTGTCATTTTATATCTTGTTAGTGGATATCTAAAGGAAGTTAAAGCTACTTTGCTCATAATAATTGGATAAATCCTCTTTCATCAGTGGTCTATTTTGCTGTTCAAAGTAAAAGTGAAAAACGGTGCAGAGTCCAGTTTGAAACTGGATATGATGAGACTGAATGAAGACAATATCTGTAAAGGGTGGTTTGGGTTTTTTTTTATTAGGCTGATACTGTTTTCAGAACTGATTTCCCGCTCTCTTTTTCAATCAGAGATATAAAAGAGTAATTAAAAATAGAAGGCTTTCTTCTGTCTAATTGGAAGAAAACTCTGCTCTTGACATTTTTACTATATTAGTGCTCCAGACAACTCTTGCTTTATTGCAGTGGATGAAGGAATTACGGGTTTTGGTTAAGTTTATCTGCATTATTAATGCTATAGGGCTGGACAAACTCAAATGATAGAAATGATGACTGTACGCACAGCCCTGTATAGAGTTGTGACCTTGCAAAATTAGCAATGAACACGGTAATATTATTGTAGAAGTTTCAATGAAGTTATTGATTTAAAAAACCCATGGAGTTGGCAGAAGAACTTGAATTAGGGTAGGAAGTAGTAGGGTGATTGCCCATACTACAACTCAGGTTTTCAGTTTCTACCCCTACGTGATTGACATTCTGCAGTTGCTGTTCCATGTGATCCTTCAAAATAGCACATGTGCAAGAAAATTGGGACTTTTTCCTTCTGTGTATTTCAAGTCACGTTATTGTTCATTTAAACATGAGTAATTACAGGGGTGGTAGTTGACTGAATATTAAAAAGAGACTGAGTAATTCTATGTGTATATTTTCCTGGTGACAGAGTTTCTAAACGCACTGGTCTCTTCTCTGCTTTCTCTGTATACCACAGGGGAAAAATTACATGAGAGTTCTCTGTGAAGTTTGGTTGGTATATTTGTGTCAGGAGCTGCTTCACTTTGCAACTTTCTGAATGGTTACATTGACCTTGTTGGGACTATGTGNTTTTTTTTTTTTTAAATTTAGTTTCTTAATGGCACTGAAGGTTTCCCAATCAGTTTGGTTTTTGGACCATCCTCATTGTAAGATTCAGTAATTTTGTGTTTCCAGCGCATCTTCATGTTTTGCATTGTTCTTTTTAGGTAGTGCTTCCCTCCACTGAGATTGCATGATGGCTTTTTTGTGTTTGCTTTGTTTCATTCAAATGTGTGCAGAAAGAAGTAAAACAAGAAGCTCCTCTCTTCTAGCTAAGAACTTTTCTAGCAAGGTAGAAAGAAAGATTGTGTTCTACCTGCTGGGCTGTTGAGTGGATTGGTGGTGTAAGACGCAGGGTAGAAAAGCTGACCTTTCCCCTTACAGTGTCAGCTTTGATTTTTTCTCAAATAGTGTGATACATTGTTTATGGGTGAATACAACAGGAGGCAAAATCAGTGTTAATAAACAGTGGAAAACATGGAAAACAAAGTTCTGTGTTTACCCCCCCAACACACGTGCACTTTCTTGCAATGAAGGTGTTATACTCATCAGTAATTGTGTGATAATCTGTCCCAGCACCCCCACATATTATTTATTTTCTTAGTATTAAAGTAGTCTTAATAATTTGAATGAAAATCCTGTTGAAAACAAGGAAGTCACACAAGTCAAAGTCCTGGCTGCTACAGAAGATTTTGCTTTAGGAGGATTTGACCTCATGTTGTTGATTGGGGTCAAATACAATGACAATTAGGACCACCTTAATTTCTAGGGTTTTGTTAGAGACAAATGGGACCAGAAGGCTTGATAATAAATACAAGGCCTGAATAATAGAGACTGATGTAGTATAAGCCTTCTGGAGTTAAAAAGATAAACCTCCAACAGGCTTTGAATGAATTTTTTCAGCCTTTAAGTAGTATTGTCAGTTCTGCATGAATGGGTTTAGCTACCTACCTTCAATCTTGCTACACTGTATTCTGCAAGAGCAGTAGCTATATGACTACCTTTAGGCAGTGTGAAACTTCTATAACCTCCCCAAAAGTATATTTACCAAATACAGTAACTCCTGCTATTTTTGCCATCCCTGTAAAGATCCAGTCCCTTTGAGAAACTTGTTAGGTTTGTGTCTTTTAATAGGAAGAAGTTTTTCTGTATATTCTTCTTCATTACAATTGCAGGTGTACATATATGTATTTTTCACTCATGTCTATACATATGCATAGTTTCTGGTTTCTTACTGCAGCTGTCTAGAATAGATCAGAGGTTACTTCTATGCCACAAAATAATGTCCCCATTTTTATTCTTGCATGTCTCATCTTTTTCACACAAATTCATTTCAACAATAGAGCTCAGTTAACATCTGCTATTAAATTTCTGTTCTTGAATTTATATGACTGTCTTAAATCTCATTAATTTGAATAATGCATTTTATTAAAATTGGACTCTAAATTCGGTGATGTGGGTGCCATGTTAGCCTCCTTGTTTCTCCCTTCACCTTAGTTATTGGAGTAAAATAGCTGGAATGGTACTTTGCATACTGCTTTAAATAATGTTTTTCCTAATAGTTGATTGTGCTTGGTTAACCCAGTCAGTAGCTAAGCCCCCACCCCGATGCTTGCTCACTCCCCTCCTAGCAGCATGAGGCGGGGAATTGGGCAAAATTGAGAAAACGTGGGGGTCAAGATAAAGATAGTTTAATAACATAAGGAAACAGAGAAACAAACAAACAAAAACCCCTCAGAAGTGATTCAAAGGCAATCACCGCGTCCCACAAATAGACCGCTGCCCAGCCAGTCTCTGAGCAATAACTACCTCCCCAAAGCTGCCTTACCCTTAGTTTTTATTGTTGAGTATTAATATCTCTTTGGTTGATCTGTGTCAGCTGTCTTGGTTGTGTCCCATCCCAGTGTCTTGCCCACCCCTGGCCTTCTTGCTGAAAGGGACAGAGTGGAGGGAAAAGAGACAGCCTTGGTGCTGTGCAAGTACTGCTCAGCAGTAGCCAAAACACTGGTGTGTTTTCAGCGCTGGCTTAGTCACAAATCTGAAACATAGCACCACATGTGCTACTATGAGGAAAATTAACTCTGGCTCAGGTAGACCCAGTAAATAGATACAAGATTACATTCTGACTTTCTGAATTGCTTCTTGCTTTGGTGTGTGTGCCCTGCCTCTCCCTGAAGAGGGAAAAAACCCCATAAAATAGTGACTTTCATAGAGTTTGCCTGCCTTTTTCATGAAGGCACTGGAAAGTGTCGAGATTCTAAGTTCAGGTAAGTTTATTTTAATGAGAGGGTATGGCTTCTCTCTTCTTATTCCTTTCCTCTGTCACCTGGGCCTGTGAAGTGTAGAACCTCCTTAAAATCCCTCTGATCCTGAGATCCTTTCAGTGTCTGCAGACAGATGGAGGTTTCAGTCAGTCTTTCCATTCCTCCCCTCCTCCTCACAAGCAAATGCTATTTCCCAGTGCTCTATAAAATAGCACAACGGGGGTTAAACTGGCTGGCTGAGAACAGAGCAGCATATTTTATTACCTTTATAGTCTGTCATCCCATTGATGCTGCCAGAAATGCTTTTTTACGTCCGTGTTTGCCATGATGAATCCCCTTGGAGCAGATAACCATTACAAGTCAAATCACCACCAGTTCAGCATAAAAGCAGAGCCAGGGTTTTTGCTGAGCATGTAATAATTTTGTGTTAAGGCCATGTTCAACACAGACCTGTGCTGGTCAAAAGTGATTTGCATGATGTTCTTAAGGAAAAGATGTTTCTTTGCAGGGTGGATGCATGTGTCAAACCAACCCACACACCTCTTCTTAAGAATCCCAAAAGAGTCTTCTGTGCCAGTGGAGAGAGAGATTTCTTTATGAATCTAGAGCTCCTTTCTGGTTTTTCCCTACAAAAAAACCCCAGCCAAATAAAACAAAACAAAAACCCCTCAAAAAAACCCTGAACACAGTGGCTCCTCTGTACTCATCAATGTATTCATTAACAGAATACTGTTCCTCCTAAATTAAGTGTCTTGAAGCCATATTTTCATTTCAGATCTTGGAAAAGGAGCAGTTAATGATAAGATCAAGCTGCACAGGGCCAGGCTGATATATATCTTGGTATAATGGTAGAGCTGATAGGTGATTCAGTGCACTATGTGCTCACATCCAAAATAAATCGGTGTGAAAAATGGTAATAATTTGGGTTATTTGTCATACACTTTATTGCAGGCAGAAAAGTAACTGCTTTTTGTCTATTATAGCTGGTTTTTTTTCTTTTTTTTTAAAGTGTACTAAATAGTCTGTTTAGTTGTATGTTTTCTGTATTTGCAAACAATTTATCTTGAAATAGAAACTAAGAGACAAAAGAATTTGCTATAGTGATATTAAGAATAGATAAAAGCATTCTGGATTCATTCTGCATATTTTTCATTGCTTTGATGTCTATTCTGGTCATTATGAGTGAAAGTATTTAATTGCATTTTTATAAGCTGCATAAAATGTCACCTTTTAGCAATCATTTAAGTATTGCTTTAGTACTAGAAATACAGGAAATGAAGTCGAACGCTAATACTGTTTCAAAGCTGTGTCTCTAAACTGTAATATTTCACTTGTATGGCAAAGGAGTTCTGTAATAACCAGATTGTAAAATATAAATATAAAGTAGAACAGGAAAAATTGAACTCAACTATTACTGACAATAAAGGAAATATAGCCTCGTATATACAGAAGAAAACTGGGATTCAGAAATTCTCTTTGCTACCTCCCCCGAAAAAGCCTTTTTTGTTTCTTGTCAGTTTACCTGTTAAAGAAAAGTATTGGGTGACTCTTCCTGGAACTTTTAAGAATGTGAATCTTGTGCTGTCTGTGCTTCTGGGGCATACATGGTCCACATCTGTAACAAGATATGAGAGAACTCCTTCTGGGCATTGGTCTTGTCTGTCATCAATGAGAGGTCTAGTTGTAGGTTTTTGCAGTGTGCATGAGCTGCACAAAGGTACAGAAGGAGATTTCTGGCTTACTCTGATAGACTCCAAGTCTGTCAGTCTCCTGATGAGCATTGAAGAGCCCCAGGTGAATTTTGTAGAAATAAATAGGACTGCGTGCTAATCCTGCCTTTCCCCAGCTGCTGATGTTTTGGGGAACCCCAAGCTGCTTTTGGGGCATCCTACTGGGAGATTTATTCTGTAGGTGAGGAGTAAGTTTTGAGGTTAGTAGTGCTTAGTACAACATTACTGATAGCGTGTGTATTGTTCTGCTTGTCTCAGTCTCATTCTTTATGTGTCTCTGACTCTGGTGTCACTTGATTTTCAGTATTTTTAATTTGAAAATAAATTGTTGCTTTTGGAAGAGAGTATTAATCCTTATTTAATTCAGTGTTGAGGATGTCTAATGTAAGTTGTTGGTTTTTCAGGCTGAAGTTTTTGGGCTGTGAAGATGGGAGTCTTGGATTTAAGATTAATTAAATTATTGGTAATTATGTCTTGCTCTTAGCAATCAATGGGAATGCTAAATATGCGAGGAACTTTCTGCAATAGGCTTTACAATCTGGGGAAAAGAGTTTGGCTGTGATTCGAGTATTTGCAACCAAAGTTTTCATAAATTTGCTCACCAGTTCAGTTTTACTGGAGGCACTTGAGAAATGTCCCTTGACTTTCCATGGCCAATTTACTGTATTTAAAAAAAAAAAAAAAAAGTCATTGATGGAATGTAAATTTTGTATGGCATTTGGGAACTTTTTTTTTAAAAATGCAATGTATTGTAGAAATGTATTTTACTGCTTTGCTATTAGTATTGCCTGCACAAGTCACTGGAACTTAAGCTGCTGTTTCTATAACTCCCCAGAGTTCGAAGAGGAACGCAACTTAAAAGACAAAGAAATACAGAACTCTGAATGTATCTCTGTAGAGGTGTTTTTATAAAGCATTTTGGAGTTAACTATGTTATCCCTATATACAGAGATAAAATCAAAGGAAACTGTGCACTACATATGAAGTAGTAGGGAGACATTACTAAAAACAATTGATTCGCTAGCCCTCAAATTAAAGCTCCTACATGAAGAAGAGATAGTGGCAAGTAATGCAAGCTGTACAAACAACAAAAGGTGATATGCCTTATTTGACTGTGTAATGGATACACTGGGATTTTTGGAGGCTTGCTCCTTTTGACCTTAATTTCTTTTTTTTCACCCCCATGTTTTGGGGCAGCAGTGTTCATGCTAAATTATTATCAGATTACAATGTAAATTATGAAAAAGCAAAGTTTGTCTCGTTTGACTATTCAGATATGTCAGAACTTGTTTTCCATTTGTAGAACAAAGGCACTCTGCAAGTATTGAAAACACCTTAAGGTTGTGACGAAAGAAAGGAAAACTGGCTGGAGAATTTAAACTACGAAAGTGTTATATGAATATAAGTTACAGTTCCTTAGAAATATGTATTAGAACATGTATTAGTTTGGTTTGTCTTCTTGAGACAAAAGGATAGTTTTACAATGGTGAGTTGGGATTTTTTTTCTGTGGTTTTCTTTTTTTTTTTTTTCTAGCACGTGCTTTTTGTATTGTTGCGCTATCATCTTAGGAAACTAGAGCATCAAACTTCACTGCTGGTTGTCCAGGATTTCAGGTAAAACCTGCTTTAAGGTCATACTTCCTTGTTTTCTTTTAATTTCTCCTACTGGAAAAAAAAAAATTGGAGTTATACCAAAAACATTTTACTTGGCCCTGAGTTTTTAGCTAATAACACTAATAAATGCTTCAAATTAGCTATACTATGAGTTCTTCACCAGGTGGATATGTTGGAGTCAGTGCCTTCCGAACAGACAACATGCAGTTGGACAGAAATGCCTCTGATGTTACTTTTCTCTGTTTTTGGTGTCTGAATACTTCCTTAACCCTGAAACTATTGATTAAATCTCTCCTACTAAGGGCACAGGTAAGATATTCCATAATATTTCTTACCAACTGAGAGGCCTGACCTACTGCCAAAGAAAAATGATATGTATTTTGGACTATTGACTGGAAAAGGCTCTTGATCAATCCCAAATGTGGGGCTTAAAAAATGACCCTCTGTGTTTAGGGTGCTTAGAGTTTTGATGGGTAATCATTGCTTGATGTTATGGTTATGTTAAGATAGTGTCAGTCTGCAAGAAATGTAGACTGAATTAGTCTGTCTTCATCTGAAAAAGAGAGAAAAGATCTCAGTAAAGCTGTTCATAGTGGTGGAAGATGAGAACATGTAGTGTAACCGTCTATAGCAGAAACCATAAAAACCATTAATAGGGGGAAATCCTAAAAATGTTTTGAGGTTGTGGAGTTTTTTTGTCATTTTATGTCTTTCCATTGATGATAAAATTTGTATATCATTGTATTTATATGTGGTGTTTTTTTTTAATCATGGGCTCCGTCTAACCTATGCTGTCTTAGTGGTGTGGGAGTCCCTTGTTGAGGGGTGTTAAACTTTCCTTCTTAGTTTGAATGAGCACAAAAAAGATTTCATCTACATTCCAAGACTTATTAGAGAGGCAGAGATGTCTGTGTAGTTAATAAAGAAATGGGATTCCCCCAAACAGCAGCTGAGAGCAGAAGCTTAGTGTCAGGGCTCCACACTGGCCTTTCATTTGCTGTCATAAAACCATACAGTATGATTAATTCTTTTCTCCCCAAGGCGTTGATTTTTGTCAGTGAATTCTGGTTTTGATTTTTACGTTGGACAACACAATACTGGGTACTCTCAGTAGCTTAGAAATATAGAGGAAAGATTCCATATCTTCAAGTACAGAAGATAATTTCAGCAGTCAGGCCACAAAACGTGCCATTTTGTTAGAAGCTTACAAAAGCAGAATACACATGTTTTTGAAAGAAGATGTTGTGTGAAAACATGATGCTATAAGCTTAATGTCTGTCAAACCAAAATATGAACATTGCTGATAAATTCATTCTTTTAAACAACCTGTTAGAAGTTGTTCAGTTGAAAATGGGATTCACCTACATTATTAACTAGTAGTGAGATACCCATTTATTTCTTCGTGAAGTCTTTTTGTGTACAGGAATTCACTTGCCCACTCACTCTAAGGCTGTAAACCTAGTTAGTCTGCTTAATCAATTAGTGTCTTCTAACATCTGACATATCAACAGCCAGAATGAAACTACTGAAATTAGGATGAAAATAGAGTAATAAGTGAAAAACGCAAGCAAAACAGAGACGTACCTAGTTTGTCCCTGACTGGGTCTGAGGGTTCTGACTAGGACAAAATGGCACCTCAGTATATTTTCATGTGTTCTCACCATACCACAACCATATAAACACATCAGGAGTTTAATTGTAGTTTTGGTATAAACAAACATTTCATTAGTGTTAACATATTGTCTTGATTGCATGTACTATTCTAAAAAGATGAAATGGCAGTTTATAAAAAAAAAGCATTAGAATTTATACAATATTGAATTTATAGCCAACTGTTCGTTTATTTCATCCTTGAAATTTACTGTGCATCACGCATAAGGCATTGATGGGCTAATCTCAGCAAACCAGCAAAAAAACTCATTGAAAAAGGAACTGAGGTTCTGCATCAGTAAACTTGCTCCAGTATTCTGTATGTCAGTAGATAGATCTGCAGAATTTTGAAGGACAGTAAAAAATTTGGAAGGTGGCAAAATTGTACTTCAGGAAGAAATTATCCTAAATATTTTGGTCTTTGTTTTAGTTATTTCTTTAAAAAAAGAAGTCTGAGAATTATTTTAAGAAGTGGCAAAATACTCCACAGAGATTTGGAATCTCGCTCAAGTTAGTAGTTTGCATTTTCATTTTTCATTATTCAGCAAATTCTGCCAAGGAACTTAACCTCTAAGCTCTAGAAATATACTTGGACACATTTTATTTTACTACACTTATTCTAAATAATATTTTTAAAAGCTTATATGTGGCTTGATTCGCAAATGCTATGACAGTCTGTGCTTTGTTTCAGGAGAAGATTGATGCTTTTTACTGCTCTGTGGAGTGTTAACTGTTAGTTTTCTAGGTAAGGAAAGCTTGCCGGCCTCTTCAATTGTCAAGGGGATGTCTTTTGTTTCCTGGTATTTTAGTAAATGTAGGTTTAAATTCTGTTCTAGCCAGCAGGAGGCACCCAGGAGGAATGTGGAAGAGAATTCATGCTATGACATTGAACTAGATTGGTGGAAGTCTTCCTTGAGAGGATTTCTGTGTTGTGTATTCTTACATAGTTATCATAGAATGTGTGGGAGTTGTGGCTCAATTTTTATTTCAGCTACGTTCTTACTATATTTAGAAGGTCCCAAGTAAATATCAGAACATGTTTGTGTATTTCTAGCCGCTTTTGCAATGTCTAACACCAACCTACTATTGGAAATGTGTTCAAATTCCACAGGTGACCTGTGATTTGTACTATATGCTTACTGAGTCTCAACCCATAGACACAAAAGAGCCCTTCAATTTACCTGTCATGAATTTAGTATGTACTCTGTGAATAACAAAATTAGCACTCTGGCAAATTGTTAGCTGACAGTTTAAAAAAAAAAATACATTCCCAATTAGCTCTAATCTCCTGCTCTTCCCTTATAGTATTGGCACCTGAAAACTCTGATCTAATGCGGAGTTAGTGCTGTGGAGCTGTTGGGAGTACACCTGTGTATGTTTTGAAACTCCATGGCACTCGGTGTGCTCTATTACAGAATATGATACAGGTTTGTGATTAAGCAGGAGTTAAAGAGGCAGCCCAGTGTGCTCGGTTGGTTGTGTACTTTATCCCTTGTAACACCAAAGACATATTAATCCTCATAACTACTCTCAGGTCTAAGTAATGCTCTCCAGTTCACTTGGCCAGTATTTTATCCTGTCTTCTGAGGGGACAGCCTATTACTCATTTTAAGTAGTGACATATGCTCTCAATAGTCTAGATGCAGTTCTGATTCTCAGGACGAACAAAAATTGTTCAATTTACCAAACATCTGCTATCTTGCTGATGTTATATAGCACTTTTTTCCTCTGATATTCAAAAGAAAAGGTCGGCTTTGTAAAGAAAAATACTATATAAATGCTTACTATTTCCTATCCAGTAAGTATAGATGCCTCCCAATACAAACTGAGGGATTCTTCTCCAAAAAAGTGGGAGGAAAGGCGGGAAAGAAAATGAAAAAAAAAAGAAACCCCTCAACAGTCAGGAAGTTACTGAAAAGTGAAAAAGATATTATTTTGGAACAGTTGATTTCCGTGGAAAACTTTTGACTCCTGTTTAATGGTTTATAAATAATTAAGACACTAGAATTTTGGAATGATACTGTATCTTGATGTTGCTTAACAGTAGAAGTACACTGATGTGTGTACTACATACCCTGGAATATAGGAGAGTCTTAACATTATTTGAAAGGTTTAGATTTTGTCAGGCAACTCCTGTTCCGTGAGATGACTGGAAGACATTAAGAAGGGCCATGTTGTTGGAGGAACCACTCCTCATGCTATCTAGTAAGCTTTAGGTTGTAGATGTTGTCTCAAAGCTGAAAGGATTCCTTGGAAATTGTCATGTCAAGGGTGTAAAAATTGCTGCTATCATTTGGAAAAAGATCTTTTCTTTTCTTGGTTGTAGATAAAACCTTGTAAAGCAGATTAAAAAGTGAAATAAGTATGTTCTATTTTAACCTCTAATGAAGGCATATGGTTAGCAAACTTCTTTTGTAATGGAGTTTTTAAATAAAAAGTAGGTCATCTGTATTTTGGTATCCATAATGCAGCTTTTTAGGGGAAGTGCTAGCCTTTGAAGAACTGGGATGTGGGGCGGAGTTCAGATTGTTGGTGTAATTCTGCCTGTAATTTCCTCACAGGGAGATAAGAATTTTGTTCTGGTTATTCAGTGTTGTAACTTTTCTAATTATAATGCCTACCTTAAATACTTGCTTTGGGAATGATTAAGAAGAAATAGAACAGCATAATACACAGGGATGTTCTGTGCTGTGCCAGTGTGCAATTACTTATATAAACATACAGAGCTAGCGAGAGGAAGGCACGTGGACTTTCTGCCAGGAGTGATTACTCAAAAAAGTGGTTTATTAGAAGAAAAGATATAGGCTTTGCTATATTTAGGAGGTTTACTGGGAAAGTGTCATAAGCATAAGCAAAGTAAGAGGGAAGGTTAGCAGTGATACAAAAACAGTGTTTCAGTACTGAAAACAGATTAGAAGGGGGCTGAATCTTTGTGTAACGTGATTGACATTGAAGATGTAGCAAAGATGAGAGGACAGGTAAAAAACTATGTTTTAGCAAGTTGATCTGAAATGTTTTGTGAATGAAAAGAATAGTAAAAGCATCTGTGATTATACTAGAAAAAGTACTTTAGTTGTAGCATGAGAATACATCTGAAACCCCCCATTTTTGTTTCTGTAGAAGGATGAAAGCCAGCAATGTAATGGCTACTCGCTTCACTGGATTCGCCAGCGTTGTCATTTAGGCATTTTAGTCTGTGAAACAAATTTGGGAGTGATGGTCCACTGGCATGAGGCAGAGCCTCTTTGCCGCCTCCAGGAAGCCAGGTGAGCTGTTGTGATATATAAATCACATCAGCCTCTCCTGACAGAAAAATCCAGGACTCTTCTGGAGACAGAGGCTTTGTTCCAAACTGGCTGTGCTGTGGTCTTGCTATAGCACATCTGGACAATACTGATGTTTTTAGGAGAGGACTTAAAGATCATTTTACTGTAAAACTTTCTTAATAGTAGTACAAAACAGAAGAGTAAGCAAATAGTATTTAGGCAGGAAGTATGCTTCCTGTTTTATATGCTTTGCAAATACTAAGGTAGTTTTTGGAATCTGGATGACTTGACTCTTGCGTGCGGATTGAAATTTTACACTTAAGGGCACAGTTTTTAAGCTCATTTTAAAAATTAATACTGCAGAAGGTAAAGGAAAACAATTCCAATATTGCTCTCAAGTTTTGTTTTGGTTTAGATGAGTATGGAGTTACTGTTGAGAACATTTCAAAAGTGTTTTCGAAACAAACAAATGTAATACATAGAAAGTGAGCACAATGCCCAAATGTGAAATGAAAGCAGAAGCTGATGAGTACAAATTGAAGGGAGTCATGCTGTTATTACAGACTGTGCCAGCCATAGCCCATTTGGACGACAGTGTTCACATCTGGTTATAGCACTGTAAAGAAAAGAAAATGTAAAAAGGATTATAACACTTAGAAATATAGCAGTACAGAGAATGTCAGAGTCCTGATCCCAGTATCAAAGACAAGAGGCTATGAAGGAAGGACAGAAAACTTTATCCTCCATACAATCTAAGAAGCAGCAGCTTTAGGAACTATAATTGTTTTGTATTGCTTTGTGGACCAAATACCAACAATTAGGCATAATTTGGTAAGCGTAATTTGCCCTTAGATAAGCTTTTATCAGATGTGTTAAAGAGTAAGAGGTCAATAAGAGTGAGAGGTATTCCTGCACACAGAAGTACGCATAATCTTCTTTTCTTGGCTCCCTCTGTGGTTAAAACATGTATGTAAACACTCTGGAGTGGTGAGGGATGGGGAAAGAAATCAAAAGGGAAAGCAAGCATTCTCCTGCTCTAAAGAAAACAGCACTAAATGACTGAAAATGATCCGATCTCAGTGGACCAAATAAATTCATCTCCCCTTCAGTATGGCATGTTTATAAAGTTTGTGCTTTGTAAAAATACACCAGTAAAAATACTGGTAAATACACCAGTAAAAATACTTTGTAAAAATACAATTCAGCCAGTGTTTTATGAAATGAAAAGTAAAAAACAGTCTTAGAACAGTTTGATTCTTGAGATAGTTGTTGAGGTAATTGCACATTTCTAGTATGCTTTATGTCCTTCCTGCCTGCATCAGCCCCATAATCTAGGCTGGTAGAGATGTAGAGGTCTCTGAGTTAGACCCCAGGTGCCCTGATAGAGGATCACTGACAGCTGATGGAAGAGTTGCAGGGTGAGCCCAAGACTTGCTTGACACTCGAAGATCTGCATGAAGTTGAAGCTGTCATGAACGTCCTGCCTGGGAGAGTGAAGAGTTTGACTCAGTCTCTGAACATTATTAGACTCCAGAAAACCCTCCTGTAGGGACCCACTCAGAAGGCTGAGGGGAGAGAGTAGAAACCCTGAACTTCTCTCCAAACTCAAACTGATTCTGAAATTAATTTTAGAAGATAGAGGACATTGTGGATATCTTATTTTTTTTATTTTTTCAGTGTCAAATATTCTACCACAAGTTAAAAAATATGGAAAGACTACTATCTTTATCTGGCCTGGCCCTAGCCCAAGCAGCTGAGCTAAGGTTTAAGCATGTTTGCAATGTTTCTGGGTTGTTAGCTGAAATGAAGCACAGGACCACTATTAATCTTTTTTAACCTTATGAAAATTGGAGGATACTATCTGCCTGTGGAGCTTCGCAATGCATATTTTAAGGAAGAGTGGGTGTACAAGTTTCAGATGCCAAAATGTAGTTCATTACACTTCAGCTGAACAAATTGCTATACTAATCCCTCTTCTAATGTGAGCTGAAATACTTTACCTTGGTTCCCAGTTGTATTAAAAGCAATTTGAACAGCCCTGTAAGAAAAAAAAACACTGCAATAGCACACAAAAAGGCTGACTGTGAAGAAGAACCTGACCAGGAAGGATGCCTTGTTAAATAGATTATCATACAATTTTGTAGTGCCTAATGCATATTTCTAGTGGCCTAATATTTCAGAGGGTTACAAGATACAGCGTTGCTGGAGTTATTTATGAGAAGTTAGACTGTTTTTTTGCAGTAAAAGGGAGTCTCTCAACTGCAGTGGTTATAAGGAATTTGGCTTGGTTTTATCCACAGATTTTATAATGCTTTATTTTTTCAAATTACTGATGCTTATGCTACAGACATAAGAATAGCTGTGGTGGTAGTTGTTCCCTTAAACAGAATTTGGGTAGAACTTTCAATTGTAAGATGAATATATATTCCTTTGAGTATGCCTCTCTGCTATTTGCACATTTGTGATAAGAGACATTTGGAACTATTTGTATTGTGTAATAAAACCCAATGGACGGCTCATGGCTTTGGGTAGGAAGCATTAGTCCAGCAGATTTTCCTAATACTGAAAGTGAATCATGCATACTGCATGCAAAGTGTATCATGCATGCTGCATCTCACAGCATTAAAAATCATTAGTGCCTGGCAGAAGACCGTCTTTGTGGTCTACACAAACCAAGTGATTTTACTTCGGCGCTTAGATGGTAAAGTTCTTACTCTTAAATGTGGTATTGTACGCAGTCCTGAGTTGGTTTGAAAAGATGAGTATCATACGAGCAGGTGTCTTCCTCATGTCCTGGTGTGCCTAAAAGCTGTACAGCTTTCCTTCCTCATTATAAAATTTTAGTAGAGGTCAGAGTATGTCAAGGGACCAGCAGTGGGACAGACAGCCTTTAGCTTTTTACCTCTAGGATTCAAATCCAGCCAAATCATTAGTAGCTGCAAGTTGTTACCACCCGGTGGCTAAGCACTCTATGCAAAATTAATTTGGTAGTCTCAGCCCAGTTCTGAGTAAACACATTTCCACTTTACAAATATGATGAAACCTGGCACTAATTGGCACCCTTGCTAGCAGCCTCATCAGAGATGCCAAAATAACTGAAATGTTTCTTTGCTTCTAGTAGTGGTCTCTCCAGGTCAGGAGTGAAATACAGCGATGGGGCAGTATGGAGAAGATGGCACAGCTGTTGCCCTCACTGTTTTGTGGACCAAGTCTGCAAGGTTGTCAGTCTGGTGCATTTCTCATGCCAATCTATGTAGAGTTATTAGGATTTTTCCACCACTGTAGGTGCACTTTCAGCAGTCTGTTGGCAGTCAACTTAGAAATCCTTTTTGCCATCTGTGTGGTTGATGCAGTGATAGCATAATAGCTCAGTGGTTCAAATGTGGGTTTATATGGTATATTTAGGAACTCAGAATTACAGCCTGTGTAGGCAGAGCACATTGCTGACAGGTAGCTATTAATCACTTTTTGCTATTCTTTTCATTGCCAGCTGCTTTGTGAATGAGGATTGGCACATGGAAGATGAGTACCTCCTCATTGTCCAAAACGAAAGAAGTTTGTACCTTGTTTTCAGTGGTAGTAACCATGCAAATGTCAGCAGCCCTAAATGGAGATCATAGATTTCAAAGTGAGACACTGTTTTAATGTATGTAATGCCTGGAGGGGTACAGGTTTTGGGGAAATAGTTATAAAGATGGAGAAGGAAAATTCTTTCATGTTGTCTGTTTTGTGAAAGTAACTTGTGTGTGTTTGATGTCTTATTCAACTGAACAAGAAAGTCCGTTTGTGAAGTGCAGTCACTAACTTAATCTCCATCACAAAAGAGGGAAGATTTGACCGCCTTCACAAATGAACGGTGCCAGTGTTGCTAGGGAATCCCCACTTGCTCTCAGTGGGAGTTACAGTTATTCATCCAGTATTCTTGTTGCATTTTAAAAAAAACTTCATGGAAATCTCAACGTACAGATTGCTCCAAAAAGTGGTATTGGTAAAAGAGGCAGGTTCCCTCAGAGACGTACCTCCTTCCTTCAGAGTGTCTGCTGCTCTGCCAGTGCTTTTGTGTGTGGTTAATGTGTCAGTGCCTCCAGAAGAAGTACGCACAATGAAACTCCTGGCTACTTTTGGTAATTAAAGATGACATTCATATCTGGCTCCAGTTGTGAGCTTCTCTGCTCAGGCATGTGTATAGTACCAGGTAACACTGGAAATTTTCAGCTCTGGTTTGAATGACACATGTTCAGGTTGAAGGTGCACATGGTACAGGTATGAGAGTCTCAGTAGTCAAAGCTTTTGCTTTTCTCTAGGTAGGATTTGCATTTTGTAGAGCTAGTTTTGCATGGAGTTCGTTATGGCATTTTCCTTACTGAAGTATTTAGTTCTACAGTTTAGTTTCTTTGAAATATCATACTTAAAATATGTTCAAGTTTTCCTTCCAGAAGTTTTGGACTCTGCAACAAAATTGTGCACACTTACTGCTTTTCCATTGTAATATTTTAGACTGGATATACTGCCATATTCACCAAAGCTCTCAATTTATATCATGAAGCCAAGAAGCTTTATAGATATGCAAATATCTGTCTATATATGGATAGAGAGTGTATTTGTTCTGAAGCACACGAAGAAGGTAGTATATTCTGTCTTAAGAAAGAGATCCACAGACTTGCCCTTGAGAATCAGTGTAGTTCTGTGGTTTTGATAGTTATGTTGGTTTGTGCTAGGTAATCAGCCAACTCAAACTAGCTATCTCTGTTCTGATTTATTTCATTAGTACAATAAGTGTGCTTATGTCTGTGCTGGGGTCCTGAGCCTCAACTTCTTGGGCTTTTCTCATGGAGGCTGTAAAAGCATATAGATGCTAGAAAGATCAATAAAGTTCATCCAGAAACTACTCACACCTTAGACTGCTAGAGACACAATTAATTTACTTCTGGGGAGAAATTACTCTGGGGATCCAAACCAGCCTGCGCAAAGTGGCAAACTGTTGAACCCAAAGAACTGAAATCTAGCAAGGCTGTTGTGCATTACCCTTGAGATCATGATTTATGAACATACATACAATAGTATCCAAATGCCAGTAATTCACAAACATGATTAAAAACTTCCTTGTTTTTTGTCCTTTTGTTATAAGAAAAGGTGAACATAAATTTGTCTATTCTCTATTAACCACTTTTTTTTTCCTATTTTGTATGCCTTTACTAAGCTGATGTGTATTGCCCTCTTCTTGAAAGTAAATAAAGCTAATCTTATACAGGGAAGTTGGACTATGCCTTTTAAGCATTCTTTTATAGACTGTTTTTTGAACCATATGTACCTCTGCTGTATCCGTATGACAAGAGATACAATAGCACTGCAATGTGAGCACTGGTGTAAGGATGGAAAGGTGGAGGGGTGGGGGCTCTTCTCAGTGCCATGAAATGTGCCCTCTCCCTCAGTTCCGGAAAAAAATACAGTAATAGCAGGTGTGTATAGACTGACAGCAGCCCTAGCTGAACTGCTTTAAAATTAACTACTTTGTAACCAGGCAGATTTGCACTTGTATACTTTAAAACCTAAGAATGTTTCAATCTTTATTTTCGGAGAGAAGTTGGTAGTGAGCTTCAGAGGTTTAACGAATTAGAACACCTTTTGCTAAAGAGTTTTTGGAGCCTGAAAGCTTGTTATCCTGTGATCTCACCATTTACAGACATATAATTTTAAAATCCTTTTTAGTTTATTCCAATCTGATAAAGTACTCAGCTTAAGTAAGACATGCATAAAAGTAGAACCCAAAATAAAACCATCTGTCCTGACAACTACCTTCTAGACCAGCCTTTTTAAGATGACTTTGTAAAAGAACATCAATGCAAACTGGAAAATTAGTATGGTCTAGAAATAGCATTCATAGTCAAAAAGATACACTGTCTATCTACCACCTTGCATTTTCAGCATACCTATTGCTCTTAAATAATAGTCACATCAGTGCTTTTTGTCAGCCTTTGCCTGTGCAGTTCAGCATAGGCTACCTTCACTTAATTTCATGAACTTTTGCAGTCCAGCATTCTTAGCTATTTCTTAGCTTGTATAATATGCAGCCAAAATGAAAACTGAATTGGTATATTTCGTATCTTGTTAGAGACAGAAAAACTAGAAAAATATGGGATCTGGAACAAACAACATGAGTGTAAGTTATGTATGTTCATTCTTGTGGTGCTTTTGGTTTGGCCCCATAGTTTAAGAGTGATGGCAGCTGAATTCCTAGTACGCTTTTAAAGCGGCAGCATTTGTTTAATTTCCTTAAGTAAAAGGATGTCTAGTAGGAGTTGGGGCTGGTCAGTATTTGAGTGGGATTGAGATTTATCTTTTGAACTGTACTAATACAGTGTTCGTTTGATATTACAAACTCCGGTCTAAATTTGCCCTATATATTTACAGTAGACATTTCAAAACCTAATTCATGCTGTAATAAAGATGCTAATAAAGGGCAGAAATGCAGAAGCAAAGTCAGTGCTCTCTAGCCACTGCGTAAATAATTTTAATGCACTGATGTGTTCCTTAGGTGTGGTACACTAGAACTATTTAACACGGCTGCTTCTAGACATTTTTGGTAACAGGTATCAAAACAGATAGCTATGGCATTTGAGGTGTCCGTCAAGGTATGTTTTTGTGACTCTTTTTTCTATCTACTTGGCATTCAGTTTGTTAGATGAAGTGAGAACATTTCAGACACGTTTCATATTGCAAATTAATTTAAATGATTAGCTGTGGGTCATCTGGCTGATGTGGCTAATACCATAGTATCTTTGAGAACTCAAAATACCCAGGCATAGTTAAATATTGGAATGAACTTTGGAATGACAATGATATGCAACTAAGAAAACATTTTGTGTTTGTAATTTTAGAATCTGCTACAAAATATTGTGTTGCTGTTATCTGAGCCTGGTGTCTATTCAAGTCCCACAGTTTTTCTCTTCCCTTGGGGATACACAGAACTTACCAAAAGAACAACATGATTGTATAACTATGTTCATGGAATATGTAATAGAAATTAAATGCAAGAAGTGTTAGAAGCGTTTTTTAAATCAAACCTTGAGTTCAGTATGTGATGGAAAGTAAAATACTGATACTGGTAGAAACAGAAACAATTAATTTAATCACTCTCTGTCGTTACTTGCTGTAATTCATTTAACCACTTCAAAAATTTATTCATTATGAGCCATTCACTCAATATAATTCATTTATCCAACAGCATAATTCATTTGCTGCTTTATCCATTTACCCAGCATAATTAAGTCTCCTGAATGAATGTATTTGTAAAGATTCACTATCCTTTTTATCAGGGCATTAAGGCATCTCAGTTAAGTTGAAAGAAAAATAAAAGTCTGTTGTCATAAAGATTAGCTTCTTCACAAGCAACTTTGGTTGTGTTTATAGTTCATCTTCTGTCTGAACTGATATTCTTGTTGGTTGGAAAGCTCCCACCCCCAGTATAAGTACAACTAGAGTATTAGTTGGTCATCTAAGAACTGCAAGTGTGTTTGCTGTAGCCATGAAGCATCAGTATGCTTACGTGCCTTTTCAAGACATTGTAAAGCAGAGCATACACATGAGAATAAAACGATCATACGGCAGCTCCAAACTGTTTGCTTATGTATGCAGAGATCACCTGCTCCCAGGGTC
The DNA here is from genome assembly GCA_013399435.1 of Arenaria interpres. Classification (NCBI taxonomy): domain Eukaryota; kingdom Metazoa; phylum Chordata; class Aves; order Charadriiformes; family Scolopacidae; genus Arenaria; species Arenaria interpres. The sequence goes on along the minus strand of VXAK01009603.1, from coordinate 43,790 downwards.
TGTATGAATGGTGCTGCTGTGTTGAACATAATTAAATCACTAGGTGTAGTCAGCTAAGCTTGAGAGCAGAGCAAGAATCTGCTGAGGACAGAACAAATTTAAATGGGTTTTTATGTTTGTTTTTGTTCAAATAGTTTCTGTTTTGCTGTTGTCTAGGGACTTGGTGGTTTGGTTTTGGGGTTTTTGTTTGTTTGTTTGTTTTTTTAATTCCCCTCCATAGATGGAAGCAAAGTACGGAATTAGTCTACAGAACATTAAAATGCTAAAATATAGCTGTCTTGTCCGTGCTAGTTGCATAGAGACCTAACAGAGACATGCCCATGGAGGGCTTCAGGGAGGCTGGGATAAACTACCTTTGGAGAGGCAGAGGGAATATTCATTCATAATAAGGCAGTCAAGGTACTATTTCAGATTGGCCATCTAAGTATAAGTTCTGTTCCTTTTGCAAAGGTATGAGCTTTGCAAGTGGTAAGTTCATTGAGCTTGGAGGTGTCCATTTGATTGGGTATGAGGAATGAAAGTTAGTAAAGTAACAGCACAAACACCTGTCTGTTTGGTCTTTGCTTTCCCTGAAAGGCCAATAATGTTATTAAAGCAATTTCTGGTTGTTTCCTCACTCCGCCAAGCCTGCAAAGGAGGCTTATCATTTGCGGAGGTTAATAAGCGTTTTATGCGTAAAAAGAGATGCACAGTGCAGGTGAGTATTTCCAGTAGTCAGATGTTCTGCTTGTGTCAGGTCTTGGTTCTGCCTCCTTCTGTGTTACTCCATGCTTTTTAATTTGAGATCTGTAAGGCAAGCAAAATCTGTAAAGTGAAACAGCATTCGGTGGGTCTCCTGCTCGATCACACAGCTTTAGTGTAGACTTTCACCTGTTTCCAGGTCACTGGACTGTTCTTCCCTCTGACACAATACTTCCTGAGACCGTTTAGCTGTCAGCTGCTCTTTTCAATGCTCTTGGCCTTTTCAGTTTTCCAAGCCACTTACCCACTTGCCTTTCTGTTTCCAGTGCTCTTTTATTTCCGCACACACCAATTCAAGGTGCATTTCAGGTACTAACGAAAGAAGGCGGTGGAGGCTGGGTGAATGGCTAGCATGGAGTACAAGATGCTTCGATCTCCCACCTGCTGCTAAGATGTCTTTACTATTAAATTACACATAGAAAAATCAAGATTAATGGCACTTGCTCTATTCTTATAAAATGGATTTAAGTGGAAAATATATTTTCATATAGATAATAACTTAGACCTTTATTTTATTTTTTTTTTTGATCCTATGCCATTAAAATTCTTAGTGTTTGATCAGTGACAAAAAATGCACACATTTACAGAGTTTTGTCATAACGCTACCTGTTTATGTGATTCTTTCTTTGGATAAGAGGTATTATATTAAGACAGAAAAATGACTATTAGAGCTATTTGCCAATAGGTGCAGTAGCTGTTGCAAGGGCATTAAGTGAAAAAAAAAAAAAGTAAATTTTTGTATCTGAAAATCCTGTCCTGTACCTTATAAACATATAAACAGTGTTATTCAATCAAAATGCCTTTGTTTCACTCTTTGTAGTTATGAATTGTAGAGGATGGGAATAACAATGAGGGAAGGGGAAGATGATGTCAAAGGATGTAACGCTTTTTAAGTCATTCTGCCATGGAGTCTTTAACTTTTTTAGTATACTAACTGTATGATACTTGTGAAGCTTGCTCATGCAGCATTGCGTTAATCTTAATTTACATTATAAAAGGTACCAAGGTACCATGCAGAATTACAAAACATCCTCATTTATATTTTCATGCATTTTTATTTCTCAGTATCTTAAAAAAATGCAGTGCAAGTGAATTCGGTTGAAAATCAATTTTGGCTTTTAATTTTTGAATTCTGATTTCTAATCACAGTCGCTATTGGGAAGGTTCTTGCAGTCAGGAATAGCTTGATTTTTTTTTTTTTGATGATTGTTTTCATGTTGCCATGACCTTGTAGGAGCAAATCTGCTTTCATTTAAAGGGGTGGGAGGAGTCCCTTTTCATCTAAAAACTTCAGAATATCTTCATATAAATGTATGTATCCTGGGCAAGAATGGCTAACAATGACAACAGCAACAAAAATGTTTTGGTGTCCCTTATTCTCCCTCTTGCTACACCCTTCACCACTCCCAGAATAAAACCACCCAATCCAACAAGTTTGAAATATGAGAATAAAATTATGTAGATTATTTTAGATAGTCACAACACTTAGCCAGTGATGTGCATTTGTTCAATAACTTGCAATCAGATAAATAATTTATTTTTCTAAGATTAGTTTGATTTCTTAGTTGTATAATATGGGGAATGTTGGGTTTGCATTAAATGAAGTATAACACTTTCAGATTCATACAGCTCTGAGAAGTTAAAATAGTGCCAGGTATAAATAGAAGTGTACCATCCGAAGTTTTCTTTTGCATTTCACTCATTCTTTTGATATGAAACGCTGTTATAATTCATTATCCTGGCAGATAGCATACTCTAAGGATGAAACAAGTTGTGATTTGAGGTGGACTAAATCAGATGGAAATACTTTACTACAGCAAAGCTGCAAGGGGCGAATAAGGAGGAATTCTGCTATTTAAAAGTTATTGCCAAAAACAATAACCTTTATGGAGTCATCATGCCTTTGATTTAGCAAAGCACAGAACTGAGGCTTTAAGTCTGGGATACTGCTGCAACATTTAACAAAGATAAATGATACTTTGGATGAGAAGAGGCGTTTCTTATTATTTCACACATCAGCAGCCTAAACTTTTTCCGCTTACTTTGGTTTATTAATTTTAAAGATGATGACACTTAGGGGCCACAGTTCTCACAGCTCTAGGTATGTTTGCTGAATTCTGTAGACCTGGAGGATTTCAAACAAAAAGACAGTTAATTCATATTGTTTGTATAAAAAACCCCAAACTGTTTTGAGCATGGCAGATGAATGGTGCCAGTGCTGTGCCCTTATGTTCTTAGTATAAAGTGCAAACACAATCTTTTAAATATTTGTAATACATACAGCTAAATGAATTAGCATTACAGTGCTAGATTATTTTTTCTAGAATCCAGGAAAAGGTCAGAAGAATTCTTCCTATTGTACTACTTGGTCTGTAATGAATAGATGTTTTGTTCCTTTGAGGATCTTGCCTGAGGCTTCGTGAATGGAAATAGGATGCACCATTTACTGTCTGAGATAAATATGAAATACTTAACATTTAATTTGTATTAATTGATCCTATGCCAAGAATAAGAAAAAGTCACACTCTTCCTTGAGAGAACTGAGAATGCTCAGTGTGCTTTGAATTTGACCTGCATCTTTATATTTAGAAAAGGCTTATAACTGTGGGAACAGAAGTACCATTTTTTTTGGCAGCTCTGTGATGCTGCTGACTTTTTATTGCTGCCTGTTACATTACACAGAAAGTCAATTAAGAAGTTATTCAATTACTTTCTCCATCGTAATAGTCCTGTCCCACTGCATTGCTTTTTACTTTTATTCATTTTTGGTTGTGAATTCAGACTTGGATGAAGTTTAAATCTTTCAGGGAACTCTTTCTTTTGCATTCTGGACAGGTATAATCTGAAGTTCTGAACTGCATGCATGCAAGCCACACTTGTTTGGCATAGTAGTACCTCAGCAGATATTGTGCGGGTTGTCAGAGGAGCAGCAAGAGGAGGAGAGACCTTGTGATACGATGAGTACTGCTTCTGTGGTGAATTTTTGCGCTAGAACAATGAGGGCTCTTAGAGTATCAGAAACAAAAGGTGACCTGGGTTTTTTAATTTATTTATTTTAGTCTTGAAAACTACTGTCTCTTTTAATTTACCTTCCCAAGAATGAAAAACCTATTATTCAAGTTTTTCAGGAAGGAAAAATCCAGTCCTTTTTTCACCTAGGAAGACATTCACCCAAGTAATAGTGTGGCAACGATGCAAGTGACTGAAAACGCTGTCTTACAAGCAGACAATAAAGATGCCATTCCACTGTTTAATGGAAGCTATGTGGAGGAATAAGTGATAGAGTTGGGATGTAACGATGATTGCCTAGAGACCTGGGGAGTTACTAAACAAGAGTAAATTTTTACTAGAATTACTACTAAATCCATGATCAGTGCTTCCACAACTAATTATAAATCTGTAATGACAGAAATTTTAATACCTCTTACCTCTAAAGAAAACAGTCGCTGCCGGCGAGTAGCATTTCTTCAGAGAAGTCTGGGTAATAAATGGAAGCTGCTAGCTGTGAAACAAACAAAAATTCCTTTTTTGTGTGTGGTGGGTTTTTTTGGTTTTTTGGTTTGTTTTTTTTTTCTCTCCCTGTGAGAATGGAAAAGCATCTTTGTCACTCCTCTTCTTATGTTAACAGAGGGCTTATGTGTTTTTCCCACACTGTCTTTGCTGTGTAGCATTAAGGCTATGTTCTAGAGGAATATGCTAGCTATTCAGTAAGGGAAACATCTTCAGGAGGAAAAACTTCCCCTCTAGAGGATGCCTAACAGTCACCCTTACTGACAGAAGTGAGCATGTCACAGCATAAATGCCCCTGTTGACTCTGTCAGAACCCCTTGCAGAGCAATGTCTTCCTGTTCTTTGCAAGAACAGACACTTGGCCCCAAGGATTATATACACAACTTGCTCTCATGACTGTGTACCAGTGTTTGCACATATGTTTTCTGTATGCCAACACAGAGGTGATGGATGAAAAAATGGTGTGAATTGCTCAGATTAAAAGAAGAAAAGATTTGCTGGTACCTGCAGTCTGTCAAAAGAGAAATGCTCTTCCAGAAACCAGGCAGGATTTTGGTCAGATCTTACTTGCCAGACAGGATTCTGAACCTTACTTGTGTGTTCTCATGATGGTTTGTCTGCCTAGGTCCATGGTATTGGATCCTATGACTTATAGACTTCATGTGTCTGCGTTAAAGCAGATTATGTACAAGCTGGGACTTTAGTTTTTCTCCGATATTTTAAATCTTGTTTTCTTTCTTCTGAATGAGAATCCGAGCAAGTTTTGAAATGGCAAAACTGTATAGAGAAATGAACTTTATTCTGCATAGTCCTGGTAGTAGCTTCTGGGAGACTGATTTTTCTTTTCTGATTCTTTATACTTCTTCACTATGATATCTGGTTGCACCTTCTTCCTACTATTGTTTCCACTGGTGCTGGAAAGCTGCACCTGCCCCTCAGCCATGCATATGCCGTGACCATGCCCAAATGTGGAGTCACCGTGGTTGGTCAGAGGTGGTTTGAACTGCAAGGCCCACAGGAGAACCCAGACGGGATTGTGTTTCAGAGGCTTCAGTTCTGTGCTGAAGGTGCCGTGTAAGAATATGCTTGATATCGTGTGCTGATGGGAACAAACTTGTCCTGTTTCCCAGGTGAGAAGGATGGGAGGGACAGAGGGCTTCTCGCAGCAGCCTGTAGCTGTGGGTCCCAAAGGGAAGGGTGGACTGGGGTAAGCCATCTTGCCATTCCAGGTGCTGCAAGTTCTGTAAGGACTGCTCTTCAGTAGCTCCCCAAGCAAGAGAATCTTTTAAAATTTTTTATTTTATTTAATTTTTTTTTAAAATTCTTCCCTTCCCCCCACTCCTGCCTGGTATGGTTATGAAAAGGCCATGTATAATCTGGCGCTGTGTTAAGAATACCTTTGGTCTAGAATAAATTGTGGGGCTCCTGCTGTGTTTTGAATGGAGTCATGTTTTCAGCTGAGGTACCTTTGGAGCAGATACCACTTTGCCAGTTTAGACCGCGATGCTGTTACCCTTAACTGCAAATGAAAGGAGTAGGACCTAATGAAATCAATTGGTGTTTATTATATTGTTAAAATTTATGGCATACTGTATTTCTAACTCGTAGTGAAAAAAGGATGAAGAGTGGTTCCATGCTAATATGTATGTATTTCCCTTTGAACACTGTATTTGCCTCTTTTTCTGGACATCTGGGGGTGGTGGGGAAAGATTTTGAGCATGAATTGCTTACAGTACATGAGTGAGTTCACCCTGTTGGCCAGATTCTCAAATGTCTCTGATGTGGTCTTAGCAAAGTTCTTAAAATGAAAAAGAGCTTCAGGACACCAGATCCTGCTTATTAATCACACTGAGTATGCTGCTGCCATCCATGGATATTTCAGCGCTGGCAGTAATGTGATAGCCTTTACTGACAGATGGAAATGTGAAGTAAAACATAACAAAGGCAGAACAAAATTGTATCTGGAAGCAACTGGAAAATGTGTAAATTGGTGTTTGAGCAGAATGGCTCCCTAACAGAGAATAACGGAGCCGTATGATGACATTGCATTACAGTTCAGGATTATCGTCAAGACATTTCTGTATTTCTCCATGGTGATAGATGAGTCTACTGATGATAGTACTTCTGCAGCCCAAGTCTCTGTTGTATAAAAACAGTGTTGGAATTTCAAAAAGCTGTGGTACTGGTTTTAGTTCAAAGCCAACAGATGTTTTTGTTTTCCAAGCATCTATTTATATAGGTGTAATCTTTAGCCTTACTTGTATTACCTTTCAGATGTTTTAACTTAATTCAGATTTTGGCTGAATAATTTCAATCTTAAGAAAATCAACAATGAAAATATTCTGTGTATTTTGCAAAAATGTTTCTTGCATCTCAAAGTTTTGATACAGCGTTGTTTTCTGAGTCAAAATGATTTTTTTCTTCAGAAATAATTTTAGAATTTTATTTAAAAAGTAACAGTTACAGGAGCTTAAAAAGAACAAATGTTTGCCATTCCTTGAAAAAATAATATCAAAACCCAACTAACTTAAGTGAGACATGAAAGTGTTTTCATAGCAGGGCTTTTGACACTGCTAGAGAATTGAAAATATATTCTTTCATTATCCCTGATCTTTAATAAATAGGTTCTTTTTAGAATGAATAGTGGCATAGTATAAGAGTTTCATGACCACCAAGGCACCAAATGAATTAATAAACTTTGGTGTTGATATACCATATACTAGAGGTGGGGCTCGGGGAGAGGAGAAAAACATAGGCAATACTGGTCATGTTCCAGCTGTCACTCCTGAAATAACTTTTACCTTATTGCAAAACACACAACTAATACTTTGCTAGTTTTTACAAAAATCAGAGCTGAATGAAATGAGTAGATCTAGGGTATAGCTAGGAAGCTATGCATTTCAGTTCTGAGCTATGGCTCATAATTGGGAAAATATTTCCTGGAAGTTTTTTTCCACTCCTTCAGATTTTTATTTTTTTATCCTTAGCATTAAATCTCAGCTGCTAGTGGGGGAAAAAGTGTAGCTGGGTTGCTTTTGTCTCTGCTTTACCATTTTGAATAGAGGTGGTAATTATTCATAAGTAGGTTAAGCAGTGACCTTACTTGCTGGTTTAAAAGCAGACACACAGTGGATAGAGGAGAGATTCTTTTCTGACTGGATTTGGTCTTGAGAGGATTAGGAAGCATCTGCCTGTATTTCAGACGTTTTGGAGGCTTTGCGGAAGGCCACTGGCCTCTCGGAACAGGTCTATGGCTGAACTTAGCTGAGGATGCAGGTGGTGCTCAGCTAGAGCTGGCAGCTCTTGTACTGACCTCAGTTTCTCATACCCCCAGTTTCCAATGCCTGTAATTGCCCATTGATTGTGAATAAAGACTTTTATGAAAGGCTTGCTGCTTGAACAAGCCCCCCCTGGGAAGTATGTCTTATCTGCTTTGATGCTAGAGCCAATGAAGTTGCTGCACGCAGTGTGGTTGGTGTACAGGCAGGGATTTACCCCAGGGAAGCTAATGGGGCTTTATCCTCCACCTTAGCACTGCCTGGTATGGCTTATCCTCTCTGTAGTTTGGCCTCTTCTCCAGCTGATGTTGTCAACAATGTGGTGGTACAGTCATTCTTCAGAGTGCAATCTGCTTGGCAGAAGCTCTGTAGCTTTCCAACATCTAATATTTCTGCCTGACTTTCAGATATATTAGGCAGTATGGAAACAGAAACAAGCAATCTGAAGTATGAGGACTGGTCTGTGTATGTGTTTTGCCCAAAGTGCTCCAAACTAGACTGGAAAATTTCCCTAGGTATTAAAAGTGAACTGTATTTTGCAAGCCACCAGCCTCTGTAAAAGCACCCACCTCAGTGGCGTGGAGCTGACAAAATGCATTCTCAGAGCTACTAAAGAGTTTGTAAACAAATTAGGTAAAAGAACATAACCAGAGTGGAAACGCCCTAGTTTGACCAAGAATTGTGTAAAATGTCTTGGATTTATGTACTTATTGTTACATAAAAAGATTCCTGTATGCAGAGTAACAGCACGCTACCCAATGCACCATAAAGTCTTGCTGTAGTTTACATGAAGTTCATTCAGCTGCTGGCTAGGAGGGGTCCCAGTTTCAAGAGTATGTATATGTTAAATGAAGAATTCGGCTTTTTAAAAAAAGAATTTAAAAAAAAAAAAATGGAGCTGAGTTCCATGTGTGCACGTCCTAAGTGCGTGATGGTCAGAATTTATTTTCTTTTAAAAATGACCCCAGCTATATATAACAGTAGCTGAAACTTAGGGGAACTTTTTGGGGTCATCTTTAAGTATGTTGCAGTTAATAATTTTGTAGCAATTCACAGTATTGCTTTTGGCTACAAAGTAATGAATTCAGCAATTAAAGGAAAATGTTACTAGTCTCAGTTTCCTTAAAACACTAGGTTTTACTCCATTTCCCCAATTCCTGTATTACTTCAGCTTTTAGAAGTGAAAAGGATTCACTTAGAACTGCTTACTTTATTCTTTCCCAAATACTGCCTTGCAGCCTGTAAAGATCTGTTTCAAGCAGGTAACAAAGATGATTTCATCTAGCAAACTGTTTATATACCCGATTCATCTTTCAGGCCCACAGAGTATTGCTGAGATGATGCATTCAGCTTGTCAAAGCTATCGAAGGGCATCTGCCCCTCTGATGGCTAAATAGCTTTTCCATCAACTTACACGAACCATCTTGAGATAATCTCCCTGAAAAAAATGCTGTAATCTTTGTTCTCTTGGGGGCTATGAGATTTCCTGTAATAGCGTCAAATTTAGGGTAAGTTATCTGAGATAATCTCAAATAAGGAGTTCAGGCTTTCAAATACACTTGTAGATCTCTGGGAGTGATTGGTAAATGTATACAAGGATACTGTCTTGTCTTGATTTGAAACTGAGAAATCACAGTTAAGCTGAGAATGGTTGCCTATGGTTTTGCCTTTCCCTTTGGTATCAGGTTTATAAAGTGTGACAAGACTGCTGAGGAAAATTTGTATGATATACCTTTTTTAAATTCCATTTGCCCTAATTTGTGGGGCATAACCTTCAACAGATAGGTGCTTTGGGGATCAAGAATACCTACCAAACTTCATATAAGTAAGGTAAAATGTGCTTCCTTTAATGGCTGTTAACTCATTTCTTACAGAGATGCCTGACCTGATCTATCACAGTACTTAACCTAAACACATTTAGCATGGCAGAGTATTAGTTTATCAAAAATTTCATAGTGGCATTAACTTTAAACTTAGCTGAGAATCTCTCCCTGGCGTATTGTTTCATATTTTTGCTTTTAGCTCTCTAATAATACTGATAAGTAAAGTTACAATCCTAGTCAAATATGTCTATTATATTCAACATGTACATTCAGTAATAAAAAAGTCTTTGTTGCCTCTGTCTGCCTTGATGAGTAAAGTGTCCATATTCAGGAAGACCTTTTATCTGGGCACATGCTGAATTTTAACTGCATTGTGCTTTTTTAAGCCAAGGTTAAATGCCTTCAAATACACACGAATGATTATAGCTACATTTCCAGCATGGATTATTGTTTTTAGAATTTATTTTCATAACAGCTTCGTAATGAATACTGATTGATATAGTTATGCTAAAATAACCAAACAGCTGGAAACCTCACCAGTCGATAACGCTGCTTATTTTTCTTGGTTGTTTCAAACTCATTTCTTTGTGTATCTTTTCTAACAATGCTTTGTGTTGTGATTTTTTGGGTACAATTCAGACTTTTGCATAATAGTATACAAGTGTAGTTTTTGTTAGATGTTAAGGTTCTAGTTGAACAGGATTTGGAGATAGGAAAAAATATTTTAAAAGAACCTGTGAAAATTACATATATTAGGGGAAAAAATTATTTAAGGCCATATTTTGGTGATACAAGACCTTGCTGACCTGGAATTGTATATGCTCTTAATATAGAATTGAAGGTGAATATACTTTTAATCTTTGAATCGTTTAAGGTTGTCTGAATGCTCTGTATTCATCCTGCTGCAAAGTATGAAAACATCCATTTATTTCTATTCCAACTAGCAGCACAAAATAGAAAGTAGTCAATAAAGAAATACTAGAAAGGAAACACAGAATGAACTATGATATTAGTCACCTCTTTTGTAATTACAATAGATGATATGTAGCTCTTATGAGAACTTTGCAGTGTTGGCTGGAAATGGAATGCCATCATTCATCCCTGAATGCAATATAATGTAAGAGTCCTTTGGTGGCATAGTATTTGCTACTTTGGATTATTTAGGGAAGAGGTTATATTCTGTAGCTGAATCTTGTGTGGAATAGTAGGACATGAGCATAACTGCACTGGAAGTTGCAAGCTGCTGAGCCAGTCTGAGCTGATTTCTGGAATTCAGCTGTTCTTGTCTTTGAGATCTCATTCCCATTTGTAAGACATTGTTTTCCAAATCTCCCTGTTAATGGGAGATGAAGTCTGTGATGGGTATTTTTCCTTGTATTTGTAGTTCTTTGAAGATCGGCAATGGTCACGGACCACAGTTTAAATAACTTGTATTGCATTACTCCCCTCACTCTGGAGAAAGTTTTAGTTAAGCCATTGCTGGTAAACATCCCATGAATCTATTTGGTTTCGTGGAAACCCATGAAGGACATTCAAAATCCTCCAGAGCTCTCCTGTATCAATGTGTGAAGTATCTGTACAGTTAGATCCTTCCCCAACTATGAATTTGGGTGTGTGGGTGTAAGATTGTAGCAGTGGTTTTCAGTTTTATTCCCTATTACTGAGAGCAGAAGACGACAGAAATTGACTGTCTTTTTCTTTACAATTATCCTTAAATATAGGAAAGCTGTGTTCACCTCTTGTGTTAAAGAGAAAACCTGATTCTCACTGCATTTCCCAAATTTTCCATTGTTCTCTTCTCTCTGAATGGTGCCATGCCTCCTGAAGTCCAGCACTCAGAGTGGGATAAAGTATTTGTGGTTTGCTAGGTCCAGGACCAGCGAGTGTCCACAAAAGTCCACTATAGTGAGTCTCCTGTGAATTTGGGATATCTGACTGAAATCCTCTGACTGCCACCTGCTCTCTATTTTGCTCTGTATTGCCATATCAAGAACATAGGCTGCTAGCCTAAGATAGCTACCTAGGGACACCTGAAATGAAGGATGTAAAATATTCTACACTGTATTTCACATCTCTGTAATGGAGTATATTGTATACGTGTCATAAACATCTGTGATTTTTTTTTTCTAATAGCAGTACTGATCTTTTCTAATAAGCAATAGCTATTTGCACAAATAGACTCTTCTAGTGAAATCTTTTTCTACTTCAAGTAGAAAGCCATAGAACCAAGGTACTGCTGAACCATATATGACAGATAACCCAGCTGTTCCTTGGTAGGCAGTTTTTAATTCCCTCTGCTTGAAACGTTTCACAGCTAATTATAATTAGACTTTAAAGCTGATTACTTTCAGAGCTTGCCTGATGGGGCTTGCATGGTCTACAGTAGTTATGACCATCACTTAATCCTGCAGAAAATGGTAGAGCTAGGAGAATGGTAATCTAAATATGTACATATGAATCTGTTTGTAAAGCATCTAACGGTTTTCTGATATTGCTACATTTTTAGGCCGGAAAATATTTGGTAAGTAGACCAGTGGCCATCAATAAGGAGAGGATGTCACTTGTGGCTTCATTAGTAGATGCTCTTTGCTGGCAGTTGGTATTGGATTATGAGCATATTTGAGTGCAACTGCAGACAAATTCCTCCCCATATCATAACTTTGTGGAAAGTTGTTCCACAAAAGCAATAGTGGAGATGGGACCAGGGATTTCAAAACACATTCCTGGTGTCTGTAATGTGTACAGGTGTGTTTTCAGTTTAAAAGTCAGTGGGGGCTCTTGGGGTTCAGTTATACCTTTAAGCAGATCTGCTGGGCTGTCTTTAGCTGATGAATTATTTCTTGAAAGTCTCAGATAATCTTTGAGTTGTGCTTTGTAGCTTGAAGTTTTGCAGTTTAAGCTGGCAGCATTTAGGCAGGCTGAACAACAAGTTTGTAAAGACTGAGGTGTTGAAATTGGAATTGCTGGCATATTTGCACATCAAAGGATAAAAACGAGGGCACTTTCACTAAATATGTCAGACTTTAGTGTTATTGAATATGCTGGCGAACACTTGATACTAATAATTTCCTTAGTTAAAAATAAATTTCTACTTCCCTGGTTTTTCATTACCTTTATTCTTATCATCTGTGAGAACCCAGTGGCAGAGCCTTTTAAACCAGAATTTTTACTTTTACCTCATGAAATCCAACACCAGTCTGGCCTTGCCTTTTGCAAAAGGATTTGAAATTGCTGGCTACAAGTGACACTACTGAGAATCAGTACTCCTCCTAAATTAAGTGACCACAGACCAGTAATACTTATCTTTCATAATCTTTGCTATCTGTTAAAATGAGATTATCATTATGTCTGTGGGGCTTGTAGACTTGCAGATTAGAAATGTAAATAGCAATTTAGATTCCCTAAATTAAGTATTATGCTATCACAGTGTTACTGTGGATTCTCACAACCTGAAACCTGAATTGATCTTTGTTGCTCTTTTGCTGGACCTGTGTAAGATGCATGCTGTACCTAGTAGTTATTTCTGTGTGGCTTTATATACAAAGTGAAATAATATGCTTTTCCTGTCTTAGTTGGCATAATACCAACTCTTTTTAATGATACTTTGAAAACAGGAATTAAGGACACTCAGAAGAGTCCTTGGATCCCCAGATTAGATACATATCCAAAATCAAAACTGGTTAAAAATGCATATTTTATAATAATGTCGCTAGATTTTGTAGTTGGGTTTTCCTTCCATCAGTGATGTTTCCAGTGACAGCATGTTACTGGCTTGTGTTGGTACTGTTGGAAAACATATGGGCTATGCCATCAATGTTTTTACTGTTTGCAATTTGTTTTTGACAGCACAGTTTATCATTAAGTACCTGGTAATGAACCATTGCAATCACTCTCCAGTGAAAGGAGTAAATGCAAATATCTCTTCGAGGAAAAGAAAATGCATTTTTAGCTTCTCTGAAATCTCTGTTGTCTGTGCAGGGTCCTCTTTCAATCATTCTAAATGTACCATTAAGTAGCACTCAGGGGCAAAACTGGAAGAAGTGATACTGCAAGTGTTCTTGAATGTGAAAATGTCTCTAATGTTTCAGCACCTGCCATGCTATCGTAATAGCTGTGTCTCCACTCAGATGGGTCACTTACCTTTTCATAAGTGTAGACCTCAGTATTTTAAAGAATAAAATTATTCTCCTGGAGTGTTAAAGATGTCACTTTTAGGTACCTTGGAAAATGTAGTATAATTGTGTGGAAAATGCAGATTGAGGGATCCAATAGTCTCATCTCATTAAGACCTGGTTCCTGAAAAATGAAATGATTTGCTTGAAGTAAAGCTTTAATCAGTGTTCAACTTAACAGTTCATCGCATTAATTTTTCAGCAGTGAATTCTTACTTCCTGTGTTGCAGTACACACCACCTGATGCACATCTGAGGGGAGAAAAAAGACTTCAAAAATTTCTACTAGGTAGGAGGATGATGAAGCAAAATGTTGGAAGCAGCAACAGTTTAATTTTTAGAAGTATCCGGGCACTTCTGTCCCCCACTGCCAGCTATAGTGTTGGTTGGTACTCAGTTATTTACGGACTTCATGGCTTATTCAGGAGGAAATACACAGCAGGACTGTTCTTGTCTGATGCAAAGACATGTACCAGAATCTTAGGATGCTTTCCACTCAATTTATACCAAAGACAGTTCTTGGCTTCATTAAAGGTACAAAAAATGTAATAAAATAAATTAAATAATGTGGTCCTGGACTTCAGCTTTGTGAATTGCTAAAACAGGAGTTATGTTGGGGGTACCCTTACCAGGTATGTGACCCAAGGTATCTGGAGAAGAGCCAAACAGCTTTTCTACAGAAAGACAAATTGAGATGTGGAGAACAGGAAAAAAACTTAGTCACTTAGAATGAAGTAACTCCAGGCCCCAAATTTTAAATGGCATGATGAGAACTTCATGCCATGCATCCTTAGAGACACCACCTAGAAAATTCTAAAGAAATACTGGTATGAGAGGTGTTTTCCGAGTAGCATCAGTAATGGGGTTGTAGTTCTGCCAGAGGAAAGGGCCATAAGATCAGTTCAAAACACTGGTGTGAGTGAAAACCCAAGAAATCTATATTGTTTCTGGGAGAAGGTCTAGAGGGCAAGCAACCAATCCTGTTCTGTACCATGTAAGTTATGATCTTTAGCCACTGTGGAAAATTGGGTCTTAATACAGTTCTACCCATACCTGTCAATTTCGACTAAGCACTTTCAGATGTCACCATTCTCCCCTATGTCACAGAATTGAATTTGACCTTGGCATAGAAATTGTGTATAATTCACTAAACCAACACAGGGCTGGTAAATTGCAACTCAGTATTGATGGACTAAAAATGTACATTCGGATTTCAGAGAAACCAGAAGTTACTGCCTCCAGATAGTCCTGAAGTAATGTCACGATGTTGGAAACCATGTAAGTGGAATGACTAACAAAGACAGGAATAAATCAGATGAACCTACAACAACAAAACAAATAGTTCTATAATAAAAACATGAATTCTCTGTTTGTGAGAAATCACTGTAACGCCTCATGCATTCAAGCAGATTTCAGTATTGCAGTCTATGATCTCCCATCTACACAAATACTTAAAAATAACTTCTACTGGTTCCTTAATTCTATTTAGAGTTTTTACAACTGATGATTGCTTTTCAGGTCCCATCTATAGAAATGCAAGCAAGAATGTGTGTGTACGAAAATGCATGAATCTGAAAGTCTAAATATTTTAATAACACTTTGTAGAAATCTTTCTGCTATGTCTCATTTTCAAGTCTTATGAGACTTTTTCTATAACTAATTAGGTCTTTCTATGCAGATATTCCTACATACCTTCAGAAAACCCTATCAAAAATTTGAGGCTGCTTGAATGCTCTAGTAGCTATATTTTGTGACTCACTATCTAGATCAGCCTTGAGGATCTCATTTACTCAGCCACCTATAAAGTTCTTGCTTGTGTAGCTGATCTGATTTTAGTAGAATTTAATCAGTGGGAACAATCAATGGATTGGTTGGATCAGGATCAGGGTGACAGCAGTGCATGTAAGCACCTAGGGATCTTATATTGTGGAAAGTTCTTGGTAGGTACAGCTCTGAGTGTTATCTCTGTGGTGAGTCTGGCTTTGACCTTATCCAAAGTCTGTTGAAAATGGAGTTTTTACAGTTAACTTCAGGGGATGTTAGATTAGATTATAAAGCACAATTTTCAGCAAAGCATGGACAGTTATATGAAGAAAGTGAGCAGGTCTGGTGAAAATGTTAAATATTTAAGTGTCTTCCTTATGTGGTGCTCAAAGTTTTCTTTTCCTTCCATGATTCACTTTGTGAATGGACCGTGATATGTGCTTTCTGATTAGTGCTGCTGAGACAGTTCAAGCAGCTACCACCAAGCAAACTCCTGCAGGTTTCTGTGGGAGTTTGCTACTGCTGTAGATACTTAGTGAGCTGGACCTTTGACCTAACTCAGTATGCCTGCTGTATTTATCTTGGTAGCTTTTCTTCATACCTTCTTAGTCTGTATCCATGCATTCCTTCCAGGCATAAAACAATGTTTATTTTTTTCTGGATGAAATCCAAAGCCTTGATTAATAGAAGGGACTCTCTGAAGAGTCACATACATTTACATTTTCAATTCCCAACAGTGGTGAATTACAGTGTTCCCCAATACTGACATGTAAATACTTTGACTTGATATCTTATTGATATGGGAACAAATACAATCAGAGGAGTTGATGCATATGTTCTTGTCTTCTGTTGCGTGAAAAGCACACAAATATAAAGTAGACATATATAAAAAAGTTCATTAGATCTGTTAAACCCAGTTTACAAACACTGGTATCTGAAATATTTAAGAAAACTATTTTAGAGCAGTTGTTCTATTTGAGTTCTATTGAATTTGATTAAATGGAAATTCAATTGCAGATAAAACAGATACAGCTAAACCACAGTTTCCCAGTAGTCCCAGAGTACAAACATTTAGTTTAGATAAGAACTGAGGTGATACCTGATTCAAAAGTTTTCTATTTGAATTGCATTTTTTTTTTTAAATTACAGCAGGAAATTTTCTTTCATCCTGTAGAATTTAATGAGTTAGGGAACACATACCTTTAGATTACATAAAAAAAATACTGCGCTTAGGGCACAATGCAAATAATTTCCTACCTTTGGTTGAAAGTATATATGACTTATTTTGAAATGCTTCCTTTTTTTGTAATTAAATAATGAAGACAGCCAAGTCTAATGAGTAACATGAAGTGTGCTTCAATTTTAATGTGTCTGTTACTTTCTGAAGCAAAAACCACAAATAATTAAATAAAGTTGGAAAAAAGACAGAAGTAATAAGAAAGTTAAATCGAAGTTATAGACATTAGTAATTAATATCTTGGAGTAAATTATAATACTGTTCTCAGTATAAAAATTAAAATCTATTAGAAAAATAATTTTTGAATCTTGATGTTCTTGGGTAGAATCAAGAACATTATGAAGTGTTGAAGCTTCATCTGTACATCTATACTGCTGCCAGGCCCCAAATAAATAGTTGTATGTATTGGTTGGTTGTTAGTTTGGTCCTTGACATCATTTTAACCTAGGCCAATACTCTTTGAAACAATGCTCGGATGTGGCTTCAAAGGTCATGTATTCTAAAAACCATTGCTGTTAACATTTGGGCATTGTGGTTCTTGTTTGGGGAGGAGGGAGGGATGGAGGGGAAAAAAGGGTAAGACTTCAGCAATTCTGCAGAGTATTAACTTTCCTGTTTTATTTAATAGCATAGAAATGGCTTCAGATAGCCAGTGCATGTACTTAGGTCCAGTATTAGTTGTCCTGATTACACAAGCACTGCATTACAGTTCTGTTCTGGATTCTTAAAATAAGGGCACACTTGTGCTTACTCAAAGACAGATGTGAATTCTGGTGTCTTCCCCAAGAACGGTTTCTGTATTTCTCACTGAACAGCATTTAACAAAAGAGAAACAGCATGTAACATAAGAGCACAACTCCAATGCCTGAGAAAGTTGGGGATGAAAAAACAAGAATAAATATAGCTGGAATTTCAGTGTGTAGAGGCTTACATGTCAACTGAAGAGATCAGAGCTATGACCTTAGGGAGACTCAGCTACCCAAGCCTCACTTCAGATGCCCAAGTTTTCTTTTTTGAGAAATTATATGTGTGCATTGGATTTTTAAATCCTGTGCAGTCTTTCTCCTAAGCAAGAAAATCGTGAGCAGTACTGACGTCAAGACCTATTAGATGAACCTAGCTGGCCAGTCTTTCTCATCAGCTAATATGTAGATGTGTCTAGTAAAACAACACGTATAGAAGAAGGTCTCAAGGATAAATCTGACTACAAGAAAGCTTTATTCGTATGTTAGAATTCCTTGTGAAACTATTCATTAATGAGGAGAAGTTATGCATCAGCTCTTTAATATCTGTCTATAAATTTTAGTGCTCTTTTTGAGATAGACCAAAAACATTTTCTGTTTTTGTTTTGTGTGTCTCATACTTTCTCCAAATATTCAGTTAGCACATTGTGAAAATATGCAATTTTTCAAAGGACTAAGTGACCAGCTAAACTAAGACTATACTGGGAACTGGTGACCCCAGCAATTTTCTTCTACAGGAATAGGCGAACATGCAGTGTTGCAGCAAGAAAAGTGCTGGAGAAGTCACAGAATCACAGAACGATATGGGGTTGGAAGGGACCTCTGGAGATCATCTAGTCCAACCCCTCTGCCAAAGCAGGTTCACCTACAGCCAGTTGCACAGGAATGTGTCCAGGCTGGTTTTAAATGTCTCCAGAGACAGAGACTCCACCACCTCTCTGGGCAGCCTGTTGCAGTGCTCTGCCACCCTCAAAGTGATGAAGTTCCTCCTCATGTTTAGATGGAACTTCTTCTGTTCAAGTTTGTGCCCATAACCTCTTGTCCAGTCACTGGGCACCACTGAGAAAAGACTGGTGCCATTGTCTTGAAACCCACCCTTTAAGTATTTATAGGCATTGATTAGATTTCCCCCTCAGCCTTGTCTTCTCCAGACTAAAAAGACCTAAGTCGTTCAGCCTTTCCTCATAAGAGAGGTGTTCTAATCCCCTAATCATCTTTGTCGTCCTCTGCTGTACCCTCCCCAGCAGTTCCCTGTCCTTCTTGAAACAGGGAGCCCAGAACTGGACACAGTACGACAGATGGAGCCTCAGCACGGCAGACTCGAGGGGGAGGATGACGTCCCTCAACCTGCTGGCCACACTCTTCTTGATGCACCCCAGGATGCCATTGGCCTTCTTGGCCACAGGGGCACATTGCTGGTTATAGTCATCCTATTGTCCGCTGGGACTCCCAAGTCTTTTTTCCTCAGAGCTGTTCTCCAGCAGATCAGCCCTCAACCTGTACTGGTGCAGGGGGTTATTTCTCCCCAGGTGCAGGACCCTATACTTGTCCTTGTTTAATTTTATAAGGTTTCTCTCTGCCCAACTCTCCAGCCTGTCCAGGTCTTGCTGTATGGTGGCACAGCCTTCTGGTGTGTCAGCCACCCCTCCCAGTTTTGCATCATCAGCAAACTTGCTAAGGGTACACTCCATCCCTTCATCCATTGATGAAGGTCATTGATGAATGTATTGAAGAGGACTGGACCCAATACTGACCCCTGAGTAACAAGTACAAGTAACAAGTACTGACTTGTTACGGACCTCCAACTAGATTCTGTGCCGCTAATCACAACCCTCTGAGCTCTATCTTTCAGCCAGTTTTCAATCCACCTCACTCTTCGTTCATCTAACCCACACTTCTAAACTTATTTATGAGGACACTGTGGGAGACTGTGTCAAAAGCCTTGCTGAAGTCCTTTGGTGATGGAGAACAATCTTTTCTATATGCTTTGCTATGTAGCCCTTTGCAGGGATGGATATAGGAGTGCTTGTTATCTGGTTTTTAATGTAGATGATGATTGGATTCTTTAGTAGAAATACCCCTTACCATCATTACAGCCCAACTCATGATCTGTGTGCTTGCTTTCTCCTTACTTCCCCCCGCCCCAACATTGAAGGACATAATTTGAGGTTGTGTGAATAGAAAGTTTAATCTGGTAAGGCTGTCCAACAAAACTTTCAGAACTGGCATGGTTCTGTGACAACGAAATAAAAATTCTTTGGGATCTCATGGTTTTGAATATTAGTAGGATAATCTTCACTATGGCACCACTTTTACTTTGCTCCTCCTGTGGCTATGGTTATGAATTCAGCAGACTATACCATCTGTTCTTCTCTGCTCAGATTTTGAGCTTCAATATGCTGTCTGTAGCCTCTTGACAGAAAAAGAAAGAACTACTTTTCAGGAGAACTAGGAGACAATTTTTTTTTCTTCTACATACACTTTTTTTTTTTTCCTGAGGAACTGTTTTCTTATATGTGCTACTGAAGAATACAGTTTTTAAAAAAATAGTGATTCCCTTTATTAGACCTGTTTCCTGCATAGGTTTGAGAATAACCAGTTGAAGCTCTTACAGGTCTGTAAATATTATCCAGGATACTAGTAAACAAGGCCATTTTCCCCCCAAATCATTCACTTCATGCTCACAAAAGGTCTTGCCTTTAGATTTGTTTCATACAAATTATTTAAATGTTCTGTGACATTGCCAAGCCAAGCATTCTGCTTGATGACAAATCTAAGTTTTGTTGTTTACTTTTAATGGATCTCATTTCTCTGTGATTTCAGTCAAGTTTCTCTTCCTAATGGTTCTCTAAAGACTTATGTTTTTAAATGCTCTGTCAGTATATCTTTGCAAAACGTCAATTGGAAATTTTAAGATTATCAATAATATTGTTATGACACAGTCACAACTCCAACCTTCAAGTGACAACATAAATACCCTTAATGCACACCATAATGATTCAACATGGCACTACAATAACTTTTGTATCAACAGTGCTGTGGAACTCTATGTCATCTAAAAAGTCCTTTTGGCAATGTTTGTCTAAACTTCTGCTGCAAATTCAGTTCTTTGCATGGGATATGTGCCAAGATATCTCTTCATGCTAGAGCAGTAAAACTTCGAACTCCCAAGTAAACTCTACAAATGTTAAATTTTATTTGCCCCTCTTCCCCCACAGTTAGATTTCTTGATGTGCAAAATTCATCTGGATGTCTACTTGTTATTTACAAACCAGTTCTAATAATAGCACTGTCACCAAGAGAAAAACATGGCTTCTGTGTGACATGTTTGTTTCAGCACACTTTTTAGTTTTGAATATCTCAGTTTCTTTTCAAATGTTGGTATTGCTCCAGGTGGCTATTTTACATTGGAACACTGGGTGTTCCTGCACTAATGCAGACAGCAAAGAGGCAGCATTAATAATAATTTCTGGGAATAATTATTCTGGTGCTGTGTGATTTTTTGGTGGTTTTTTGGTTTGGTTTGGTTTTTTCCCTTGCGCAGACACCTTAACAAGTGCGTAGGTTTCGTGCCTAGTTTTGTCCATAGCATGAATTCACCCATCTTAACCAGGCTTTTCCTTTCAACTCCGATAAGTCTTTTTAGTGTTCCTGACTCAGAAAACTACTTGTAAAGTGAAAAGTAGGTCAGAGAGAGACAGAGCCTTTTAAGCCTTGGGCTACTGCTAAAGCCTACAGTACTAGTTGGTGCACCTGTGGTGCTTGGATCTTCTTGGATCAGCTTGGAAAAGGAGCTTCTTTTGACAGAACGAAAATGCAGGTCACATTAATCTTAAAAGACAGGGGAACCTGACATGGTAAAAAAATCAGCATTTTCAGGAATACTCCCAAGAGAAAGCATTGGGCTTACAGTCTACGCTTAGGAAAGGAAAAGGTGCATTGAGAAGTTGTACATAGTTAATATTATTGAAAATGTTGATAAAGTGGTGTGTTGGAACGGTGGAAACTTGAACAGCTGATAGAACACTGGAGTTCCTACTATTTTTTTCTAAATTAGCAGCTTGAAGCTATTAATTGAAGGAATTGTCCTTTTTCCCCAGAATATTTTTTTGACAGTGATAAATTAATGATCCTGAAAATGAGTCAAATATACGGGTACAGTCAGTGAGAGGAAAAAAAGTGGGGAAAAGCGATAAATCTTCACAGAGAAGTGAGAGTTGAAAAGCAGTGATACTCCTCTTCCTCCTGCATCTTAGCTAAAAATCTATAAATATCATTTCATAAGATTGTTTGATACAAATTCTCTTCCATGCTACCTTATTCCTGCTCAAAATTTTGTATTTCACTTTTAACTGTAGCAATCTCTAATAGTACTTGATTCCCATAGTAAGCTAATACAGCTCACGACAACGTGACAGCGTTATCTTGTTGGGGTGGCGTGTTTGATCAGTTTACTTTATCAGCAGAAAAGCACCAGAGCACCAAAGCACCAAAGGGGAAAGTGGGAGAAGAGGATAAAAAATAATCACATGCCTTTGAGTAGGGAAGAGGAAGGTAGTAAGTTTTATATGTGTAAGAAGAAACTTAAGTGATTCTGTGTGCTTGAGTTTTTTGGTTTGTTTGGTTTTGTTTTTGTTTATTTTTACAATGGTGCACTTAAAATTTTTTCTATTTAACCAGGATGACACTTGGTGCAAGGGAGTAATTTATCTTCTTCAGCATCTTGAGTTGGAGTAGAGCTGGGCTTCTGAGGGAAGATACCAGTTCCATTTGGGAAATTATTTTTTCCTTCTCGTTGTCAGATCAGACTGGGGTTGTGGTTTTGTTGGGATTTTTGTTTTGTTTTCTTTGTTTTCCTCCGTTCTCTTAGCACTTTAGAGATCTGACAGAAGCGGGTGTTAAAATGTGTAGAATCTGAACCACTACAAATATAGTAATGTTTGCTGCAAAACAGAGTCCACTGTCCTGACACTGACAGTAGGAGCTAGACTTACAGGAAGATGCTACACTAGGTAAGTGCTTTGTGTTGCAAGTGCTTGTTACAGTTAAAGATGCTTCCTCAATGCTTTCTTCTCATAAACTATTATTTCTTAATCTTAGTGATGTACTGTGAGTATTGTTGGAGCTAGGCCGAAAGACGATGGAGGGATGGAGCAGGGACAGCAGGTCAACCAAGCTGGTAGAGGTGGTATGTTGCATGGGCTACTGCAACACGGGGGATTTCACGAGGGGGTTCTGTAAGTTGTTGTATGTGAAGCCTGCGTCAGCCATGTTTTTAAAGAGTGACTCATCAGTCATGATACTTTTCAGTACGTTAGCATTGTATCTCTTACCAGAAAGTTTTCTGATAGCAAGTAGGCCAATGTGAACCTGGTAAGGATGGAGCAATGACAATAAATTGAAAATTAATTCCCAGTAAAGTGTGCAATAGTGTCAGAGATGAGGATGAAATATAAGAACTCCACACAGACAGGTGTGTGGTTCCTACTAATTCAGTCCCTTAGTATTTTTTCTGAAAATGTACGATTTTTTTTTTTATCTCTGAAGCATTTATTGCAAATGAAAAGTGTATCAAACCTGCCTGGAAAAGCTGTCACTGTCTCTCAATTTGAAATATAGTTTACTTGTCTTATATCAAACACAACCATCTTCCTGTTTCATTGTCAGCTACCTGATACTTCTGTTCTTACTGTTCTCCAGTCCCCTGGCATACCAAGTTATCTTTGTTTTGATGAACAAGCATGGTGACCGGGGCGTGACTGTGCCACCTTCCGTTCGTGGAGTTTCCAGATGACAGTCCTCTGAGTGATAGAGCAAACTGATCAGCTTTAAAGGACAGTTCTCTGACAATATATAAAGGTCACTTCCTTCTCAGCCTAGAGCACGCTGGGAGCTAGAATGTGGGCAGAATTAATGCCAGGATATAAAAAAAAAATGGATGTGGAAAGAATGCGTATCTTATAAAGCAAAGCAATTTGGACCACAGCAGGGCTTGTACTATGATTAAAGTGTTTCAGAAGGCTGATACTACTGCAAAAACTAATTGGTATTTTAGACTAAACCAAATGAACTACAGGTATCATCCTAGATATGAAAAGTTTAGGGAAGATTTCTTTTATTCTTTACCTTTTACAGATTTCAGAGATGTATGAAATCTGGCAGTTGTCCCTAGGGGGACTTTCTCATTTCCAAGCAAATTTTTTTTTTTTTTTTCCTCTAGTCACCCTGCTTATTTGTCTTGAATATTAAACAAGTACCTCCTAGGGATTATCACTCAGCAGCCTTGGCTTGGTCAAAACTGTCTAGACCACGACAACGTACTGTATCTATCTTTGCAGGTTTTGTCTGGTTTATTCTTTGGGTTTTTCTGCCTTGTTTTTGCTGTTGCAGTTTTAACACAATACCTCTTCATTCAGGTAGATTGCTTAGGAGCAATAAAAAGCAATGTAAAGCTGCCATAGAATTTCCCACTTGTTTGGTTTGTCCCTCTGTTACAATGTTGTCAAATGCAGACAGGTGGCTTTAGTCATAACCTTTAACACAAGACTTCTCAAACATAAAAGAACAGCAGCAAAATAGTGTTCCAAAAGAGATCCATTCACTTCTTGTTGCTCTTTCTTATGCCTTCTGATTCTAGTAGTATACCGTATAAAGCTAGGAGTTACTGCCCTTCAGACTAAAAGGGCTAAAGGGTTACCAGGACTAGTACAAAGTTGAGAATAGGGCTTCTCTAAACATCCATCCCTTATTGAGTGCTGTGTTTAGTTTGGGTAGGTTTTTAATCGTGATAAGTATGTAGTATTTGCTCTTGAAGAATGGAAGTCAGCAGTAAGATGCAAACAAGCAAATTGCAATCTGGTCTTGTACCCAGAAAAACTGCCTAGTTCATAATATGTAGCTCTGAATGCATTAGCTTACGTTTTTCAATTAAGTTGAAGCAATGCGTTTGAACAGTGTTTGTACTTTCCACCAAAAGGTGTAGCCCTATGTCATATATCTGGAGAGGTATGCCAGTATCATGTGGATTAATCATCTCTACAACCTGAATGTGATGCATAAATTACATTCTTTGTGGAGCAGGCCCATTGACTGCCGTTGCCATCAGTTTTTTCACTGCCTCAAGTCTTGTTCTTCCATGACTGTGAAATCAAAAGATACTTCAGCTGTTCTCCTTTCTGTGCCTCTTTATAGCAGATTGTGTGAATGAGGGAAATAAATGTGGCATTCAGAAGTAGCTATGAGACGTCTCTGTTGTGTGAGAAGGGGGTGGTGGGCTTGCTCACTTTGATCTTCAAGGCCCAGGCCATTCCAGTGCAGGTTATTTGAAAATCTTTGGTAACTTCTGAGATCTACGTACTTCCTGTGTGAGTGAATGACTTCGGTATTCACTTCAGTTTCTGTAAGATTGTGTGAGCTATTTATTCAGCATACTTTATTCTCTCCCTGTTTTTACATTAGCAATTGTTACAGCTTAATTTTTATGTAGTAGTTCATTATTCAAAATGGCAAACATTTGGTACAAATGTCTTCACAAATAGCTACCTTCAGGTATTCTCTCTTTATGTGCCTGTGGGATTGGTCTTGGTTGCATAATGCTGTATGTGCTTGCCAATTTCACGATTTTTTAATTGTGAAATAAAAAAAATTACACCATTTTTAGTGTGAACTGAAAAAAGAAAACTTCCAAATAGCTTTTAGGGATTTCCTGAAGTGATAATTTTTTGTGTGGATGCACCTGAGACATACAAGTACATTTTTATATACTACTAGAGTACATGTATGTTCATCTTTCATCTACAGTATTTTTCTCATCTGCATCTGATCTTTCGGTTTTTTTTTACTGGTAGAAGCATTTACTTAAGGACTAAGAACAGAATTGACCAGAGGATGAGTCTCTTTTTCATGCAGTTCTTTATTTCAGACTATTAGTTTGTGGGGGAAAAGAAGATATCAGGTATCTTTACAAACTCCTGTGTATTCTGTATCCCAGTAACCAGAGTGCTCATCTCAAAGGAGGAAAAGTACAGTTTCCAGAATGACACTATACAAAGAGTTTCCTTTCCCTTTTGCCTTTGGTAAAGGGGAAAAAAAAAAAAAAAAAGTAAAATATATACTTCATCACAGACCTTCAATTCTGCTTGAAGGGATAAAGGTTGCTCTTCTTTTCCAGCCCTTTTAGTCATCAAATGCACTCTTTTATTTGCACTATTTGGTAAGTGGCTCCCCTTTTGAGCTCTAACAGTTTTGTAGGGATATCAGATGGAAAAATGTACACTGAAAAAGGATTAGAACAGTAATAACCAGATCTTGATTTTGATGTAGCAGTGTGAGATTTGATGTTACTGCATGGTGCATGAAACACTTCAGCTATGGCCTTCAGCAGGGAATTTTAAAATGAAAAATAGCCCTGTGATTTCTTACCAGGGAAATAACATCATTTTCTGTGCACTGATGGTGCCTTTCTTCATGTAGAATGTGGTTGTAATTCCAAGAATACTGAATATGCGCTTTTGGAAGAGGAAAATGTTAAGGATCACCTTGGAATCTGTATGTACTGATGTTGGGATGTGCCTGCACAAGTAGTCTTACAGGAAATGCACAGGTAAATGTTAATTAAGAAAAGAAAAAGTGATCACAGTTGGCTTGTTTAGTAGACGCATGTAAAGTGAATTCTTGTCTGCTCTCCAGAACATAGTAAACAATGGTATTCAGTGTATGTTGTGAGATTTTATGGTTGCCTGGAAGAGCTAATTTCTCTTAAGAGAATTAACTAGTCTGGGTGAGTCTACTCACTTACGTAGCCATGGAGGTTTCTATGCTGCAGCTCCTTCTGAAAGAGTTTGCCTGGGACTGTTGTTGAAACAGAAATACTGCAGCAGAAAAATAAAGGAGTGGGCAGAGTTTCACTGTATCTGCATACATGTTGCTAATACACTGACTGAAAAATAATGCTGCTATTCCTTGATGCAGAACTACTGATAATGGAAAGCAAGCCCTAGATGTGTTAATTATCTGTGGTTGGATAAATTGCAAGGTTTACCTCTTGAACACCACAGAATTGATTAAAAACAATTTGTACTTCTAAAAATTAAAATCTAATTTTATTCTTCTTTATCAAAATACCTCATTTGCACATAAATCACATAATGTGTTTGCCTCGTTATGATATGCTCTCTTTGTTTTGCATTAGAATTTTACCATAGCTGACCATTGTACAACCATGGAGTTGTACAAAACAAGCAATGTTTTTGACTTAGGAAATGACTGATTGTTGGCTTCGGTCAACTTGATTATAATTTAAGTAGCATGCTTCTGTATGAGGTGAAGCAGTGTAGTAAGTGCTTATTCATTACCAGTGGACTGAAAATGTTAAAGCACAGTACTTAAGAGATCAAAAGGACATTTGAAATTTTGTTAATAACTTGTTGCAATAATAGGTTACATAAAAATGCGTTCTATGGTATGTAATAATAAAGTATACGTTCATATACTATTCAATGGTAATAGATTATGTAATAAGATGAAACCTTATGCATAAGTAATGTACAGTGAAGAGCATAACTTAATCCTTCACTCATTCCCGTTATTTGGTCAGGATAAGCGAAAACGTAAAAAGTTACCCATAAAATACAGAAATTTAAATTTATAGATGTGTTTTCCCACTCCATTGAGCTATCTAGACCTGTAATTAAATTACACCCTTACATAATTAAATAAATGAAAGAGGGTAGATTTATACTGGAAATAAGGAAAACATTTTTTTACTATGGTATGGTGTACTGGAACAGCTTGCCCCAAGAAATTGTGTATGCTCCATCATTTGAAGTGTGCAAGTTCAGGTTGAATGGGGCTTTGAGCCGAAAGATGTCCCTGCCCACAACAGCAGGGTTGGAATAGATGATCTTTAAAGGTCTCTTCCAACCCAAACTGTTATATAGCTCTATAATTTGAAGAGAAAAAGGGCCCTTTGAAGTCTAATCCTGAACATTTTACTCTGTAATGCTAACTATATGTTATAAATAAACAGTTATGATAACATCAATGTTCTGTAAGATAGATCTTAACTATAAACATTTTTGTTCAAAAACTCCTCTTAAATTTAGATGTTGCTAATACCAAATTTAATGTTTTGCCATTCAGTCACATGGTTGCTTAAACAGAGTTCTTACACCCTACTGTTTTTGCTGCTATTTTATAAAGTGTACCTAAATGTTTAGCCATTTGTTTCTAAAACCTTAATACACCTTCATGATTATTGTAGGTGGCATTACAGTCATTGTTGTTGTGTGGATCTTTCCTAGGTCTAGCCATTTACACTTTAGTCTCGCCTGCTAGGCACAAGTCTCAGTTGGTTCTTATGACAGGGGAAAAAAAAACCAGGAAGAAAAAAGCCAGTTAAGTTAGGAAAAAATGCAATGAAAACTTCTGCTGCTTGCTTTGCATCTAGAAAGCAAATGCCATGCTGAATGAGACAAATATCCATCTATACATATGTGTTTGAGTGGATATGTGTGTATATATCTCTCTATATTTTTCAGTTGGGTGGAAAACTGTTCTAGATAGGCTGTTCAAATCTTCTGTGTAAGTAGTATCTATTCTTAGAGCTTGGTAACTATGTTCTCTAGTAATTTTGTCATGATTGGGGTATATTAGCTGTGGAGGTTGGGGTTCTCTGCTCTCAGTGTTCCCCTGCTGTGTGATGTGGTTGGGTTTTTTTTTGGTTTGTTTATTTTTTTTTTCCTCCTGCAGAGATAAATCAGGAGTAAACTAGTAAAGCTCTACTGGAAGGCCTTGAGTGTAAGATCCAACCTGCTACAAGAAGTTGTCTATACATTAGACAACCCATGCTGTTCTAGTCTGCAGAGTTACATTTTTACATATTGGTGAGAGTTTTTAGATAACATAACACCCTGGAGATATTCAAGGTGAGTCTCGACAAGGCCCTGGGCAACCTGGTCTAGTTGGGGATGTCCCTGCTGACTGCGGGGAGGTCAGACTAGATGGCATTTGAAGGTCCCTTCTGGCCCGGACCGTTCTATGATTCTATGGTCTAGGAACGGTTATATATTTTGTGTTAGTTCTCACCGTTTTTATTGTAGTAGTTTATGAACTTTACAAATCCTGCTTGAGGTCTGTCAGTGAGGGGAAAAAAATATACAAAGGCTGTAAAAAGCCTTGCAGCTGTCAGCCTAAAAAAAATCTTTCCGGAACAAAAAGGTGATAAGGAGACAAATCCGGTGACAAGATACGCTTAGCAGGTTCAAGGATGCATTGCTCAAGACTTCCAGATGCCTGCAATTAAAGAAAAAGTATCCTAGTCTGGAAAGTATGATCAATATCAAAAGATCAAGTAATATTAAAGGGCAGTGGCTAATAATCAAGAAGATGGAGATGGAGCATCATTTCAGAAGTTCACAGTATGCCTGGGTTTAGAAGGTATCATCACAAGCTGAAGTGGATTTCATTGCTGTGGTTCTTTTGGGTAGCTGTTTTTCGTGGTCAGTAACTGAATAATGGTACTGATGGTAAAAAGAATGTACCTACTCTCTTAACCTGTATTTCAGCAGTGGAGAGAAAATTTCATGTAAATAGCAAGACAGCAAGCAGAAGCACCCACCCTACTTGTTTAGCTGCTAACAATATGGGAGGGGTAAGTTTGAGGATGAGCAGCTCATGGCACTCGGGATCAGAAAATGTAGAAGGCAAAAAGGGGTGAGCAGCAGGAACTGGAATCTTGGTTCAAGGCTGGATTGATTATTCGAAAAGGAAAGAAAAAGAAAACCAATACTTCAGAGGGCTTTCTCAAAGTGAATAGGCCTAATAGGTCACTGCTACTAGCTGATGTCCTCCTCCATTTTGACACTGGTCCAGACCTCAGAGTTTGAGTTATGCTGTTCCTGCTTTGTCACCAGATATTTGTGCATAAACACTGGTGTGGAGTATGTATCATCCCTTAGCTAATTCTGACCTAGAAAGGAGCAGCTTGTTTGTGAGGTAATTGAACAACCGAAGCTTGTGTCCAGGATGTAAAGATTTGAAACTTTTACATGTATTGAATGTGTTGCTGAAGTAGACAATGAGAATAGCCGCTTGTAGGAAAAAAAAAAAAAAAAAAAAGAAGGCTGAAAAAGGTTTTTAGGAGAAATGAACAGTCAGGAGAAAGCAAATACAGAGAAAAAAAATATTTGAAAGTCAATTCTAGTACCTTACTGAGAAGTAATTTCTAATACTGTTGTTAAAGTAGAATTTTAAATTGAATTTTTATAAGGTGCTTAGTTTACTCTGTTCCCCTCTGTCCTGCAATGAATAGATTATTTTTTATTATTTTAAAGCAAAGTGTTTGACAAAAGATAGCTGTACTGTGCATGCAGGTTTTTTAAGGACTTGAAAAAGAGATCGCTATCTAATTAATTTCCTGCTCTGTGATTGGGTATTTTTTTCTTTTCAGTTGTCTAAGCAGACATTATTCAAAAGTACAATATTCCTCTGTTACGTCCAGTCACCATTTATATGCTAAATATACAATATTATTTTGGAGACTGAGGTGCAGTAAGATACCGTTACCACATGTACTTTGTTGTATTTTGTGCAAATACTGTCCCAACTTGTTCTCATTAGGGATGCACAAACTATGTGGTAGTGAATATTCACAAGTCTGTCCAATTTTTAAAGCTTTTAAGTACTTGACGAGTTTGTAGTTGGTTTTTCTTTGTTTGTTTTTCCTCGAGGAAGAAAAATTTAACAACCACTCTCATTGATGGCTGTTGCTCAGAATAGCTGTTGTGTTTGTCAGCAGCACTGAGAATTGGAGCTTTATTGCCTGTGTGTGTCTTAGATCTCAGAGGCATTGGACTAACTTTCGTGTTTTGGACTCTCAGTTCAAAATTAGACAAAAGGCGCTCATCTGTCCTTATTCTGTTGTGTTATTGTAGCTACAAGCCTTGAGATCAGTTTCCCCTGAATGTGTATTACCTCAATAGTTACGCATTTACCTCCAAAGAATAATTGATCTATACCCATCCAATTTGCAGATTTAATTGGGTCACATTACATTTTTCCTTCATTCACTTTATGTGTATTCTAGTTCTTAAACATTAGGTTCCTTCTGAATTCTCTTTTGAGTGAATATGTAATGGCTGAATGAGTGTGTTTAATGGCTATGCTTAAGGGCTCATACTGGTTTGCACACTGACTATAATACTTAAAGTGTGAAGAAGTAAAGCTCTAATACCATTGTACAGTTAGGAAGGATATTATCGCTTTAATATGCCACTGTTTTTGTGGTAATAACATAATCATGTTCATAACATGATTAAACAAATACATCTTCATCCTTTGTCTACATACACTCACTATTTTATTTTTTCTCCTTGTAAAATTATTTGCAAGCAGCTCCGTTTCAGGCCACTCTGTTGGCAAAATTACACGACTCAACATCGTGTACTCATCATTGTTGAATTCTCTTAGCCAATATTAGACCTACTTTGGAGGTTTAGATGAAGCAGGCACTCTGCATCCAAGCAATGTACTGCCAGATCTCAGTAACATATATTTTTATGCTAAATGAGGTTAATTAATTTTTATCTTAATTGGTGTTTTTTTAGTGCTAATATTCTTATCTATACTAAGCATTACAAACAATCCTGCATGGGGATGAAAATTAGAAAGATTTTAAAATTTTATTTGCACTGTATGCTTAGAACTAAATGACTAATAATTAAGCCATGCTGCTTGATAAACACATGAAAATTCTCATTATTCACAAGGAATCAAATCACTTTGAACTTTTACTAGTAATTCAAGTGTGTTACATTGGCTAAGCTGGCTTTTCACTGCCTTTGTGGTTGTTAATGAACTTTCCATAGTAGATAGAACCTTGAGAACCTTCACTTTCTTAATTTCCTTTTTTAATATTTATTTATTTGAATATTTCCACCAAAATTAAACTTTCTAGCTTTTTGGATAACAGAAAGCTAACAAAATTTCCTTTCTACCTAGCATAGGGGTTTTTCAAATTCCTGTTATGTGTGCTTTGCTGATTGAAAGATGATGCATCCCAGATACCTCCTGTTGCACTCTTACTCATTGTTTTTAGGTTAACAACCTGTCTTGCATTAGCAGAGCTGTGGGGAGGATGACAGCCAGGCAGTGCTGAGAGAAGTTACTCACTTCTACTATCTAAAACTCATATTGTTGGAGAAATGGTTCAAGTTTTCAGGCGTGTAAGCTTCTAAGCCAACAGGAATGTGAGAACAGTTATTTGCTGTACTGAAAGAAAACAATAAACTGGAAGCATCGAACTTTCTTATTTTGCAAGTAGCACCTGTTATGGTGTAAAAGTAACGCGAAAACTTCAGAATTACCTGGCAGTGTCTCAGCTGTTATTAGTCTACTTTTATATGAAAGATCAGTTATGTCATTGGTTGCTGTCTGAAATGAAAAAGCCCTGGGACACCTTTTTTTTTTTAAAAAAAAAAAAAGCAAAACACAAGCAAACCTGAAAAGCTCTAAAAGAAAGGAACTAAGGAAAGCCTATAAAGGAATAAAATCGGTAACAATGCACACTTAGTGGATTTTCCATTTACCAGTCAAATCAGAAGAGAAAAAAAGATACACAGTACATTATCATTAAACAAGAAGGTATACTCAGAAGGCTGGGAAAATTGTATAGGGTCACTATCTGCAGCCATGGAGATTAGCTATTGTACAGTGTGAACTTGAATTGGTAGTATCTTAATTTATATCTCAAATATGATGTAAAAACAACCCTAAGCAGTACATCAGGTACTTAAAAAGCCTTAAATTACATCTGAAAGCATGGAATGGTTTGTGCTTGCAGCTGTTACATTATTTTAGTAATAATACCTATGTGTTTATTCTGAATTACAGGGTCAATTACAGGTGGAAAGCCCACTGTAGCATTTTATGGCCATGGTGTGAAAGTTATACCCTCTTGCAGCCACATTTTTCAGTTAGAAAGCTGTAGCACTGAGGCTTCCAACTCTTAAAATTTACTGTGGAATCTTCCTCTATACACTTCATATAGAAATGAAAGCAAAGAAAGGACATAAATGATTTGGCTGCCAGATTTTTCCATAGAAAGATCATGTTCTTGGGAATCAAATCTAGGAGATTGTTACAGAGAGTAAACAAACTAAATATAGTTAGCAATTCATTTTGACTTCAGTTATTAATGAGCTTTCATTGTTTATAACCACCTGTGTATGAGATAATGAGAGAAATAGTTGAGGTGTCCAAATATCCGAAGATCCATTACGGTTTTGCAGCTCCTTGACGGTGTTCCTCTTTTTCTTTCTTCAGGCCTGTCAAGCAGTTTCTGGGAAGCTGATGTTAAGTGAGATGTGGTCTGCCATGCTCCTCTGGAAAGAGAATTGGCTCTGACCTCCTTGACAGTGATACCTTAAAAAAATAAAAGAACAACTAACCAAAACTGAAATAAAAACCAAAAGAGTTGAGTATTAAAAACAATGCTTCAACATTGTACTTGTCCTGGTGTTAAAAAAAGTAAATCCAATACTTGTATAACTTCTACCAGTAAGATTGAGTGAATTCCCCTTTCTGAAGAATATTTATAACACCTTGTTTCTCTGTCTAGATGATTTTCGTGCTACTTGGTAGCATTAACACTGCATTTAAATATAACCTTGTTTTAAACAAAATATGTTCTGTGTTGAAGAATCAAAAAGTACATTATTGGTTTAGGTAGTAAACACGTTATTAGAAATTTTATAGCAATAATTTTTTTTTCCATGTCACAAATACTGTGAGTATACACAAAGGTTTTTATCTCATCTCCTAATAGACTTTACAAAGACATTGTTTACCTTAGAACTCAAAAGCTTTTACTGGCATCCCCAATTTCTAACCTGTAGTCAGAGGCATTTCATCTTCAACTGGTGGAGTGGCAATATCTCTCTAGACTCCTTGAATCATCAAATGGTGCTTTCTGTCATTTCTCTTTCTTTTTTTAACAACAGTTAAACAGTTTTCTCTTTAACAGAGAAACAAAAGCCTGGCTATCTTCGTTTTCACTCCTTGCTCAGTTGCTCTCGCTTTTTAATGCAGAAACTTCTATAATTGTGTGGTGAGGTAATTAAGAAGCACAGCCTGATATCTTAAGTATTATTTTCTTTAGCAGTCTAATCTTTCGCACAGTTTTAGCTCATGAAATCAAATCTTTTGGTCAGTTTTCAAGTTTTCAATGCACAGTTTCCCTACTGAGATTGCATGCATGCACAAAGCTTTACCTAGTCAGATTGTATGCACACAGACAATTGCAACCAAACGGAAATAACTTCCTTGCTAAATTTACTTGCATAATTGTTTTGCACAGGAAATTGTGTGTGCAAATACCTTGATTAAATTCAAGCTTCTCATGCTAAGTTCTGAAAATCTGTTGCTGGCAAAAAGTAAATTTACATTTAAATGTACTTCTGCTGGAAGTTAAATCCCAATTTAGCCCTGTCAACAAAAATTAAGCTTAAATATACAAAGGAGTAGTCTGATAGATTTACAATCAGGTATGATGCATATGACTTTGAATGTGGTGTTAGTTAACGCCATCCAAATAGGCAGATAATTGTAAGTTATAGAGTGAAGCTTTAGGAACCTGAATGATGCTATTTAGAAGTTACTAAATTGAGTTCCCCATGAAGTTTGAGATGAAAAAACTGCCTTTGATTAGTGAGCATATAAGTTTATAGGAGGAAAAATGAGATGTACATTATGTGTATCAAAGGCTCTGAACCCAAGTACTTATGATAATATCTTTAGAAAACAAGCTAATAAATTAAAAACTGGAGGCTGATGCTAAATGTCAGTTCGCCAGATAAGTGGGGTCCCAAAATTCCACTAGTGTTTTCGGTCTTTCTGCACTATAGAACCATAAAATTTCTACTAAGACTGGGAATAATGAGAGTTGGTTCAGCCTCAGATATTGATTTCAATTAACAGAACAAGCATGATGTGAGCACTGCAATCTCTCCTGCACTGTCCTGTGCCGTGTTGTGATCATGTTCTTGGTGACTGCTTCCAGGGTGAGGAATTTGCTCTGTAGGAAAAGCCAGAATATCTCCAGACTTTTTGAGGTTGCAGGCAAAAGTGGCATTGTGATGATGTTTTGGGTTAGTTTTGTTTTGTATTTTTCTTTCATGTGTCAAAAAGGATTTTAACAGAGATCACTGAATTAGTTTTCTTAGGTACCAGACCACTAGCGCCTGGTAATAACTATTAGTCAGTAATAACTTGGGCTGAATTCAAGTGTGTTACAGTTTGTATGAAAGACTCCTTTTATGCTTCTAAAAGGTCAGGCAGGTAAACCCTAATTTCTTTCTTAGTTCTCTGTGATTTGGTTATCAGCCAAAATGAGTTTCCCTTTGAAAACATAAAAGGGAAGAAATACATTTTGATTCATTTTTGTACATTGCTATTAAGAGTGTAAAAATGTGCCATAATTACAGAAGGGAAAACCAATTCTTTTTTCTCTAGTGTTTGATTTATTTTATGTACTACTGTTTTGCTTCCACTTGCATTAGGGCCATTTGTGGTAGGTTTTATGTTCTGCTTTGTAAATTTACTTGATACTTCATTTTGAAATAAACCACTCTGTGTATTTCCATGATCGACAAGTAGCAGCTTGCATGTTGCTATCCCATTTGCTTCTGGCAGATCAAAACTATTAAAATGGTAGTTACATTAATGTAAATCAGAAAATAGCAGTATTCTTTTACTTTAAAATAAGCATGTCAATAAAATGATTAAATCCCTTAAAAACAACAAATGCAGAGGATGGGATGATACCTTTTGATGAATGAGAAAATTAAGCAGTTGCAAATAGTATTTGAGATTTTCTAATGTAGTTTATATGCAAATTAATAACACATTTACAGATGGAAAGCACAGGCATTACACGGATAGAGATTGTCAAGATATAATTGGTATAATTAATACTGAATTTTGTTTTATCTTTATTGGACTTGGCAATAAACCAAATGCAAAAATGTTAATGCAGTACCTTTGCCTAGTAACTCCATTCCTGTATTTTGTAAACTGTGAATATTCATGATTTTTAATTTGAAATTAACTCTTACTACAGGCACAAACCATGTGGTATTGTTTTTTTTACCCACTTGAAGAGGTAAGTGACTCAGCGTGCTCTGAACAGGACAGACTGAATATTACCAACAAATTGATAAATATCACAGAATCACAGAATATTCGTGGTTGGAAGGGACCTTTGAGATCATCAAGTCCAACCACCAAAAAAACCAAACCAAAACAAACAAACAAACAAAAAAAACCCACCAACAACCGCCNNNNCACCCCCCCCCACCCCAGACAGACAAAAAACAACAATCTCGGGCATTAGAGCATGCCCTGAAGTGCCGTGTCTACATGTTTCTTAAATAGCTCCAGTGATGGCGACTCCACCAAAAATATGTTTGAAGCATCTTGAAGGAAGTGTTCTGAAATGTCCATTCTGGGCAAAGAATCCCTGTGGATGTTGACTGCGGCCTTATTAAACCCTCAGTGGTACTTGTTGATTCACAGGCATGTTGGATGCCTATCCCGTTACGTTGAATGGGTTGTCAAGTGGACAAAGACTCTTGTGTTGATGTCTGAATGCAAGATAATGGATTATTAGTACTGATATTTGTATTTCCTTTTTTGTACAGAAAGAACTGAGGGCAAATCAAACAGTTGACTTTGGAGGTAATGGAGAATTTCTTTAAAATGCTAATGAAATCACTAAGGAAGAGAACATTTATAGTGGTTTGTGGTGGATGGTTACCTTATGACTGTGTTACTATTTAACCAATAGGAATTTGGGGCTCTACTAAACTCAGTAGAAAAGAAAATTGTTATTTTAGATGACAGAGATTTCAAGGTAATGTGCTTGTGGTTGGCAACAGCAAGGAGTGACATAGAAAGACTCTAACGATTTATGGAAATGTTAGGAATATGTTATAGAATCATAGAATGGTTCAGGTTGGAAGCAACCTTAAAGATCATCGAGTTCAAACCCCCTGCCATTGGCAGAGACACCTCCCACTAGAGCAGGTTACTCAAAGCCCCATCCAGCCTGGCCTTGAACACTTCCAGGAATGGGGCATCCATGACTTCTCTGGGCAACCTGTTCTGGACTCTCACCACCCTCACAGTAAAGAATTTCTTCCTATGTGGTCTTCTTCATGACCACTGCAGCTCTTGGGTATTTCACTGAAGAGGAGTCAAACATGAGTATTTCTGATTCCAGTTAAAGGGTAGCTCAAAGAAGAGGTTTGTATTTTTATTACTCCTATTTTGGGTATGGTATTTTATTTCTTGAGCTGTTGGTCTGTAATTCATCACTGCAGCCCATCAAGGCTTACAGTTGTGGAGCTGGTGAAAACAAGCAATCAGGGATGGTGTTTGAGGAGGCTGCAGTTGTGTTGAGAACGGGGAAGAAATGGAATTATTAAGTAGGAGGGATGTGACAAATGAGAATAACAGGCTATTAATCAGAAAGTTGACATATGCAAAATCTTCAGTGAGAGGGGACACGTGTCTACAAGGAGGAGGACTTTGGTTACTTTGCTTACTTTTAAATAATGGAATTGGAGAGTCTAATTTCTGAAGCGATACCCTGTTTGCATTAAATAAATAAATAAATAGAACCAACCCAGAACCAGGGACTTCAAAGTACTTGAAGAAATTTATTTCTTAAAAATATTGTGAGATAGAGGAATGATACTCTGTCCTTTGGTCTTGTGTTCCTTGGGGCTGAATGCTGGCACAACTGGCAGTATACGCACACTGGAGACCTGGGCAGGGGATGTTTCCAGTCTACTTTAGAGCCTATTTTTCAGCAATATCAGTCTTTGTCTTGGCAGAGGAAGATCTGAGAAGGCTTGCTGATGAAAGATACAAAACATATGTTTTCATACGTATGTTGTAATTTACAAATTAGTAACAAAAAGTGCTGTTAAAATAAAAATATTTGTATACTCGAGAAAGTCTTAACACATTCTTCTGCTTCCTTGAATTTTCTTTGCATTATCAAATAGCTGCATATTTTCTTGTTCCTTTTGATGAATTTTGCCAAAACAATATAAGGAAATCCTTTGAACTCAAAAAGATCTGACAGAGGCTTAGTCTTTCAAATTCTGAAATTTTAGTCTATTAATTCTAACACAAAAAGGAATCAATGAAGGCTTTCATTATAAACCCAGAAGTTTGTTTTGGTCCGTCCTTCCTTTCTGGTATTATACCAGCAAACCCTTTTTTTTCCTTGACAAATGTTTTCTAAGATAATGTTACTTGTAACACCCTGCTGCCAGTTCTGCCTCTAATATTTTTATAGGAGGAAGAGAGATAAGGATGTTTTATAGCAAGCAAATTTTGCCTTAGAAACGAATCTGCCTCTTGAAAAGTGTTTATAAAGCTGTCATTGCAGCCTGGTCTTGGTGTATACTCCTTCACTTTTTTTTTTTGTTTGTTTGGTTTTTTTTGCATAGGGGATGACTTATGTAATGAAATTGGTATTCGTTCTTAAAATCACCTGAGTTAGGATGTTGCAGTAATTTGGATTTGGAACCCAAACTGCATGTATTGCAGGATTTGCAGATACTTTGCAACTTTAAAAAAATGATGTTAGCCTTTATGGTATGGGGTGTAAAAAGGGGAATAAGTTAAGATCATGACTTTTGGCCCTTAAGTTTAAGGATTTGGTTTTAACATATAATTTTGTGAGAAAACATTGTGCTGAAGTTCTATTCTGTACACTAGAACTATGACTTTAAACAAGTCTAAAGCCTTACGTGAGTAACAGAGGTGTCCTTCAACGTTTTGAACTATAGCATCATAGGATAATTCAGGTGGAAGTAGGTTATTTTGTGAGGCTTCTAGTCCAGCCTGCTGCTTAGCCATGTGATCAGACCAGGCTGCGTACAGCTTGACTCAATTGGGTTGTGACGCTGTCCAAGGATGGTGACTACACAACTGCTTTGGGCAACTGCTGCTATGCCTTGCTGTCCTCATGGAGTGGGAAGGCTACTATCAGAACTCTCCTCAAGCACCTCTTTTATAAGCCAAACAAGCTCAGTTCCCTTAGCTTCTCATCCTTGGTCAAGTGCTTCAGCTCCCTTACCATCTTTGTGGCCTTCAGCTGAACTTGCTCCAGTTTATTGATGTCTGTCTTGTATGTCTTTGGACCTAATTGTTAGAAGAAAATTCACCATGTGTTGTACTGCACGATAGCATAGCCCTGACATTTTCCATTAGTTGAGGATATTTTCTTTTCGGTGAGAGGATGAGATCTGTTAAGAGATGCTTTCTTAGGAATCAGAATAAGTCTTGTGGAATTAGTTAAATTTCTTGCTCCAAAGCTGGGGCTGTGGTGGCTCTCAGAATTCATGAGTCTTGGAGACTTTCTGAGTTGTTCTGTCAGCGAGTTAAACTTGCACACACATTTGTCTTGGGCTCAGCCCTTTTGTGTTCGGGAGTACAGAAAATACTGGAATGTTACTTTAGGGTCAGTGAGTTTTAGACAGTGATGAATTTCGACTCTCAGCTCCCTCAGACCTGCAGTTTTGTCCCTAGTCATGCCAGGGGTGGCTAATTCTCAAAAACCGGTGTAGGTATTACACAGCTTGAGCCATGACACAGGCTACTGAATGCATGAAACAACCAGAAACAGTAGAATGGAGCAAAGATTCATATGTGTATGTTCAAGCTGGGTTCTTGGCACCTGAACATATGTAACTTCTGTCAAAGGAAAGGTGGAGTAAAGATTCTTGTCCCTTCTGCTCAAGTCTTTGGCCATAACGTAAGTTGTTTGGAGTGGAGCTATTAAGAACAGGGGTAGTAAGCAAGTGGCTAGTGATGGATCACAAGATTAACCAGTATTTTAGAAAGAGGACAAAGTTTGTTTTTTGCTCCATTTCACAAGAAATTGGTGCAGGCAGAGTTTGTTGGAGTAGGGAATTGTGTTGAACCATAGGTAGATGAAGGAGGAGTTGCCGTATGACAAAAAAAAAAGTATTTTCTTTCTGGCAGATATTGCAGAATATGTGGAGAAAAATCGTTTGAGTAAAATCTGCTTATAAGAGTATAATTTCACAGAATGCTTTACAGCTCTGACTTAAATATTACTTCATGGGTTAGGTGAACACCAGTGAAAAGGGAAAAAGGATGAAAACCAATGTTTCATTGCATTCCTGAATGTGAATCCCTATGAATTTCTATGTGTGTAGGTTCTTGCTTGCTATTTACATATAGCTAGAGCCCTGGCTCCAAAAAAAGGAACAGATACTGCAACGACAAAGAGGCAGTCACATGGATTTATGGGCTGGAGTTATGCATTATTCATGTAAGAACAAGGTATGAAAAAGGAACATATATGATTA
The DNA here is from genome assembly GCA_013399435.1 of Arenaria interpres. Lineage (NCBI taxonomy): Eukaryota > Metazoa > Chordata > Aves > Charadriiformes > Scolopacidae > Arenaria > Arenaria interpres. The sequence continues at coordinate 4,117 of VXAK01009603.1, read as the reverse complement.
ACTGCAGCCAGAACAACAGCAACTTGCAAGGTGATAATTTAGGCAGGTTTCATATTTAGTTACTAGGCAAGCAGTACTGTTATTTACAAATAAGGGATTATGCAGTACACATTTCAAATGTCATATTACTCGGCGTTTATGATGTTTTAAGCTATGTAATATGATTATCTGACATAAAAAACTGCACAGTTTGTTCCTTATCCACATTTAAGAGTCAGATAGCGCTCATCTTCGAAAGTGACTAGAAGTTAGTTTATAGAGCTTACTAAGTTACATTGACAGCTCAGTCATTCTGTGTATAAGAATTAGCTGTTTTCTTAATTACACACATACTGAACTAGAATATTGCAGTTAATAGTGGACTGAGTGGACTGTTAAGCTGGCACTGAACTGCTAGAGATTATGCTAACTCCTAAGAAGAAGGTCAGCGCGAAGGCCACATGTGACTTAAACTTTATTTTGAGGGCTTCAGCAACTCTCAGCCAATGTCTTCAAGGGGTGTTCAAGTGCAGTACATAATAAAATGGAGGAATAAAAGAATGTAAGATTTTCTTCGAGGAATTGATTCCTTCAAATTAGTCTTTTTAAGGCTCATTTCTAATACTTAGGCTCATGTAGGAATCTTTGGCTGTTAAATTTAATTGCATGTTTATTGTTGTTTCTGTGATAAATTTAGCCTTTCAAAGCTTTATAAGCTAGTTCTTACAGAACCTTGAAAATAATTAAACCCTGCATAGATAATATTCATGTGAATTCCTGTCGCAAGGAATAACTTAAGATCTTTTCAACTATTTTTTATTATTCTTTCCCCCCCTCCCTGCCCCCCCGCCAAAAAAAAAAAAAAGCAGATCCGTCTAAAAATGAACAAGGGCATGGTTTTTCAGGACTTGTAGTCCTCTAAAAATATGAACCTATTTTTGCTTGAGCTTTTCCTTTTAGCACTATAGTTACTAACATGAAAGTGAAACAAAACATGTCAATATACTGTTTAATTTTTACTGGCCGTATTCTGCATTTCTGACTAGTGCAGCATGTGTCAGAACACTACAGATACCAGTTGCACATAGTATAATAAAGGTATCATGGAATTTCTTAAACTAGGTGATGCCTGTTGTGCAAGGGAAGGAAATGTTTATTTTGGGAAGAAAAGTTAAAATACAGTTTTAGATTCAATGATCCAAACTCCTGTCTCTGTGAAAGTACAAGGTAATGTATTGCACCTAGGTTTGTGAATAACACTTCATGTCTGCTCAGCTGGTATTTTCTTGCAGCTACTGTCTCTTCATATATCTAATATTTGCTGGTACCAAAACAAAGCAAAAGAGAAGGGAAGTTAGTTAAAGCATTATTGTGTGAAGTCCTGTAAAATCTGTGGTAGCCATTTTCCCTGCCCAGGTAGGAGGATTATTCATTCTATTAAGCTTACTTTTAATTTTAGTTCTGCGGACAAGGCTTTAAAAATAACTTTTAATTTTCAGTTTCCTGTTTTTCCAATGCTCTGCATGTTATAGGGACTATATATGTATAGGGACTAATTATTTTGTTATAAACCCATAATTTTTATTGAAGCTTTAAAGTGCTTCATAATTCGGAAGGCATTGCAAAGAGCAGTTCCCCCAGAGGCAATGTTAATACTAAATATGCTGTGTAAGCAGCATTAGAATGAAGCCAATAATTTTAAAAGTTGTAAAATCTCTGCTAGAGTGTTCTCCGAAGGTGGTCAGAATCAATGGCAGTCTGCAATTGGATTCATTGGGTATTGACCCAATCCGTGGATAACTTACTGCTGTTTTATGACAGCCATATACTTTTACAAATGTACATAGTTAAATGTTAAATTGGAAATATTAATTGTGAATGTCAGTGGATGAAATAATTTTATATGAAACACGAAACAGTAAAAAATAGATAATCAAGAAAACAAAATACATACAAGCAACATTTTTGATCTGACAAGATAAATCCTTTTTCTGTAGCTTCATTAAAGATTATAGAAGTCTCCTGGAAGAACATAGGAGAAGGTGTTTGAGAGAGTTGAAGTTGCAATGATTGAATTGGGTAACTATTTCTCTTCTTACCAGTGGTATGTATAGATAAATTTAATTTACTCAGCATACTGTGACATTTGGTTTTTTGATCAATAAGCTTCCTAACAAACATAAAAGTCATCTTCAGAAATTCTGAAGTTGCTTGCTTAAATATCTTATTTCTAAACTATTTTTTTATGGTCTCCGTGATTAAAACAAGAGGTGGGGCAACATTAGTATCCTGACTAAATATCACCATTCTCTTAATACAGAACCTTAATAGGTTTTCAGTCTGGTCTCTATCACCTCCTGCTGTGGAAGATTATACCTCTGACATAAACGGAAAATACTAGTGAAAATGCTACAGAGGATAATACTAATGTTTACTTGACCCTGGTGTCACAGTGAAAACTTGGGTGCCTTTCAGGATCATTCAGCGTCATATACCGGTGACATTCATCTTCACTCCCTATGGCATTGTTTGAATGAAGTGTCAGAGGCAGCTGAATCAGAATGACTGGATTTATATATCTGTTCTGGCTTTACAAAGAATGTTAATTTCTGAACTAAAACTCAAATGCTGAAGTATGGGTTTTTTTGATTGTGCCTAAAACTGCACCTGGTGGGCCATTTCTGATGGTGAAAGAGGAGTTTTCTCTTCCTACACTTTCAGTTGTTAACAAGAGTGGCAGCTGGTGATCTTAACAGTAGAGCTTTTGTGCTCTTTGTGCTCTTTCCCCTATAAGACTGAAAGGGAACAGCAGTTGATTTCACAGACAGTTAGGTAACTGCTGTTAACTAGGTTAAAGGGATTTAATCAGTATACACAAAAGGACAAATGATTTCTCTTAGCAGTCAGCAGTTTTTTTAATAGTTTGAGGACTGAACAGGTTAGTGCTCCTGGTTAATTCCCAGCTGAGGAGTAAGTTTTGGTTGCTCCATAAATATATTGCCTTCTGCTAAAGTTTTCACTTCACATTTCACTTTTAATCTTTAAGATCTTTCATGACCCTAGTCCTGCTGAGCTAAACTTTCATTTCCTCCACATGTCATCTTGTGCCATGTATTTAATAGATTGTGATTTATTAATCATCTCCAAATGCAAATTGAAGATGTCAGGTGCTGGAGCCCTTGTCATCTATTCTCTAGGGCTTGAAATTCTCTCTCCAGGGTATTGGATCAGCAATTCTGTGGCTGTGTTGAAAAACTAGATGAGTACACAACCAGTATCTCAGGTATTTCAGGCAGCTTGGCAGAACTGTGAAGTCTCTTCTTCTGTTGCTGGTTGATTATTATTTTTTCCCTCTTTGTACAGTGCCTTGCGATTCTCATCATGAAAGGTACTTTATAAATGTATGTTGAATAGTTAAATACTGAGCCAGTTTGTAAAACATCTTGATAATATTTTAAACCTGAATTAGGCTATTGCCTTGATTGCATTTGACTAATGTGCCAGCTCATTAGGAAGCTGGCATACATAAAGCAAGCATATTACGGTAAAGAATGAATGAAATTTTACTCGCATCTTGTAGAAAGACATCATGTGCAGGAAGAAGAAGGAATATAATCAGAATCAAAGCATGCAGTTATTGTAAAAGTAAAGAATTTATAGATTAAAAAAAAATAAAAATGCTTATTTAATATCTCCAAACATTTCTTCCCTCTTCTTCCCTTCTACCACACCTCATAAAAAACAGAAACAAAACTTAGTTTTTATTGCTATGACCAAGATACCTAGTAACATGACTTTACCAAACTCAAATGTCAAGTTTAACTATGAATTAGCAGATGTAGTGTGTGACAGGATCGTTGTAGGTTTTAAAGGAATAAAGGAGATGCATGGTTTCCCTGGAGAAACCGTTAGAGGGGTGCTTTTGAAGTAGCAAAGTAAAGAAAACTTTCCATTTTTTTCTTCAGACTTTTTTAAAGGAAGCTCTTTTGCAGACGATAGTCACATGAGGGCCAGAAGAAGCACAGAAGGCATAAAAGTGAAATGAAGTAGAAGAGTGACTGACAAATAAGTATTCTTAAATGTGTCCTTAGGTCATTATATTTTGTAGTCTTAAGTCCTCCAGTTTTCTTTGGGCTGT
>VXAK01009602.1:95217-122269 GCA_013399435.1 Arenaria interpres | reverse complement strand
ATTCTGTGATTCTGTGAAAGATGTCCACAGACACGGCAGCGCTTTGCACACCCAGCTCCCGTTCCTGCAGTGGGACAGGGCAGTGGGACAGCTGGCTCCTGGTAAGGGGAGCGAGGAGGGAAAGGTGGCAGGGAAGCTTCCATCTGTCCCGCCAGGGCGCTGTGTGAACACCTCTGTGAAATGTCAGACTTTCAATCGCCCTAGAAGAGCAGGTGCTTATTCCCCTCCTTAGGATCTCCGTTACCGCTTGGTGTGGAAAATAAAACTTGGGTCTTCTTTTTTTTTTTTTTTCTTCTTTTTTTTTCCCCCAAGTCTCCCAAGGAAGCTCTGGCGCAGTGTGTCCTGGCAGAAGTCCCTCAGCAAGTGGTGAGCTACTTCAGCACCTACAAACTGCAGCCTCCCAAGAATCCTGCCGCAAAGTGAATGGAACGGGCCGAGCAAGGGGAGCTGAGACTTGGTGCTTGCTTGACTTGCTGTATCTACAGGCTTGGGTTCTCCAGGCGCTTCTGCGTCCGTGTATCCGCACTCCTCTGGATGGTGACATCTCTTAGCTTTTGCCTGCAAATCACGTTGCCAAGTGTGCCTTTTGAGGGCCAAAATTACAATGGTCTTAAAATTTTGATGCTGATTTGAGAGAATAGGGCTTACCTGGGTGCATTTTGTTTTGGAAAGAAGGGTGGAAAAAGAAGAGGTTGAATATGCAGAGAGACGGGGGGAGAGCAGAGAGAAGTGGAACAGCTGAAAATGGGAAAGAGGGAATAACCCCACCAAGCAGGGAAAAGCTTGTATGGGCTTCAACGAATCTGGAACGCTTCAGGCTCCTGTGTCTGTTAAGCCACCACAGCACAGTTTTGTTGTTCACAATTAGACGCGTGCCAGAAGAGAGCGTGAGGGCCCTCCTTGCACGCCTGTTTCACGTTTGCCACGTCGGTGCCTTTGGCCAGTGCCTGGGGTTCAGGGCCGCGTGGTCAGGAGCCAAACAAGTCCCTAAACTCTTCCCTGAAGGTAGGACGGGAATAACCACGGTGAATGAAGGTGAACCTCCGACATCCCAGAAAAACACTGTTGGCCTTTGAGGCGACCACTGTGAAGTGGCTTTCAGCGTGTACTCTGCTGGAAAACGGGAACTCCACATTCTATTTTGGTTGGGGTTTGGTGTTGTTTGGGGTTGGTTTTGTGGTTTTGTTTTTTTTTTCCCTGTAGAAGTCATGACTGTTGATCTTTAAAGGGCTTTTTGTGAAGTGGGAATTCACTTTCCAGTTACGAAGTTTTGTCTGATTTATAACTGCGCGTTTTCAAGCAAAGACACTTCTTCAAAGTGCTGCTTTATTTATATGGGTTTTGTCAGATTTTGAATCACGCTGCTTTTTCGTGAGCTCACTCATGAAAAGTGCCTGCAAATAAACCACAATTTTGCCTCTTCCCTCCCCGTAGGAAGACAGAAGGTGCTCTCTAAGCTCTAATCCTGTAATCGCGCTGCATTTCTCTAGGGCAGACAGTTCCTGGTTTATTTTCTTGGCTCGCGCTTTCTCGTCACCATCTACACCAAGCCCAAATCATCTTCTGTTCGCGTAGGGGACAGATGAAGCTTTCTTGCCTCCCAGCTGTGTCTGCTGCTTTGTGAGGGTCTCTTCTCATCCCGCCAGCAGGTGGAACGTAAGTGTGGATGTAAAGGTCTCGTTTATCACTTGTAAAACGCTCATCCTAAACATCAGTTCTGCAGTTTGACATCTGAGGTGGTTTAGAGTCAGGCGTCCCACCGATGTGACTCGGGATGGTGCGGCCCTACCATGTTAGAGCAGAACGGACTAACCCTAAATTTACCGCACTCGAGCACTCAAGGTCGCACCAGGTCGTGGCACGTGTGACTTCTTATTACTCGCTGGAGCTGCTCTGTCATTTTTTGAGGTTTTGGGGTTGTTTTTTTCCATATACGTGTAATCCTGTCAAAAATCTGAATTCCCATTAACACTGATGGATGAAAGATAGACGTATTGAGATTGTCCTGTGCATCCTCTAAAACATACCAAATGTTCTGCAGCCAGCTGATCCGTTGCCAATCATGGTTAATACGCTGTTCTCCGCTCCCTCTTCCTTGGTGGAAAGGGTTCCTACTAGTCCCAGTAGAGGAACGCTAAGGAAGAGATTTTGTTTCATATTAAGCCAAACTCTTTGATTATTTTTTTTAAAATCTAATCCGTGTGTTTGTTTATATAAAATCCTACAGTTGTCTTTTGATCAGCGTAGTGCGAACGTGTTACTGCTTTGTGTGTAAATGCCAATGAAGCGTCACGCCAGATAGGCAACACAAAATACTAACATCAAGGCGGGTAATTACAATGAGCCTAAATCACGCTGCTGCTAATTGATATTGGCTGATTTTGGAGAAATGAACTCTGTCAGAGCTCCGTGTGCGGGGGAAGCGGGATGGGGTATTAGTGCTGTGCGTAGCCCGCCGGCCCTGGGGGAGCGCTGCTGGTGGGAGCAGAGGACACCACTGAAGTTCCTCTGAGCTGGCTGCCAAAAATAATGCTGCTGCAGCTGAGTGCTGGTATCAGTTCTCCTTGAAGTTGCTGTGGAAGCGCATTAAAACATGTTAATAGGTATTATTATACTAAAGTCGTTCTGCGAAGTGTCTGCTGCGTATAAAATACATAAACCCTTTTGTCAGTATTCTCTACGTAAATTCTGAGTTTCTACAGCAGAGAGTTCGTTAGCTCTTGTTGGAGAAGTGCCTCGATGTTCCTCAAGCTTAGGGAATTGTGTAGCACGTGGATGACACCCGCTTCTCAGCGCGCCCCGTGCTGTGGGAAGGGAAGGGTTTCGGAGCCGACGGCGGGTGTGCCGTGCAGAGCTGTACAGCTGACAGCCTCTGGGGAAATCTGGAAGCTGAAACAATACTCTGAATAGAGGAATGCAGCAGATGGTGAGTCAAGGGGGAGGGGAATTATTTGGTTGTGTTGCCATTTTTTGGTTAGTTTATTTTTCCATGTAACAAACGCCTTATTAGCTGGAGGGTGACAAAGCAAAATACCGTGGAAGTTCTGCAAGTGGAATGTGCTCGTGGGTCACTTGCACCACCTTGTGATCCGAGGGATGTATAGCAGTCTTCCTAATCGCATCCTTGTTGCCATTTAATGGTCCTAACGTATACATATGTACAGCAGAGAAATAACCTGTAACCAGAATTTTTTTACTTTCCTATGTATTTCAGTCCCGATGAAGTTAACCGATTTACAGTCCTATGCATTAAAAATAGAATGTCATTACACTGCTCTTCCGTTGTGCTCCTGGACTCGGCATTTCCCGTGCGACGGTGAACGCAGCTTTTGCAGCTCCTGTGATGGGTTCCACGGGCGGAACAGCTCAGGTTTATAACAATTATTTATTATCAGGTGAGAGGAGGAAAAAAAAAATACCTTTTCCCTCAGTGGTTAGGAATGCGCAGTGCGTATGTCATAAAGCACCTCGTGCTGGCTTTTAGAAAGAAAATATTCTGAAATGGGATGGTTTTGGCAGTGAGTGTTTCATGCTCTTTGCCACGTTAGAGTTCCCCCTCTAATTAGCATGCTAATACATGCAAATACAATTATTATCAGGTTTTCCCAAACTCTCTTTCAGAATAGCGTCTACACGTTAAGGATAGAGGCATGGAGATTTGGTTAATTTTTAGGTTGGCTTCCTTAGTATTTTTAGTTTTTCTAGGGGGACAGTACATTGTCCTACTCTGCCCTTCAGCTTCTTTGCGTTCGAGCGTAGTCGAGCCCGAGATGCTTTTACTGGGAAACTGGGAGATCCTGGAGACACAGCGTTGCAGCGGCGTGCGATGCCCTGCCCAACCTGAGGGAGCTCTGAGACCGGGAGTTGCATCTTCTAAGTAGCAGAATTCTGCTCCTAAACAGTAGCAGTAGAATTCTGCTGCTCTTCTTAGGAGTAGGACTCTTAGAAGTAGAATCTTACTTCTAAGAGTAATTCACTTCAGTCAGGAATCCACAGAATTAAGAGTTGGTTCCTGAAAGGGTTTAATACATTTTACATTGAATGCATCTCACGAGACCTCTCTTGTGTCGTTCCTTCTGGTGAAAACCCTATAAATAGTTGGGAATTTGGATGCCTGGACCCTTCCCGCCCCTGCCCACCCCTAAAAATGGAGGGATTCTCCAACAACAGAACAGTAGGATGTCAGAGAGAACCAGGTAGATGTCAGAGAGAACCAGAGGATCTTCAGCGAACACCGATGTTTCTCCTCTTGCGTTTGGGGTGCCAGGAACTGGAGAGCTGTGCGGAACTTGGCAGGTTTGCAGAGGGAACCCACAGCCTTCCCTGCGACGCGGAGCTGCTCGGGGCCGCGGTGTTGCTCGGTGTAACGCTGCCGCTGCAGGCTCAGCCCTCGCTTTGTAACGCGTCTCGCTGGGACTGATGAACTTGGTCCTGCCAACAGTGAAGTTGTTTGAAGACAGCTGGTGGCATTTGTGTGTGTGCCATTCATGGATCACCGTTATTCACAGGCGGCCTCGTTTATGAGGCAGGGCTACAGAGATGATGAGGGGCCTGTTACGAGGAGAGGCTGAGGGACTTGGGTCTCTTTAGTCTGGAGAAAAGAAGGCTGAGGGGGGATCTGATCAACACCTATAAATACGTAGAGGGTGTCAGGAGGACGGGGCTGGTCTTTTTTCAGTGGTGCCCAGTGACAGGACAAGAGGAAACGGACACAAACTTGAACAGAAGAAGTTCCACCTAAACATGAGGAGGAATTTCTTCACTGTGAGGGTGGCAGAGCCCTGGAAGAGGCTGCCCAGGGAGGTGGTGAAGTCTCCTTCTCTGGAGACATTCAAACCCCACCTGGACACGTTCCTGTGCAACCTGCTGTGGGTGGACCTGCTTTGGGAGGGGGTTGGACTAGATGATCTCCAGAGGTCCCTTCCAGCCCCATGTGATTCTGTAATATTTCTAATTTTGAGATTGTGTTGAGACATCCCTGGACGTGCAATAGATGACTCATTCTTCATGATGCATCTTACCATTTTCTACCTCTAAGAAAACATCCTGTTTTCTTAGATACCAAATAACATACAAATAAAGATGGTTCTTCCCATGCAGCAGTTGAACCTTGACCTCACTGCTAACACGACGACTTTCTTTTTGAAAGAGATTTGGGTTTTGGTCACGTGAGAGGATGTGTGGAATATGCAACATACGGAATTCTGTCATCCCCTTTTAGTCGGGCAGAGCTCCCAGTGGTTCGGGCTGGGCTGCCGGCTTTGCCTGTGATTAGAGAAGTTCCAAGGCTTTGAAGGCCAGGCCCAGGTGATGCGCAGCCCTCAGGACCGTATCGAGCCTGCAAAGTGAACGGTTTGCTTTTGGCCTGGTGCCTTCCCTGGGGGGCTGGTCAGCTGAGGAGCTGTGAGGAGCCCTCATCATTTCTCGGCTTGGCTTCTGCGTAACGGTTTTAGTTCCCAAAACTGTTCATCCGGTGGGGACCGAAAGCGGACGGAGAGAGAGAGGAGACACAAACCCGTGGAAGAGAAAAAAAATAATCCATGATTAAGCTTAAAACACAGCTTTCAGCTTTTGGTTTAATACCGCGTCCCTGCCTCCCCTTCTGTGAGGAGTCGGTGCAGAAGGTTGATGGCGTGGGAGCTCCTTGTTCGACAGCTCTGTCCCTCTCGGCTGCGGTGCTGCTTCAGTTCAGAGCTCAGCCGCGGTAGGACACGGGGCTCTCCTTGCGCCATCCATCAAGGTCTGCGATGGAGGGGAACAACCGGACCGTTGGCTGGAGTTACGCCTGAAAGCGTAAATCCTGCTTTTTGTAAAATAGCCTTTACTTTTGAGGTGGCTACTTTAGATGCCAAGATTCTTGGAAAAGTTGGCCAGTATCAACTGCCCGCTCTTCGGAGAGCGTTATTAATGCCCAGCCCCTTGAGAAGACCAAGCGTGTGAAGCATCCACCCAAAGTTAAAGGGTTTGGGGGGGCAATAGCTAATTCTTTGCCATGTTTATTCACCACCGACAACTGGAGCGGGGGCTCGTGCCTTCCAACGGCCGGCAGTAATTCTGCGCTCTGCGTCCCCGTTGTGTATCCTGTGATTTTTCTCTTTCGACAGCGGTTTTTGTTCCGTAGCCCTCTGTCCCGAGCTACAACATCCCAAAGGCGCAGCGTCACAGCCTTCTGCACCCACCCAGCCGCTCCGGTCACAAAAGCACCTCAGCGATCAGAAGTATCGGGGGAGGAGAGAGGAGGATGGAGAGAAACGTAAGTAACCTCAGCAGCAGTAGGGCAGTGACAAGGAAAAGGATAACTACGGGAAACCAGAAAAGAAAATAGAAGAGGACACAGAGAAGGATTAAGAGCAAACCGAGCAACAGGAACAGCAGTAAGAAAGCGAGGACAAGCAGGAGAGGGAGGAAGAGGAGCAGGAACAGGACAGAGTAAGAGGCAAGGGGGAGCATGGATCGAGCGAAACCCGAGTGGGTCTGAAATACAGCCTGAGCTCTGATTGCTGTTACACCACAAGTTCTCTCTTCAGGCTCGAGGTTTAGAGGTTAGTGTAGAAATAACTTGTGGGGTTGTCTCAGGAGCGGAGGATGAGAAGAGTAGGAGCTGGGGTAGATTCTTCTCTTGAGTAGTCTCTACTTTTAATTTGTACCCAAAAGCAGGGTCACGCTAGCCCTCTGAATTCAGCAAGACAACAGATGGGGCCACAGCCCAAAGCACCATCTACTTCTTTTTTTTCTCTTTAGCTTCGACTTTAAGGATCTCTCCTTCTCCTGCTCTGGGGGATGGAGACATACTAATGATCAGAGACTCGTTAGAGGTTCCTCTGTGCATAACTGCAGGTGGTTTGGGCTTGGCATCTGCCTCCGGCTCGTCCTTTTGCGCAGGGGGTGCAGATGAGGCCGCGGGCTCCGCAGGTTTCTTCTCTGCTTCAGGCTTAGTCTCTTCTTCAGCTTGAGTTTCCTAGAAACAAGAAGTTAAACGTTCTCCCGTGCTGCAGAAGGAATTCAGGGAGTTCTATTCTGTGTGTGCAGTGGAAAGGCACAGCATGGAGACTGTGATTAAGGGTATGCAACCTACGTAAATTTGTAATCAGATGCTGAAAATCGGTTCCTAAATGAAAAACGCGATTTCAGAATCAGAATGTCAACATAAAACCTAGGAAAGCTCGTGGGTAGGGATGGTATCTGCTTCTTGCTAATACAGCAGGATGAAACGGGCACGTTTTGGGCCGCACAACCCTTCCTTAGGTCTCGCCTTCCTCCGCGTGCTTGCACTAGCACAGAAAGAAGCAGTGTTATGTAGATCTCGACGTGTTGCCCAGGGCCCCCCTTCCTTGGCCAAGCCTATTTGCTGCTCAGTTCACAAACGCACATTAAATTGAGCAACGTTTCGCTCCAATCATCGCGTTGCAGCCATTTGTGTAACCAAAGTTCTCTATTCTACTTAAAAAAAATAAATAAAACCACTGCCAGTTCAGCTCTAGAGACAGAAAAGAATTCTGCCACCTTTGGGTAAATATGTAGAACTGAGCAGGTTCTTATTAACAGTTCTCAGAACAGAGTGTAACGTGGGAATTCTTTTTCATCAGCTGAAATAACAGTTTTCTCCTAAGTTCAATATCTGAGAGATTTAATCAGTTTTAGCTGTGTGGGCTAAACTTTAAATTTTTGTCTTCAGGATTTGTGATAACCGAAGATCTGACTTTGAACTGGAAAGTTCACCATGGACTTGAGTCAGCCGGATCAGATGGCTGTGTCAGGATCTTTCTGTATTTACTGTTGTTTACGTAAAATTAGAAGATAAGATGCCCTTTGTAAAGTCTATTTAGTCTTAACTTTCTTTCAGGATTTTTGTTTGCTTGCTTTTTTTTAATCCTTGTTTTTTTTTTTTTTTTTTTCCTTTGCTTTTGTTTTCTCTGCTCTGCAGAGAGTCCAGGTCCAGGAAGATTCGAGCCAAATTTTAGAACTGGTGTGTAGAGAGATTAGGCAGAGCGCTCGTATCTCAGCTACTGGGAGTTTTTGCTGTTGATTGGGGTAAGGCTACATTTTCCCCCCCGCTCTGTTTGCCCAGGCCCTCCCAGTGTCTTTCCCATTTCCCTCTTCAGCTCCCGGAATGATCTACTCTGTTTTCTGTGGCGTTACCTGAATGTCTTGTTCTCTCTTCAGCTGCAGCAGCTTAGCAAGGCCTTCTTTTCCTTTACCTCCAAGCATCGCCTTAAACAATTTTGGAGTTTCCTGTTTCTGCCCAAACAGACTGGCCAAGCCCCGGGGTTGTTGCACTGGTGGTCCTGGAGCAGGTTTCCCCTTCTCCTTCAGCAGCACCCTGGAGAACAGGAGGAGCGAGAGCGCACGTCAGTGCTGTGAAACTGAACAAACTTCCTGCAAAGCTAAAACGTCGCATTCAGGGATGAAAATCCAGCAACTTTTCCAGTGATTTTTCTTTTCTCCCAGCAACAGCAAAGCTGGCGGAGGTAAGGGTTTTAGCCTGGGCTTTGGTAGAGTTGGAGGCTACTGTTCTAATTTGGAGTTAGAGTCATTTAGGTTGGAAAGCAGCTTTAGGATCATCGAGTCCAACCATAAACCTAGCACCGCCAAGCCCACCCCGAAACCATGTCCCTCAGCACCACATCTACACGTCTTTTAGATACCTCCAGGGATGGCAACTCAACCGCTTCCCTGGGCAGCCCGTTCCAATGTTTGATAATCCTTTCAGTGAAGAAATTTTCCCTAATATCCACCCTAAACCTCCCCTGGTGCCACTGGTGCCATATCCTCTCGTCCCATCGCCTTTGACTTGGGAGAAGAGACCGACACACACACNGGTGGGGTCTCACCAGTGCTGAGTCAAAGGTAGAATCGCTTCCCCAGTCCTGCTGGCCACACTATTCCTGAGACAAGTCACAATGCTGTTGGCCTTCTTGGCCACCTCGGCACGCTGCTGGCCCATATTCAGCACACAGTCAACCAACACCCCCAGGTCCTTTTCCATCGGGCAGCTCCAGCCACTCTGCCCCCAGCCTGGAGCACTGCAGGGGGTTGGTGTGACCCAGGGGCAGGACCCAGTACCTCGTCTTGTTGAACCTCATCCCATTGGCCTCAGCCCATCCATCCAGCCTGTCCAGATCCCTCTGTAGAGCCTTCTTACCCTCAAGCAGATCAGCACTCCTGCCCAACTTGGTGTCCTCTGCAAACTGACTGATGGTGAACTCCATCCCCTTGTCCGGGTTGTTGATAAAGTTATTAAACAGAATTAGCCCCAACACCGAGCCCTGGGGAACACCACTCGTGACCAGCCACCACCTGGATTTAACTCCATCCACCACAACTTTGGGCCCAGCCAGTTTTTCACCCAGCAGAGTACAGCTGTCCGAGCCACCAGCAGCCAACTGTTTACCTATATCCTGGAGAACAAACAGGTGCAGGCTCAAAGTGAGGTGTTGCAAAGCCGATGAGAGTTTCATAAGGTGAGAAGTAGCGTGGAAGGGGACGGATGCCTCAGACCTAAGGTGGAGATCTCTTATCTGGCCTTCCGGATGGAAATTCCGAGAGCATTTAGTGCTCCATCTGGAGTCCAGCTGATGCTTGTGGAAGTAATACTTTACCGAACTCACTCAGCGTGGCTCATCTCTCGTAGGTCAGGTTAGAGAGTGGTACTTATTTCTGGTCTTCTTCAGTAGAAGAAGATACCCTGAAGGTATCAAAATTCCTGCCGATCATGTGGCAGCCTAGATTTTCACACCCTTCCGTAGCTGTACTGATTTGCAACCGTAAGAAGAAGAAGTGAGAATGAATGACGAGGGAAAGATCAGGTGACGGTTCCAAGACAGATGGAAGCAGGGAGAAGCAGAGGGTTCCCACACTTTCCCTTTCTCTTAAGTCACTGTACGGTTTTCAAGGCAAGTTCTATACCCTTGCAGAAGCCCTGACTCGAGGCTTTTGATGAATGAGTGCAATACTTGCAGACTGACATACACTAAGTTCCATAATATTATCATTTTCTCCACTGTTTTGTCTTTTGTAATTTGGGGAATTTCGGAAGTGAAGATTGAACATTTTAAAGTTTTATTTTCGTTAATTTAAAAGTGCACTTCAGCAGCTTCCATGGGTTTATCACGTAAAGACCATATAGCAACTGTCAGGCATGTGATATACGAACAGATTTCTATATTGAATAACTCCCCTGAGTTTATTTCAAGGAGCCCTCTAAAGGTGTAGGATGACCAGTGCTAGAGGACATCTAACATAGGACGAGTCCTCTAGCAGAGGACTCTAACATAAACCTTCCAGGGCAACTGATAACTCCACTCCAAAACTGAACATAACTGCAATCTTTATCAAAACGGTGCTAAAATCACCTGTTGGTGCTTTGTTTTTCTAGAGCCGTGGCTGACCGGGCACAGGACACAGGAGTTTGGGAAGAGCGAGTGGATTCCTAGACAGGTGAGCAGAACACGAGGTCTCCAGCCCAGGGCAGGTACTGCCCATCTTCGAAACGAAACGGGATATCCTGTATTTCGTTTGGTATCTAGAGAGGGCTTTGGGCTCAAATGGGAGTGCAGGTAAGAAGGACGGATGATTATTGAGCTCCTGCAGTTGAGAGAGGCTGGCTGGAGGAAGCAGAATTTAATGGCTCGGCAGGACATGATTAGGGTGGGCAAGAAAGAAGAAGAAGGTAGCGCGGGACAGAGAGACGGGTATAACAACTAACGATGGTCCTACAACTCTTCAGAAAGAAGCTGAAGACAAGAGAGGTAGGGGGAATGCTGGGGACCACCAGTCAGCAGGTTTGTTCCACCTTTCGACCCGTGGATGCTGGTTTTGAAACGTGGGCAGTCAGCCCGTTCTGCGTCCAGGTTCCTTGTTCCCCAGCGACATGGTGATTCTCAAGATGCTGTCACTTGATAACCGGGGCTGTTGAAAGATGCTGAATGGCAACCATCTGCCAGCACTTCCGCTAAAGAAAATGTCACTCCTGTGCTATGTTTGGTCTTCGCTGGTGGAATTTCGAGCCTGGGAGCAACCTTCCAACCTTTGGTACCAATGCAAGGCAGCGGCTGAGAGCAGTAAGCGTGCTGAAGTATACTGCTGGCGACAAACTGTTCCATGTATTTGAACCTTTTGCAAGGTAGTATGGTACTCATTTTGTCATGACTTTATGACAAACTCTGCCCATATTTTTCCCTTGAAAAGCTAGGGAAATGGTGATCCTACCAAGCTACAGCCAAAGCCAGAGGAAAAGAAGTTTGGGTTTGAAATCCCCTCTCAGATCGGTGTGCTTCCATCTTGTCAGGCCTTACTTTAAATCCAGTTCTAACCACAGCCTGAGGTTTTGGATGTGGGTGCACTGAAGCGTGTCTCTGTAGAATGAACTGCAGGCGTTTGGTTGTGTCTTTGAAAACCCAATCCTTAACTGACACCCGTCCTGCAGTTTCCTTCTCAACTATGTAAGGGGTCCTGATGCGCGTCTCTGTCTCCTATCGGTTCTGTTACCTTCAGTACAATGGAGAAAGGAACTACGTCGAGGGCTTCATTCTACGNTGGTGAGACCTCACCTGGAGTATTGTGTGCAGGTCTGGAGCCCTCAATATAGGAAAGACACGGACCTGATGGAGCAGGTCCGGAGGAGGGCCACAAGGATGCTCAGGGGAGTGGAGCACCTCTGCTATGAGGACAGGCTGAGGGAGCTGGGGTTGTTCAGCCTGGAGAAGAGGAGGCTCTGGGGAGACCTAATAGCGGCCTTCCAGTACCTGAAGGGGCCTACAGGAAGGCTGGGGAGAGCCTGTTTACAAAGGCCTGTAGTGACAGGACGAGGGGCAATGGCTTTAAGCTGGAGGGGAGCAGGTTTAGATTGGAGACTAGGAGAAGGTTCTTTACTGTGAGGGTGGTGGAGCACTGGAACAGGTTGCCCAGGGAGGTGGTTGAGGCCCCATCCCTGGAGATATTCAAGGTGAGGCTCGACGAGGCCCTGGGCAACCTGGTCTAGTTGGGGGTGTCCCTGCTGACTGCGGGGGGGTCGGACTAGATGACCTTTGGAGGTCCCTTCCGGCCTGGACAATTCTATGATTCTACTTGTCACATTTCCACAGGCCTTGGGATCCCTGCCAAGGCCATGGCTTCCACTGAATACTACTGGGTAACTCTGACCCCTAAAAGCAGATGTGTTTCCATCTGTTCCTCTCCCGAGAAAGGAACACAAGTTGGTCCAGAAGCTACAACTGTCCATTCTGCAGCTAAAGAATGTGATTTAAAAACCGTTATCAGGACATACTTTGCTTTCTTCATAAGAAGTTTTTCTGAGTCGGGATAGTGCACCAAGATTTCGTTGAGTGTTTTCTTGTCCAAAATGAAAAGGTTGGCAAAACCATGAGCCACCACGTTGGCAGTCCTTCGATTTCCTCCACCTGCAGCTAATAGGCTGGAATGAAAATAAACATCGTCAGTCACATCGTTACTTGCCCTAATGAGGAATCTCTTTGCTGGTGGTTCCCAAAGTCACCGTGAAGCTCCCTTACGTACCCAACTGTTCTACCGGATGCTCTGCAAAGGCCCTTTGCGGTTGGGATTATAAATAACTTCTTGCCTCAGGCAGGCAAATTGTCAGTGCTGCTCAGGAGGATGTAGGTGCTAAGGACTGTGAAAGGCCTTGCTGGATAAAGACATTTCTCCCAAGAGACACAAGGACTGCATTTGTCTTAGTCCTCATGTGAACTTGGCATTTCCTCCGTGTTCTTGTTGAAAATGATTTCCATCAGAAGTAGAGCAGCACAAGTCCGTTATTATTGAAAAAAAACATTAACAACAAATGAATGGTTCTCCAAGAAATTTAATTTTCCCGAGTAACTTCTGCGGGACTCTGGGTTTTGGTTTTCTCACATACCACGTCCCGTGTTTGAATGTTGGCAGGTTGAATGGTACGGATTAGGAAGGTCTTTCAAGCTGACAGTTACAAATGTGTCTGCCAGAAAAAGAAGGCTGTTTTGGTTTGAAAGTAAGGCCTTAGACAAGCTTAGCGTGCAGCAGTTGGCCGTGGGAAGGATACCCACATAAAAATTAGATGTTGTACAAATAAAAATTAAATTGTTCATCTTTAAGAGAAGTTGCATTTTGTACTTAGTACTAAAATTGCTTTATCACTGTATTCAAGGAGATTCACCCTAAAAATTTGTCCCTTAAATATTTCCCAGTGAGTTAATACCTTCTAAATTGAGAGATTACTAAATATTCTCTAAAAATATTAACAAAGGATAGTCTGGAACCCATAAAACATGAATTAATACGTATCCAAAATATTAATCATGGATATATAAAGATTTGTTTTAATATTCAATATATGTATTAAACATATTTAGAAATACGAGATCACACAGATAAAATATTATATTTGATTCATAAAGGCTGGTGTGAGACCTACGCAACTGTGTGTGCCAGGCTATTTTCACAGCCACACACACACACAGAGAGTGTTTTTCTGCAACCCAACCCAAGACAGCGATCAATACGTCAACTCAAGCTGAAAATGTGGTGTATCGTCTTCTTTTTAAACGATTCTGTACAATTCCTCAGATACAATAAAACTCTTTGCAGAGTAAGAAGATCAGCTAAAGAGAATTGCAAATGGCCTTTGAGTTTGGATGAATCACTTCTCAACAAGTCATTGAACAATCGTTCTCGGGCTTTCCTAAGAGAAAGCTCATTTTATCCAGGCAGACTAGGACTAAAGGGGTCAGCTTTTTCATTATGCTGATGATGCGAGGTGAATTTTACAAGTAAGGCAGCCCTTGCTCAAACAGGGTGACTAAGGACAGCATTCTGGACTTCACGATTGAGTCTGTTTTGGCTGGTGTGCTAGGAGTTACAGGATAGACCAATTTTTAAAAATTAGCTACATTTGCCTTGCAGTGGTTCTTGATTCTGTTAATATCTATATTAATAAAGAAACTTGCTTTTTTTTTTTCCCCCCTCTTTCATTTTTACTCCAGTTGTTAGCCTGACATGCTGTAATGCTGGTATGAGATGATAAGGGCTGGAGCACCTCTCCTATGAGGACAGGCTGAGAGAGCTGGGGTTGTTCAGCCTGGAGAAGAGGAGGCTCCGGGGAGACCTTCGAGCAGCCTTCCAGTACCTGAAGGGGCTACAGGAGAGCTGGGGAGGGACTCTTTGTCAGGGAGTGCAGTGACAGGACAAGGGGGAACGGTTTTAAATTGGAAGAGGGGAGATTTAGATGAGACGCCAGGAAGAAATTCTTTGCTGTGAGGGTGTTAGATGAGATACCACAAAGAGAAATTCTTTCTTGTGAGGGTGGTGGGACACTGGAACAGGTTGCCCAGAGAAGCTGTGGCT
The DNA here is from genome assembly GCA_013399435.1 of Arenaria interpres. Lineage (NCBI taxonomy): Eukaryota > Metazoa > Chordata > Aves > Charadriiformes > Scolopacidae > Arenaria > Arenaria interpres. The sequence goes on along the minus strand of VXAK01009602.1, from coordinate 107,932 downwards.
GCCCCATCCCTGGAGGGGTTCAAGGCCAGGCTGGATGGGGCTTGGAGCAACCTGGTCTGGTGGGAGGTGTCCCTGCCCAGGGCAGGGGGGTTGGAACTGGATGATCTTGAAGGGCCCTTCCAACTCTGACCGTTCTATGATTCTATGGTAACTTTTGAGTTCTTATGCTAGCAAATTTGATTTAGAGGTACATAGTTGTCAAAGTGATGACTTGGCTTATTTATTTATTTTTTTTTTTAATAGCTGATCTCTGTAGGGAGCTGCTGCTCATTGACATTGGGAAATCGATCCAGGGAACGGCGTGCGTATCAGCTGAACGCGCAGGGCTGTGGCCGCTCAGCTCAGCACCTACGGGCGCACGGGGAGAACTGGGAAAGTCAGGAAAGGGAAACAGGTCTGGACCTCGCTTCTGAGCAGGATGTCGAACACCAAAGGGCAGAGCTCATTGAAAAGCAGCAGCTGCCGCTTCGTCAGAGATCCTGGGCCAAAGCGGAACAGGTAATCTTTCACAAAGCTAAATGCTCCGTTTAGTCTTGATTTTTTTTTTAAAAGAAAGTTACAAACCAGCCGAAAGGCTAAAGCTGAGACCAAACATTTAAGAGATATTCCTGTCAAAAATTTACATATAAAGGAGAAATGTTTCCATTTTTCCAGAATTACCATTTTCTAATAGGAAATTGTTCTAGTGAAGTATCAGTAAATGGATGAATGAGGACATCTGGCTCAAAGTGTAAATTTCTCTGGGCTAATGAAGCGTTGTGTTACAGCTGAATTTCTCTCTTTCTCAATTGTCACGGCTCTCATTAAGGCACCAATCTGTTTGCCTCTGATTCTGAGATTACTTTGCTTCCCCGAACTGATATCATCTATACAGAAAAGTAGTAATGAGGGTAAGATGTTAATTGGAAGGCGACTCCTATTATTTAATCTGTTTCTGTAATAATTTTCAGGGATGAAATTGGCAAAGGACTTGCTTGAACATTTGTCTCGCGTTGGCCTTCTAGTGTAATTCTGGGGAATTATTTGAAGTAAACATTTTTTGTTTCCTTCAACTCCTTTGCCCTCGGAGACTTTTTAAGCATCGTTTACATCCATTTTGAAGAGAGTGAGATGAAATAGCATTTGTCTTACGTATCCTGTAGTTAAACCGCTTGGCATGAAGCTGACATATTTCTTTAAACAAATCTTGAATCAGAAATGGGAAGGAAATCAGTCTGGTGTCAGGTGATAACCACGCTGCGAATACTGAGGGGAAAACTTGGACGTGCTAAATGGAGCAGTATTTCATCCATTAAAGAATATATTTTTTTTCATTTGCTTCTCCTACACAGTATTCAGAAGACCTTGACAAAACTTGTATAGACAGGTGCTATACAAACTCATTATTTTCTAACACTTCGCCGCAAGGAGGAGGATAAATCTCTGCTGGTAACACTTAGTGCTTCGTGTCTTTGCTCTTCTTCGATTTCGGAGATGCCTGCCACTTGCTGTGTGTTTCCTCCTCAGGTTTATCCTCTGCCTGACACTTATATGCAAATCATGTCTCAGAACGGGTATGCTGCCGCAGTAGGTCAGTGATGAATGAAAAAAAGACTAGAAGTGCGGAGTTAGAGCATTCCTGAGGGTTTTACTGGCCATACTGGCGATTAGGTGAAGAGTGGCAAGTATTGGGAAATGAATCTTTAAAGGCTGTTGTGTAGTTCTCACACGGAAACAAGCGCTCACCTGCGTTAGATCGAAAGTTTGAAAATCCTTGCCTGATTTTTAAACCAAGTATTATCATTTCTCAGTTGAAAAAAATCCAAGTCCTCACTGCAAATGCAGGACTAATAAATAATTGAAACGTACGTGCGTGTTACGTATCTGGGCTGCTGGAGTTTTCCCTTTAATCTTTTCAGTATCCAGCCCTTACTGAAAGCTAGTGCACGCTCAGCCTTTCCACATAACTTACTATACAGCGTTATTTTTATTATTTTTATCGGGTATTCCCTTGTCACACGGAGAAATATGTTTCAAATCGCCTTCTCTCAAAGAACTGATAGAATTTCACTTTCCCACTCCGTGAAAAAAGTCTGTATCTCTGGGTTATATCAGGTGTTCTCCGCTTGAGGCCTGGCATGTTCTATATGCGCGTCACTGGACGAAGGGGAATATTTCCCCTTCCACAAAGGGAGGCACAAGTGAAAGAGAAACGTAAACCTGGCACAGAGCTGATTACCGCTTTTCAAAAGGCAGATTAAAGCTACCAGCAAGAGGATTAACAATACGAGGAAGGCAGCTGGAAGAAATCAAGAATGCAGTTTATCACATGCAGCAGCACACGTATTTTATTACTTTTCCTCCGGCCAACCTCAGCAGGGGACGCAGCGCTTAAAATCTGGCACTTGTTGTCTAATTGGGGAACGTAACACGTAAGAATTAATGGATTTTGCAGAGCAACCACATGGAGAATATAAAAAACATTTGTAACTACCTGAGAAAAATTTTCTCATCCAGACAAGCTCACACCCAAAAATCTGGTCTGGCAGCCTTCTTCTTGGTTTGTATGCTCTTAAAAAGAATACATTTTCAAATATGGAAGCCTGATTTTTGGCAACTTAATCCCTACTTCAGCTCCTAAACGAACCCCTCTTATTTGCTATTTTAGATTTTTTATCCGCTTTGTTGGAAATTATTTATAATTTCTACCGTCTGCTGTCTAAGGGCACCTGCTCTTACTACACAGGCAAGAAAATGCATTTTCTCCTGCTATATTGCAGACCCTAGGACAGGAAGATGCGTTAAATCTTTCAAGTGCAGAAGGGGAAATCTGCGTAGTTCTGTGTACATTGCCCAAAACACTGGTCTTGAATCTTGCTGGATTAGTCTCCGACGCTTCACTTAAATTTTCCTTTGCCGACCCGCATCTCCGCCCTTAGTGTCCTCTTACTTGATCCTACCAACTTTCTAGCCCCCCGTGGAAGCTGTCGTGCTTCAACAACCGTTGATTATTTGAGCAGTTCTAAAGGACGAGTTAAAAATAGCGCTGGACCTACCTGATCTCCCCAAATACAGCTCCTGCTCTGAGTGTAACCAGAACTTTGGTACCGTCGGGGCCTCCAAGGACTTGAACTTCACCCTGTTTGATGATGTACATCTCTCTGCCAATCTCTCCCTGGGAACACAAATATGTGAAGATCTCACGTTTTAGCAGGGCAGTGGGTTTTTGTCAGAATAACCTGACAAACTCTTCTTTAAATATCCTTCCCCTTTCTTATAGCCAAGTTTACCGGTATTATGGAGAAATAATTGTTTGCTCTACTTTTCCTAGCGCTGAGCACAAGTGCAAGGACTGACTTCGGCAGACACAGTCACGACATCGGACTGTTATTGAACAGGAATAAAACTATCTAGGCCAGTTTGGGAAAAGAAGACCAGATAATAAGCGGGATGGTAGCTGTCATTTCCATCAGCTGCTCTGGTGGAAACTAAAGTACTTCAGCAGCATAGTTAATAACAAGGAAGTGCAAAAAAGCCTACGCTTCATGGTCTAAAAAGCTTCAGTTTCTACACTATTATTTCTGGTCATCACTTACCTAACTTAAAAGGGAAGTAAAAATAAACAATCACTGAAAACTTTGTCTACTTTTCTGGAAGTCACTGGATGGTTTAAGAAATTATTCATTTATTTCTCTTCCTCCACAGAATCTACTAGGATTCAAAGCACGACATCCGTATATACAATAAAAAGCAGGCAAACTGGAGTAATGTAATGGATTTCACAAACATGACCTGAACAGTCTTCACAATAGCTCAATAAAACAGGCAAATAAATATTTTTCCATTTGTGCCTCTGGAGTAGTTGAGGCAAAGCAGCAATTTAATTTTTAAAGTGAAAAGGCAACTGCAACAAAGCCAGGACCGAAAACGAAGGGTTTGCACTTCCTATCCCTTCACTTGCGCCTCCAAGCCTGCGTGTTGGAGCCTCCTCGGTGAAGTGTGATGAGGCCAACATACACCCAAGGAGGACGTAGTCCAACAGGGGTTTCTTCCCTACCACATGTTACAGCATTAATAGGGCTACTATGGTTGTTGGCGCCATAGTAGATCCGTACAAAGGAGAGGCCTTTTAGCCCTGAATCAAGCTGTAATAAATGGAAACTTCCATTTCTCATCATCCATCCTTCTTGAGAACTGTTTGCATCTGACTTCAGTATCAAGACCTTCAATCTGTTACTGTCATTTGCTGTCTCTGTTGTGGCAGAGTCCCAGCCACAGTCTAAGATCCTTTCACGCTCTCCATTGAAAGCAAACAAATTATTCTTCCCCCCTTCCTAGCCAACAGTAATTCTGGGTTTGATCTTTGAAGGGACACACCTGATCCTTTGGCGCATTCACAAACGTTTAACTTCCAGCACTGAGGAGTCGGTGGGACTAACTCAGCATTTGGGAAGAGGAGCAGATGCTTAACTCTTGGAGGAAGCAGGACCTTAGTAGTGAACATATGGGACCAGACAAGTTAAGGGGTTCTGATGGCCACTTCTGAGTGTGGTATGAACTGTGGGTCAGCTGCCAGAAGAGTAACAGTACTGAGACATCACCCTCCCCGTGCTTTAATTACATTCAACACCTGCCTATAAGTATGTTTATGTGCCTTCTGAAAAGACACTTGGGCTCAGCTGGTCAGAATCTGAGTTATCTACCTGTGTTGCTATAAGGCCATGTTTGAGCCAAAACGCTAAGAGAAGACAGGGTTCTTTGCTAGGGGACAGTGTGACAGCACTCATCTGGAAGTCTGGAGGTGGCTCAAAGCTGGGAGTGAAGGCAGAGCAAGGTCAGATCCTGCTGTAAGGAGTGGTATGGGGTGCAGTGTATTTTCTACATTCTTTGATAATTCCACTTAACGAGTTTCTGAGTACACAAACGAAGCACATGCAAAGCATCATAGATTGAGATCTGTAGGCTGGGTTTGCATGGAGATATGTTTTAAAAATTAAACTTGCTCCATTTTAAATATTAAAACTTCATGCTGTATCATTAGATAAGCCATATTTGCACTAAGTACTTTCCCGTATGACTATAATTTTACGTTTGATAATATAAGTAATAAACCCCATATTGTCTTGTTCTAGGTTGAAACTTGAGAGCACTTTTGTTATTAATACAGAGAGTACCTTAATTACTCTCATGCTATCTAATGCACTCAGGATCAATTTTGTTTAAAGGACGCTGTTGACCGATATCTGAACTCTTTTTCTAAAATATATACCGTAATTATTCTTTGAAAGAGAAAACAATGCTCACCTTTTTGCAGACAAAGTCACCAGGTAAATACACAATGGATTTCAACCTTAGCAGCATGTCATATATCATCTGGGTATCGCACCCCTGTTAAAACAGAATTGGTCACTCTATTAATTCAGTTATTATTAATCACAAGTGATTATCAGTGCTTACACTGGGCAGCAAAAGCCAACAAGATGTAAACGATCCAGGGATTCGTTAAGTGAAATGCAAACCCAAAACATCATAAAGGTCAGTTTTTAGAGCAGAGGAAAGACTGAAAAATTGTCATTTCAGATACTTATAAAGTTCCCTTGGGTTGAACATCTCTTCGCTTTGTGAGAAGTAAGCTGCTGTACATCGTTTGCTGTGGAAGCTCCGTTAGTGCTACGTTCACAGCTTTATGGCTAAAAACAAATTAGCGTTAAGATTAGCGTATGTCAAGTCTACATCTAAAAATGCAGTGTCTCCTTGGTTTTGTTGTCAAAAAGCCAGTCTGAAGTACCGCAGTTAAATTGTGTCTTTGGAAAATTGTCGTGATAACAAGGAGAAAGCTCCCTTGCACAAAATGTTACTAAAAAGTAGCATTCAGTACATCAAAGTTAACGTTGACGGAACACACAGCACCGGTGATGTCCCGGGCAGCAGTCGGCAGGATACGGCAAGACAAGGTGGACCATATGAAAAAATACATTATTCTATGTCTGACTCTTGAGATTAGTTCTATTCTGAAATCACTTACAGTCTGACAAACATCAGCTTTAATATATCGATACAAAAGGTCTGTGTCTTAATCTCATTTTCCATTATTATTTTTTTTTAATCTCTGCTTTGACCCGAAAAATTCAAAGGCAGGCACTTGGCTTTGTCCTGACGTGTCTCCATTGCCTGAAATATTTCTTAGGCTTATTTTGCCTTGCATATTAACAAACACGTTCCTAAGTGTTGCGAGATGCACAGTACAAAGGTTTCTGTCTCAGGAATACCACACATTTCTGCATTCTCCTCTGAAACTACTTGCTTTGAATAAGTCGACTTTGTTGACGATGGCAAAGTTCACATCAATCGCAATGGCTAATTGCATTTTGGTTGGCATCTGCTCCAGCAATTCTGATTCGTCTGTAAAAGACAAAAAAAACACCACCAAAACCGCAAAATCTGTTAGAAAACATACAGGAAGAATGACAGACTGTCCATAGAAATGAACACTGTGCAGAAAAATAATGCAGCTGCTCTAGGATTTATGATTTCAAAGGAGGAAGCTGCTAATATACTTCTGTCTTTTAAGTTACATATCCTGTCTATAGTTATAACCAGAACATCATGTAAGTTTATAGAATTTATGAAGCAGTAAGCGTCATATTGCTGTTTCCTCTCTGAAGTGAAGAGGTTTTTCTGTTCTAAAGTAAAGCGAACACCCTCCTCTCGCTTCTCACATGCAATCGAGAAAAGGAGAAACGTGCAATTTCACCCCATATCTGTATCTACACAAGCGCTCCCACTTGGAGTTGCTGCGTAACTGGAATTGGAAAGCCTTACCCAGCATTCCCTGAGAGTCCCACGTGTATTCGTACCAGGTCCGAACCCGATTTTGGACAATTCTTGGAATAGAATAAGTGTTCATGTAGGAGACAGTGTTGTCCATACAGGAACGGTAGTGGTTCTGTCCTGCTGTAGCTGCTCCAATTACGTCTCTCATCTGCAAACGTCAGTGGTTGTTACTACACATTTCAAGCAGGAACAGCCTCGATTTGAATATCTTGTCAACAACATATGGAAAGAATAAAACACTTGTTTGCAAAATCACTGATGAATTATACATTCAGCTGCATGTTTTGCATAGGTGCTTCATCCGCTTTTTCAGAAGCGTTACAGATTTCATCTAGTTGTGTTGGAAAGTCTATATTTATGTTTTTTAAAGGAATAATTTGTGCGTTTCAGCTTATTCTTCTGTCTCCTATTTCTGGACATGGATGAAAAATACAGATAATGCTTTTCTTACAAATCCATAATAGAGCTGCTCCGTGTTCGGTGTGCAAGGCAAGTCAGAAGTGAAGCAAACTGGGCTAAATGTCTCTAATAACACCAGCCGGCACCGCCAGAACGAAGACCCTGCCCCTGTGTAAATAAATAGTTGGGAGCATCTAGCTGAGAACTAAAAAGGCACTTTGAGCTGAAAGGTAACCTTGAGGATTTTAGTGCAGGAACGCCATCTAACATTCCATCACAACTCTAATTTCGGTTTGTGAAAAGAGATGAGTTAACGTTCATAGATATTCCTTCTTCAGAAGCGTAACTCTCTAGGCAAGTTTTTAGTGGAGTGGTTTCCTATCGCAGTGGCCAAGGATTGATGTGCCAGTGGGATGAATCCTGCTTCATATCAATTGGTTGCGGTAGGAATAACAATTTTCAGGCAAGCGTGCTCAAGCAGGAATAACTCAGTAATTTTAAGGGCTCTTTGTAAACGGGAATTACAACAAACTGCAACGAAGCTGTTCGTGTGTCAAGATTTAAGGTCTAAGTCTGCAAATGGCTATTCTGGGTACAAAAACGAATCTGCAGAATCTACCTCAGGAACGGCGCTTCCATTGACAGAGCTCTCAATTTAGGAAAAAAATATAAATACGCCAACTCCGAAGTTTAATCCAACATACTAGACTTCAGTAGTTTTCCACAAGAAATATTTGATACAAAATACTTTGTTTTATTTTTGGTAATTTTTGTTTGTGGATGAATTTAAAATCCTACAGGCAAGAGTCTGTTTGGTGATGGTTATCTCTTCGTGCATTTCGAAACAGCAAGAGACATAAGCAGTTTTTCACTGTTTGATTGAACTTTTCAAATCCTGTATCCGAAATAAAAATTAAATTTCAGTTTTCAGCTTTATTTCTTTCATAAGAATTCTTCAAATAACAAGCACGTACAAGTCAAAGTCTGGAATGATTTCTAGAGGAATCCGATAAGACACGGTCTCACATAGAAACCACGGCATTTGTTTTTCTGTAGGCAAGGTGTTAAAAAACCTATGGATCTAAAGCCCAAGTTTAATAGTTACAAGCCAGAAATATTTCAGATACATTCATTTGGAAATATAACTGATTTCCTGTGCTATGGGCTTTTTTTTTTTCCTCCTGCCAAAGGAGAACAAAGAAAAATAGAAACCAGTTAATTTTCAGGTTACCAAATATATTGTAATTTATGGAAGAGAGCAGAATTCTAGTTTGAAAAATATATGGGATTTCCATTAACAGCATTCTATTGGCAGTAGTATCCAGCGTGACATTCAATATGTTTTACATATTAATATCATACCTACAATTGCAATTTTTATACAAGTTTAACAGTATCATGTGAATGTCAGGAACTGTCTCCTTGGCTATGAGGAAGATAAAAGGAATTATATAGTTCGAAGAATCACCCGTGTCCTGCAGAGTCTTGGCTTTAAATCAGCTTGTGTGCAATAGGGCTACAAACCTGGGAACTGATGAAACACATGTATTTGTTAGAATAAGAAGCATGGGTGACAGTTAAATAGAGGGACATTCAGACGGAAGCGAAACTTTTTCCCAGAACTAACCTCCATTAAATTGAATATATTATCACCACATTACAGTAATTTGAACGTATCGAGCTATCGATTTTTTGATGTACCTGGCCAATTAAGCTGGAGAAGACAAAGACACCCAGGAAAAAATTCAGCAGTTGAAAGACTATCTCAAACAGAGTTTGTGGTTCTGGAAGGCCGCCAATGGTGATTAAAGTACGCACCGCCCAGTAGTAACACCTCAGATACCTGTGGATACAGACAACACCTTTGTTATTGACTGTAGGCGCTTGTGTGGTTGAAGTGAAGCGCATACCTACTGGAATTGGGTCTTTCAGTGATGCTTTTCAGTCCAAAGGAAAGACCTCCGCACTTTTTATAAAGGGTTATGGTTTTACAAACGATACAGTTATGTAAATCACATTGAGCTGAATGTTCTTACAGCAAAATGAGAATATATGGGAAATGCAAGAGTTACTCAGTGTTCTCCAGTAACTCCGTGCAGGATTACAGAAGACTTCAGTAACGAATTGCCAAGGTGGACATTACAGCGTTAGAAAGCTACCAGTGAAGACGCTATGGTGTTGAAAGCAGTATAAATGTGTTAGAGACTTCCCAGAGTTTACCTGTAGCATAATGACACACATCTGAAGGTCTCTTCCATGGCTTAGCTTGATGACACAAGTGTGAAGCCTTATGATGGGCACAACAAATGCAATGATGTCATCCTTCCCATGTCCATTCGTTTTCCTACCCCTCTACTCACACAGGTCTTCCTCCCATTCTGCTTCTGAGCACCCTTCACTGGCTCCACCTCTTGGGTTATATCAAACAGAAGTTACGTGTTTCCACAAGCTGTGAGTTAATCCAGCATCTCCAAACCACTTCATTTACTGAGCATTGAAAGGTTGGCTCCTGCATTAACTTCTCCTAGTGACTGGCCTCCACCACGCCTTCTGTCACCTACACAAACACTTTCGTGCCTTCTTCACTGCTTTCCCTCATGCTTGGGAAGAGCTGCCCATCAATGGCTACAAACCACCTTGTTAACGCTCTTCAAGATTTTCCTCAGAACTCTCTTGATCTAAAAGCCAAATAACGGCAGCGAGTAATGATCAGCCACTAAGACTCTTCTTCAACGTGTGGCTTATATTGAGTCCTTCCCTGTATCCATCTGCTGTCTCTCACTTCTCATACCTGAATTGTGACCTCTTTGGCCAAAGACCTCTTGTTCTTTCTGTGGAGACCTCTTTGTACAGCCTTGTGCATCACAAAGCCCATTGCATTCAAGTGGTGTATTTCTGTTGGTATGATAACACCACTTTATGAAAACAACAACAGACCTGGACAAAATGATTTTTTTTAAATTTTTTGAGGATACTCATGCTAACTGTTTTTTATATACGTAAAGTGCCTTGGCATCTCTAAGCTTCCGGTTTAAATTTTGTCGTGGAACATGGCACCACTAGTAATGCAGCATCCCCCATACAGTGCAGCGGGGATTAATTAGTTCCAATCATTGCCATGAACGTGCTATCATTTCCTTCTTTTCTGAGCTAAAGATTATTTGCTTTAGGAATATTTTTAAAGGCCCCCCGCCTTAGAATCTGACTTCCTAAGTCTCTGTACAATCAGACTTCCGCATCACTAATGATTACGAGTGGAAGTTTGCTTTCTTTAATTGTACAATGGGATTTTCTATTATTTCATCTATGACTATTGCTTCTGCAGCAATGCAGATTCCTTCTATTTGCTGAATTTTGTTGAGTTTGAAATAAAAACCCAAAACCAGAAGAACTACTTTTGGAGATGTTTGTTTTGAAATAGCCGGTCTTGCATGCATCTTCTCATGCCTACCCTGAATCTGAGGCCACCTGATCTTCTTGCAGACTTCAGGTGTTGCCTCCATGTTTGAACTCTTCTCTTATTAAGATATGAACCCCGCTCCTGTTAATAAATGGTCCATGTAACAATACAACTGGAGGGTCAGTTTTGTGTAAATATGAGAAAATAAACTCCCATTAACAACCAATTCCAATGAGGTTTTTTAAATCACTGAAAAGTGCTTCCAAGTCTTCCACCTAAAATGTCAGGCTTTACCAAGCAATTGATTTTTGCTTTTCATTATAAAGTCACTTTTTTTCTCAGTTGCAGATTAATGAAATGCAGTAACAATGATCACTTTTGTCATAGTTTTCTAATTTTAGATGTTAACAGGCAGAACTGGCTGTTTTCATTCAATGCCCTTAAGTCAAAAGATCCGTTGCATATCTGCCATCATATAATTTTGCCTTTTTAGGGGTGCAAAATGAACAGCTGGATTACACCACTATCATATTTTCACTCAGGTTCAAAAAAAAATCATCACCTATGCTTTTTTTTAAATTTTTTGAGGATACTGGCGGCTTTCTCTCAGAATTCTGTAGCGTAAATCAATAGTAAGAAAAAGCCTCAGATCTGTCTTGGAAGAATTGAGGATTTAAGCATAAAATAATGTCCCTGGTCTGTCTGAGGGGAGTTATCGTATGAAGTGTATTAATACCATATTCATTTGCCATCACTGAGAATTCTGTAGTGCTTGGAACATGCATAATTTATGAATGTAAGAGTAGAGAAATTAACATTACTTCTGTGCTAGTTACTATAGAAAATGAAAGTAATTAACCAGCTCCCTCACCCCCAATGGCCTTGGATGCCAAGCTTGCCAAGTCCACCACCACAGACAATATAATCTTCATTCTGGGAATGTCTACAAAGAAGGAAAGCGGCTCCTCAAAGGAATTTAGGGGTCACATTCTTCTTTGCTGTGTTGTATATCCAAAACGTGAGAGGTTGTTTTCAGACCTGCCCACCCCTTTCGGAAGATGTAGTTAATCCCTTAAACTCTTCTGCAATTTTACTTCAAAAGAAACTTTCTACTGGCAAAGTGACATGATTCTCACTATCTCTTAAGCACAGGTTTTGTGTTTCCTCCATTTACTCACTGTATTGTTTTTCTTTTAATCGGAAATCAAAGTTACACAGTTGAAATGTAAAGCAGCTTTTTTTTTTTGCTTTTTTTTTTTCTTTTTTTTGCCTAAGAAGGGGAAAAATGAGGTTGTAAATTTTGTTTAAGGAAAGCCAGAAAAAAGCGGACTTCTGTTTCAACAGTGTTAGCAGCTCTGCTTCCTACTAACTAGTCTCTGGAACCCATCATTGCTCACCACATGCCTTACTAGCCTGCTATAAAAATCCTGTTGAAGCAAACACCACCAGACAAGAAAGGGATTTTCCCTCTCCGCAACACGGAGAGTATGTTTATCCTTCAGGCAATTAAACTACTAGATTTTTCCCTAAAATAAGTCCCAGGTAGGAAAACATTTCAGCAGCACTGCAAATAAGATACTTTGTGGTATTATACCAGCAGAAATATCTTTTCCATAAAAATCCATTTCAGAATGGATTAATGGAATAAAGTTCTTACATGGTTTCGGTTAGAACAGGTGAATCAAATCTTTGTGCATGCGGCTATCAGATTTTGAGGTGATAGTCACACATTCATTTCAGCCCAGGGAACGCTATTTCAGGGGTGTGACATCTGACTCCTCCCAGACGACAGCGGGTTTAAGTAAAGAGCTGGCCTTTATAAACTGGTTCTCTGATGACCCCCTTTGCGAGTGCCATGTGGGGCTGATAACCACCAGACACCATTTAAGATATGCCAGTCTTACTGCCCATTGGGCAACACGTACCAGAGAAGTAGAGTTGTTCTCCACACATACAGTGACCCTTCTCTGGGACTTCCAGATATCCAGTAAGAGTGGTGGTGAACGGAGTCAAATCCAGTTGGCGGCCAGTCACGAGTGGTGTCCCACAGGGCTGGGTACTGGGACCCGTTCTCTTTAACATCTTTATCAATGATCTGGACGA
>VXAK01009602.1:0-94560 GCA_013399435.1 Arenaria interpres | reverse complement strand
CTATGATTAAGTCTGTGCCCAGAGCAGGACGGCAGCAAGCCGTCATATCAGATTGCAAATAAACACATATAGTTCAAATTTTTCACAGCTATAATTAAGGACCCTTGTCGACATCCTGCCGCCGTGGTTACATAGGCTCTACACTATTGTGTTGCATCAGGGGTACTATCCTATTGCATTAGGAGAGACTGAGGTCTGGCTGCCTAATCATACCAAGCTCACGAGTGCAGTTTTGAAGCTGGAAACATCTTGTGTGGCTAATTTGTGTGGCTAATTTGTGTGGCTAATTTGGATGCTGACCGTCTTTTGTATCTTTCAAGTCACGGGCTTTAACTGAAGGCTGCCACGCAAAAGGTCTCCAGTCTTTTAGACCAGCACTAACGCTACGGAGTCCGGACACAAGCTGGAAAAGAATACAGCCAGCCAGAAATTTGCAAAAAGACCTACTTTGATAATTTTTCTTGTGGTTTGAATGCTGCGTACAGCTCTTAGTTACAAAGTGAAGTTCACCATTTAGTATGCCCACTCAGAAACATATATGTAACCAAACTGATAAGGGGAACTGTTGTCTGTGTATTCTTTTTAGCCTGGAAAGGAAAAAAAAAATAAATCCTAGAAGTGTTGACATTTTTAGTAACTGGTTTTGGCCATAACTAGCAACATTTTATGGACACAGCAGGGATCCTCCATAAAACATTCATGCCACTAAATCAGTGTCAGATCATTTGCTTTGGGTCAGTGCAATCTGAGACCACGAGAATTTTGATTTATTTGCCAAACTGCTTACTGTCACTTATTTTTCAGTTAGCTAAGAAGTTACGTTTGTCTTATCTTCTTTCTGAATGTGCTCCCATTCTAAATGAGACCAATGGCATATTTTGCTTCAAATATTGGCAACGCTGACTCCTACGTGGAAGGAAATTACATCTGTGCTGCTGTGCCATAATACATGTACTGCAGTTCTGGTTCCTTTTTCTGACAGATTTTTCCTGGATTGTTCTTAATTTCTGGTTTCCAAAGAAATGAAGATACCTAGAAGTACCTTGTCTCATACGTTTAAATTCACATGTCATCTCTAATAATGACTAACGTTCACACAGTGCCTCTCTGTCAAAAATCCCCAAATATTTGACAATCAGACAATAAGTAACGCCTGATTCTCTGAAGTGATGACTGTCCCACACAGAAGGCATTTGCTCTTAGTGGAGTACCAAGCTATACTTTACGAAATGCAGCTCAACAGGGGATACTCTCTGGGGTTCCACGTACATGGGACCATATAATTCGCTATGAGGTAGATATTAAAGTCATACATTCACCAACCAATGGATATATTCTAAATATGCATTTCATTTCTACGTCTTAGTTTAATGCGGACCTTGATTTATCAGTTTATCTTTATTGTTTATAAAAAATTCTGCCCTAAATCCCAGGTGATTTCAGTGTGACATCCTTGAGAAGTGTTTCTGTCTTCTTGTAGAAAAGGTATCACAAAATATTAAAAAACCTGGCCATTGCCTCTGAGCAAAACTACAGTGTCTGTGATCAAGCCAGCAAATAATTTCTACCGATTGCTTCCCTGGTGAAATGTAAAATATTCTTGTCCGTGAAAAACAGGAAGACTTTCTTGCCTGTTCTCTGGGCTGTTCTGAAGAGGCATTAAAAACTTGACGATCAGTCTTCAAGTAAGCGCTCTACTTTCAGTGTTTTCAGGTTGCTCAGTCAGTTACCTTATTTTTTAATTATGAGGCAAGTATTCCCAAGAATGACATTAAGAAAAATAGCTATGATGGAAATTCGTTCTGCATTTTTCTTGTCAGATTTCTGGAAGCCTTGATGCTGCGAATAAATACCTGTGTATAACTTCACTTACATACGTGGTCCCGCTGAGCTCCACGACCCTGCTTGCCCATGTCTGTAGTACTCAAGCTGTATTTTAGCGGCGCGCGGAAACTTCAGCCGTGCCATTTTTTTGAGAGAGAACCCCAATTATAAAGAGGAGCCAATGCTGCTTTACACAAAGTGTGTTTCACTCTCAAAGGCTATTTTCTTACCCTTCGAGATAATGACTTCACACCAAACTCATGAAGTCTGATGAAATTACAAGGAAGAGGAGCATGTCTCCAAGAGAAACATGAAAAGGTATTTCAAAGGCTGATTTATGACAGCAGTAGTATATTATATGTGGTTTTTCGAAGAATGTAATTAATGAACAAATTGAGCTTCCGTGGCTTTAAGTATATTATGGCCTTTGAAAGAAATGAACAGTCATACATCTGAACCCACTAGATAGGTTTTTGTATAACTACACACAAAATATACTATGACTTTGCTATTTTCTCTTTCTTCCTCTCCATCATCTTGATGAATGTCCCTTCCTTGGCACCCAGCCTAGCGCTGTCACAAGGAGTTTGTGGAGAAGTGTGCCAGTATCCAGTCCTTCCCACTGGAGACACTCTGCCACACGCATGACCTTCTCAAAAGATCAGAGAAAGTGGGTGGAATTTTTTCAGATCAATCACCGTGGTTTTTAGAGGCACTGAAATGTTGCATTTTAATAACACAATGCTGTGTGGCAGGAAAAAAATCTGTGCCTCTTATTCCTTTGAGGGATTGTTCTGCAATCCTTCTAACAGTTCCCATGTGCATATGCAATCAGTAAGTTTAATTTATGACCCTTATTGCTTTCTAAATGTTTAATTAAGTTAGTGCTTAGCACTGACTCATAAACCTATAAAAGCTGGAAGTGGTAAACTGATTATTCACTGCACCTGCCCTCCCAATACGGGTTAGTGATGAAAGCTGCTAATCAGCAGTTACGGTGCTAAAAGTTTACTATCCAAGCACTTGTAAATAAGGGCATACCCTGCAAGGAAAGGCACGGGGAAAGGAAGGGGGGCAGGAATGAATAAAATCAACAAAAATCTCTTGCAAGAGAAAAGGACTTACATGTTTCCTTTGCCATCGTACACCCATCTAGTGCTGCCGAGTCCTTCGTAGTCTGAAGCCCAGTAATACACGCATGCATTGATGTGCAACATAAACAGCAAGTATCCAGTTGTTCGAATGACCCTATAAAAGTCAACAGATTCCTGTGAAACAACATCTTTCCTTCATTTTAATATGGAGCCTATTGCTTTTTTGGATCAACGGTGTTTGCATTAAGCACCCACAAAGTAGTTCCCCACCTGTATTGACTCCGTGAAAAAATACCTGTCTCTCACGTTTGTTCAAGGTCAAATCAAAATCTTTCCTACAATATTTGACACAGGGTAATTGTCAAATTATGATTCCCTGACGATTTCATAATCCACTTCTTTAACTGGCTATGAATATTTACAGAAAGGTGAAACTATATTAATGAGGCTAGAGGGTTGATGCGTTTGCCAAACTCTGTTCAAGATAGGCTCTAAACTTGTGAACTAAAGCCAAGAAATGTCTGAGGTTAGAAATGAACTGCTTTGCAAGAGCCGTGCTCGGAGGCCTCCAGTAGATCCGCTAAATAGTCCGACTTAGCAGATACAGCAGGAGTTACATCGTTCCTAATCCCCGTTCTTATGCTCACGGCCAGTTCTTTGAAGAACACCTATGATGAAGTACTTAAGCACCGAGCCGCTTTCTGCTTAATACAATAACGATCTCATTGTATATCCTCTGTTCAGTGCATGAGGATCAAAAGAAAGATCTCCTGGATTTGGCTCTCCATTCAAATATTCATACAGGCAAGGGATAAATAAGCAGGAAAAGTATAGGACTTACACAAACACGGGGAGGCTGGTACATAATGAGTTTATCTGCTGCAGCCAGATTTCAATGCATTTTGCAGTGCTTAGTAACTGAGTGCATCGTTTCACGAAAATTTGTTAAGTTCTAACTAAGTTAGGTTTGTAAACTAAGTTAATGGGAGATAATTGTCTGTATTTCCTTGCTGGTTCTTCAGGTGTCATTGCATGCCCTCTTCTGCCTTTCCATAGACATATTATGGAAAATAATTAATTTTAAAAGTTCTCAACATCCGAAAAAGGTTTAAAAATGTAAGCAAGACAGATGAAAATCATTGTTTTTAATGATACTAGAAATTGGGAACGATAGGGAGGCAGTGATTCAGAGACTGAAAAGCAATGTATTCATTTTGTGGAAATTCAGAGAAGTCTTCTCTTGTACCAGCAAGAATTTAAACAAAAAAAACCAACCCACAACCACAACTAAAAACAAACCAGAAAAGAGTCTTCAATAACTGAAAGGAGACGAAAATATAAGAATGAGCTTTGTGAAGGTCAGCATCTTCAAAATACTTTAGCAGAACTTTCAAACTTATGTTTGGTCTTATTTTGTAGGTGTATGAAAATATGAAAGACATGATGTTCCAACCTCCTTTTCGATTTTAACTAGTTTCTAAATCTCATAAAATATCTCATTTGTAATGTGTAAATACCAAGTCTATCATTTAAATGCAATAATCTCTGAAATAGAATAAGATGGTAAACAACAGATTCTTATTTCTGCCACAGCAGCACACAGGAACAATACTTGCCCCGAAACTAGGACAGGGGACAAAAAAATCTGTTGGCTGAAGCACGTTCCCTATAAAGACAAGCTGATAGAGTTGGGGTTGTTCAGTCTGGAGAAGAGAATTAGATATTAGGAAGAAATTCTTTCCTGTGAGGGTGGTGAGGCACTGGAACAGGTTGCCCAGAGAAGCTGTGGCTGCCCCATCCCTGGAGGGGTTCAAGGCCAGGCTGGATGGGGCTGGGAGCAACCTGGTCTGGTGGGAGATGTCCCTGCCCAGGGCAGGAGGGCTGGAACTCAATGATCTTTGAGGTCTCTTCCAACTCTAGCCATTTTATAGTTCTATGATTCTATGAATTGCACAGGATAAACTTGGGCTGATGACACTGACAGCATATGACAATAATGGTGACACAGTAGATGGGTTCATCGGGTCTTAGCGGCATCACTGACTGTTGATGGGCCTATGAAACTTGCCATAGACATGTCCGTGGACTACTTGAGTTGGATCCAAAATTCTTGTAGTAAATGGAGAAAGTGAGAACGTAGTGCAGCGGACAACAGTTACAATCGCCATTTGAGACCTGTGCTGAATTGATTTTCATTCCCAGTTTAGTCATCGCAGTGGAGGGTCAAGTTTCTGTATATGCCAAGTTCATGGTGAGAGCATATTTGAAGAAAAATGTTGACACAGGCTTAAGCTCATGACTCCTTTTAAGTACAAATAAACGACTGCTGAGGATTTGGCACTGCTATCAGCAACCTAAGGAAACCATTCTTTAGGTCTTCGGCTAAAGAAACTTCTGACACTTGTGATCAGTTAAATTTTGACAGCAGCATCAGTTTGGTGAATATTTTGCCTGAAGCAGGCCAGCTGAACTGAGGTAGATTTCCTATGTGAATGAAGCTTTACATTTATTATTTTAATTATTAAAATAAAACCAGATATTTAAAAAAAAAATCTTAAATTGAACAGTTGAGGTTGTATCATATTCTATCCACTGCTTCACTGACAACTCATGAAATCAAATGAAAGGCATTCTATGCCAAGCTTTGCACGCTACAAGAGTTAAATAAGCACATACCTGTATATGTATGCTTTGTCCAGAATAGCTTCCAAACGATCATTAAACTCAAAGAATGTGTTATGCTGAACGGAAAACAAATTAAAATAATCCAATCACTATTCTTCACCACACATCTTTTCCTAATAGTACTGACATTAGTTCACATACACATCTTGAAAACAACGGATTTTTCAGTAGTCTGACTTTCTTTAAACATTTAACCAAAAGGTGAACTGCAAAGCAAAGATGAAAATTGAGTTAAACACTGCTTTGGATGTTGATTGTTCCATTAATCTGATTGTAGAATAGCTTTGCTGTTTAGGTCAGACCGCTGCAGATGAATGACTTCTGTTTCCTCAAAGATAAGTAGTTGCTTGGGCAGCTTTATCAGAGAGAATCACACTCATGAAAATCCCCTTTTACGCTTTCTGAAATTCCAGGAATTCTCAGTAAGCGATCATATGTATCAACAACCTCATACTGGACAATTAGTAACAATTGCTGCTATATCGAATTCTTCCTGTTAATTATTTGTAGTTTACCTTTAGTTATAGCCCTTTGTATTCACATGTATTTTTTTTCTTTGCATTTGTTCAGTACATATCTGTTTGCCTAATGCGAGGTACTGTTTAACTTTTCATCCTTTCATAGTGTTTTGGTTCTGATTTATGGAATTTTGAAGTATTGTTGAAAACTGAAGTGAAGAGTACCCTCATTTAATTCTCAGAGTTCTTTCTTCGAGTGAAGTTGGAGAGTTCTTCTCTTCAACTTTCAATGAAAGCCAATTCTTTGTCAACGTATTGCTTGTATTTAGCCATAGAATAGTAAGGGACCATGGTACCAACTGCTAGGTACCATGAAATGCAGGGAGAGGGCAGTGGCCTAATCCCTTCTCAGCCCCTTCATTGCACGGCACCAGATGTCTTTGGAATTGATAACAAAAGTGGGTTTCTGATTGTTAAGTGTGCTGGGTATAGTTTATGTTGTCCTTAAAATTCCCTCCTTTGCTTTCAAGCACCTGACATTACCAACAGACGAGGAAAACACACTGGCATTAATTAGTGAGCTTTGAAAACTAAACAGGTAATTGAGAATTTAGAATAATCTGATTTCAATAATGGAAACAAACCAGTGTTAATCACAAAACACCTTTCGAAAGCAGGAAATAATGAAGTCAGAAGAAAAATAAGAGAATAAGGGCTTCATTTGGCTAGATTATATCTTGTATTTTTTGTTGGTTTGTTTACTGATGTATCTTATGCTGAAGATATTTTCCAATTTCTAAATTTCATATTCCTACATATTATAAACAACTTTCCATCGGGTTATAAAAGCATTTTTGTGCAGCTGGCCACCCATCACTAACACAGATCTTACCTTTAGCATCCTATTTGCTCGAAATGCTGGGTTAAATCCAAAGAAAAAGTATAAAACTTCAAACGGCAATACTGATATCACATCGAGCTGTTGAAGAGCAGAGAGGTCAATTTAAACTTCTCAAGAATCATAATGCATTTACTTGCTGTCAAAAACCTACTTAGATTGAATCATGATTGAGTATAATATCTGAACAGTCAGCATGCTAAGCCTGTAACTTCCAAAGTACTGGCAGGGAAGATTATCTCTTTGAAAACACCAGCAGCTTTGCTCTGCCCTGCCTCTAAGTCCCCTGTGCCTGAGGTTTTCGTCTGTTTCGTGGGGTTTATTAACAGTATCTCAGATATTTGACTACTTATACATTCTGTTATTTCAATTATAGTTCTGACAAGACTACAGTGGTAGGCATGTGGCTGCTGAGTGGAGGTGGGGAGAGCACTCCACAAGCACTTCTTGGTAGCCCTACGGCTTTTAAAACCAGGCTGCCTAAAGCGATCTGGGGGAACATGATGATTTAGACTCCTGGCTTCCAATCAGAAGTCATGTGCTCCAAACAACAGATTCGTGGTAGGATGGCAAGTTCAGATTTTAGTTTTTTTTAAACAGATAGTGTCTTTTGCTATATTTGGGTGCTTCTCTTTCCCATATCATTAAGATTTTCAACATCCCCCTGCAGCACATCACTGTGTCATTACTTTTCTTAATCTGCCTACTCGATTCTTTCCAAGAATTCTGTGGAGAGAAGGAAAGCTGTGGCAAGCTTGGCTTTGCCTTTTGAAAGATCCTGTGATGCCTTGCTCTGTTACTGATATCCTTTGGGAACTCTCGGCTTCATCTCACTGTAACCAGAAATGCCTTCGCCCAGGGAGACAGAACTGGTGTTGGGCAGCAACTAGGCTGCAGCACTGACCTTTTATTCCATGCAAGTAAGATGCAGTTAATACCTGAACTCTGTGAAAACCAAACCAAAAGTCTGATTGAGG
Organism: Arenaria interpres; assembly: GCA_013399435.1. Taxonomy (NCBI): domain Eukaryota; kingdom Metazoa; phylum Chordata; class Aves; order Charadriiformes; family Scolopacidae; genus Arenaria; species Arenaria interpres. The sequence goes on along the minus strand of VXAK01009602.1, from coordinate 86,624 downwards.
ACAAACAACCTTTTATGGCTTCTCTCCCTCTCTCAGAGACATGTCTAAGAGGAGGCAAAATTTAGTCAGAAGTGCTTTAATATCAGTAACTCTTAATTAGTACTTAATGACATGTCAAATTCCCAGATTACATCTGTATCTTGCACATGGTGAGAACACTCAAGTCTCAGTTTCAGTCAACTCTCATTAGTTTCTGCCGAAATCAAGAGCACTAAACATACTTTAAGTGTGAACTTCAAATAAAACTATACATACCCACTTCGTTCTCTTGCTGTAAGTTTGACTCTGTCCCACTTACTTGCCTGTATAGTGTATACCCTGCACTTTTGGGTAGCTTAACCTCAAGTATATAAGTAGTAACACCGCAAGCATTGAGACAAATTTAACTCTGAAACGAGGCAAGTGCAAAAGGATTTACAGGAGAGGAGGGGGCAATGGCTGAGATTTCAGAGATGCGGGCACAGTGTCACAACGCTGGATGTGTATCGGGTATTCAATAGACTACCTATCCTCTGTTGGCAAAAACAATATCTAGGAATAAAATTAAAATTTTTCCTAAATCAAATGCATCTTTGTTTTTACGAAGTGCAATGAGCATCAAAAATCTTAGTTTGAATTTTTTGTTTACTTGTGTGAGTCGTGACCTATTTAGTACCACAGATGGGAGTTAACCAAACAGAGTTACCGTGTGACTTCAAGAGTTTTTATTTTGTTTAATGAATCTCTGGCAAATTGTGCTATTGTCTTTCAGTGTGTGCGAGGATCACCTTGCACACATTCATCAAACCAGTGAATTTAATTAATTCTATTTTATCTATTTATTATTATTCAGAATTAATATTTACAACTGCATTTATAATTATTCTGTTCTTCAATTAAACACTGTCTATGAAGATGGCAATCTTCAGCTGGTCAGCACTGACATGCGATCAAGCCGGTGCTTTCTGGTGATGTTCTTAAACCAACAGGGATTTTCAGTGAACGAAAAAAATCCTGTGAAATCCTACAGCCTTGCGTGAATATGTAACTTACATATTCACATCAGTAACACAGGCTCTGCTCACCCGAAACTTCGTAGAGCTGTGGTAGAATTTCTTCATTTCCACTCTGTCTGACTAAAGTGATAACAAAAAGAGAAAAAGGCGTAGTCAAGAACAGAATGCGAAGAATGAGCCTCTACTACTCGACAATAATAATAATAATTCTTTTCTGATAGTAGGGATGATGACAGTAAATAATGGTCTACAAGTATGAATGGAGGAAGTAGTAGTTTTATTACACCAGTTTACATTTTATCAGATTTTATGAGACCCACTTGAAAAAATCAGGTTTGTGGTTTGTCTGATTTTTCCCAAGTCTTGCTGTTCGCCTAGCAGTGTGTGTTACATTTTTGCTACACATCTTCCCTCTCAAGACATCTCTACCAGTTGGTGCTTGATCCGAACCCCTTCAATTTCAGGGCCAAAAACTCCATTTGACTTCAGTGGTTCCAAGAAAAATGCAAAGAATGTTTCTGATGGTGTTGTACAAATTTAGCTCTTTTGAAAGCTAGCGTTAACATGCTAGCTTTATTAGCAGTATAATAATCAACATGGCATTCATTAGTAATGATTAGCTATTTATTTTTAAATTGCTCTCCATGGGAACTGATGCTAATACCTTAATAAGAAAGGGTAATCACAAGTATCCAAAGAAATGTATCTATTATTACACCCTCTGTATTTATAACAGGGACACTTTAAAAATAGCTTTAAAATCTTAAGGATATTTCCATGCCCCCTTTGCACTCTTATCGTTTTAAGCATTAAACTAAATGCAGGAGATCAGGCAGCAGATGATCTCTTCACGTACTAAAATCTATGAATTGTACAAACAGCTTCAAGGGAAGTACATGGTAAGCTTCCTACACTAGAGTTTTAACCTTGTTCATAAAACTTGAGTTTTGTAGGCTTCAGGCAACATTGCCAGTTACCGAATGTCTCGGCATGGAAAAATACATCACACTGCACTGCATTTAATCCAAACTATATTTGCACAGTTTTATCTGAGATTCCTTTGTAGAGGTATCAGTAATACCTTGCATGCACAACGTGTAAAATGTTATGTAAAAGCACTGAACTAAAGCTAGTTCCAGATTAAATTTGAGGATATATAATTTTGGATTTTCTGTCTATTGGGCACAGTAATGTCACTGAAGTAACCTAAACTATTTTTTCTCCACATTAAGTTAAAGAATCAAAAGTAGAGAAGATTTTAAAGGAAAATTAATGTTGCAGATGCCCTTTTGATATATAAAGGGCAAGCTTTACCTTTTTTTAAGTAAAGAGTTTTATTTTCCATTTTTCTATAAAAGATAACACAGAAATTGTAGCAAGAAACAAAATTGAACGTACATACGTATATGTACAAAAGATCTCAAATAAATTATTTTCAAAGCATCCTGAAATTAAAGGAATTTATTCTGATTTTGGCAAAAACCCCCACAACCTCACGCTCTGTAACAAAACACACATATCCTGTGCATTGCAAGCAGAATATGCACTGTCTTCCACCATGATTCTTGCACAAGGTGAATAACAAGCTGAAAGTTTCACACAAACGTGCAAACACATGCATACACGTATGAGTCCATAGATTCCAGTGAAGCAGCCTCCGATGGCGTGACTGGATAGAGAGATGGAGGGAGAGCAGTGGATGTTGTCTACCTTGACTTCAGCAAGGCTTTCAACACAGTCTCCCACTGCATCCTCATAGCTAAGCTTAGAAGTGTGGGTTAGATGAATGGACAGTGAGGTGGATCGAGAACTGGCTGAAGGACAGAGCTCAGAGGGTCGTGATTAGGAGCACAGAATCTAGTTGGAGGTCCATTACGAGTGGTGTTCCCCAGGGGTCTGTACTGGGTCCAGTGCTCTTCAATATATTCATCAATGACCTGGATGAGGGGACAGAGTGTGAGGGGACCCTCAGCCAGTTTGCTGCTGACACAAAGCTGGGAGGGGTGGCTGACACCCCAGAAGGCTGTGCCACCATACAGCGAGACCTGGACAGGCTGGAGAGTCGGGCAGGGAGGAACCTGATGAATTTCAAGAAGGGCAAGTGTAGGGTGCTGCACCTGGGNGTGAGGCCACATCTGGAGTACTGTGTCCAGTTCTGGGCTCCCCAGTTCAAGAAGGACAAGGAACTGCTGGAGAGGGTACAGCAGAGGACCACAAAGGTGATGAGGGGCCTGGAGCATATCTCTTATGAGGAGAGGCTGAGGGACTTGGGTCTTTTTAGTCTGGAGAAGAGAAGCTGAGGAGGGATCTGATCAATGTCTATAAATACTTAAAGGGAGGGTGTCGGGAGGGTGTCAGGAGGATGGGGCCAGTCTTTTTTCGCTGGTGCCCAGTGACAGGACAAGAAGTAACAGGCACAAACTTGAACATAGGTAGTTCCATCTGAACATGAGAAAGAACTTCAAAGGTGGCCGAGCACTGGAACACGCTGCCAAGAGAAGTGGTGGAGTCTCCTTCTCTGGAGACATTCAAAACCCGCCTGGACACATTTCTGTGCAACCTGCTCTGGGTGGAACTGCTCTGGAAGGGGGGTTGGACTAGATGATCTCCAGAGGCCCCTTCCAACCCCACATCATTCTGTGATTCTGTGATTTAATCTTGATAAGAAAGAGCTTTATGCCTGTTCTGATTGCTCTCATGTGTTACTTTCAAAACCGTTTTTAACTTTTTTTAAGAATGCAGACAATGTCTTCCAAATTAGGATAATGGAAGGTCAGTGAAGAAGAACGTAGGTACCTTTTGATTAATAAAAAATGTGTCAGACTAGAACTATAATGTACTTTAACACACAACTACTACCCATGGGAATCCCACTTATGATACTTACTATTATATCTCCACCTTTTAAAAATTGCACTCGAGGCTGGAAAACCAGTAAGTCACACAGGTAGCAGATATCACAAATGATGTCTATGGCAAACCAGTATATTGTATTGCTTGGGGTTTGATACGGAAACACAAAGCGAAGGGGAATAAACCAGCAATTCCAATTATAGGCGATTGTCACAAGCATGAGCCACGCTACGTAACGGCGATCTGAAAGAAAAAGCATTGAATTTACAGCCATGAACTTAGAATCTTTTCTCATTCTTTTAGATACATTTATTCTACTGCAGTCTCTGGGAATGTTTCCGCTCAGAGCAAACTACCATTTGTCCTTTTCCAATGGCACAGGCTGCTGAAGTGATATAGCTTGGAACTAGGAGTCACACCAAGAATGTGCAAAAGGGAAAAAAGATGAGTTTATGAGAGCATATAGAATTTAAGGCATCTGAAGAAATGATATATTTTGCATGCTCCTGGTGTATGTTATAACTGACAAAAGAACTATTTGGCCCTTATCTATGGAACAAGTTCTAGATCAAGAATCAGAAGACTTGGTTTTTAATTGCGGCCGGTTTGCATATCATCTTTGTGGGTACCATCTTTCCAACTGTTACCACTTTTCCTGTCTTTTCCCTGTTTGGAATACATGTTCCTTAGGGCAGGATCTATGTGTCCCTCTGAGTTGCAAACTGGAATGTGAATTTTATGGTGACTCACGGGCACTATGCAATAGCAGGTCACTTCAATATGCCTTTACCCCATTCTCTCGCATAGCTTTTAACTTACCTGTGTATGAGTCTATGCTGTCTGGTAGCTGCAGATACTCCATGTATTTTTTCAGTGGAGGTTTTTTGAATTTGCAGCACAGCATGTCGCAGTAATGATCCTCCTCCGGCTTTGCGTCTGCATCCTCTTTCTTTTCTTCTTTTTTTTCTTCTTTTGGTGGGGGTGGAGGTGGCTTCTTTGATGGTGCTAGCCACAGAATGACACAAAGGGTGACATCAATTACTACACCCTGTTTTTAACATGTAGCCTCGTCATGTTAAAAACTCCTCTAAAAACAATTGGCAGCGACTAAAGCTACAGTTCTTTATAATACCATGTTAGAAAACAGATTGAAGAATAAAATCACCACTGATATAACCATGTACATTTTCTATCAAGAACAGCGCACTTCATGTTACAGAGTACAATGTATATATTACTGTGTTTCCTTGGATAGTGCCCACAAGTAATGCCATAAAATACTGATAAGAAATAAGGTAATTCATAACTCAGCATTCATTAATGTCACTGGGTATGTGTTTTTACATGACTGTTGCAAATAACGCATGTGGGTAGGATAGAAATAAGAAAAGATGTCTGTTCCATGGGCTGATCTCTTCCCTCTCCTGAGAACTGGTATGCAAGATGCAGCAGGTGAAACTGAGGGGAAGCCTATGGTTTTGTATGTTTCTCAGCTTACAGAAGTCTTGTGGCACTCCTTTGAGCCCAGTTCTTCCATCTTAACCCCACATCTTTCCATTAATTTATCCCATTAATTCATCCCAGTAATTCTGGTGGCTTTACCCCTGAGTAGGATACACATTCCCAGCAGTAAACGGGGATCTATAGTGATTTAGGAAATAAATGATTGCAAGTTGTACAAAGAGAGCAAAAGGGGTAAATGAGCAAAGAAATAATTTTTTCAAAAAAATGTAATTCCTTTATCAGCTGGTATAGTTTGTAACACGTCACTATTTTTTCCAGCTTATTAAAGGCCAGGTAAGCAATAAAGAGCATCTAAAATACATCAGAATATAAAATCACCACATCAAATTCTTTGTGAAAAGGAAAAAAAAAACATATCAAGCTTTCCTCTAAAGAGAGGAAATATTGTATTTGGTTTATGTTTCATGTTTTGTCAAAAGTAAATGTTTAATTAATTTCAGATGAGTTTGCTCTGTTTGAAGCATGTACTTAGAGTCCTCAGTGTGTCTGGAAGATTGCTGCCATGTCTAAAATGTTACTTACTTTTATACAGTAAATCTAATCTTAGAGTGACTGATATCTACTCATAAGATATATATTTTTCTTTGTATGTTTCAGATTCATCTGCATGAATAAACATACCTGGGAGCTACTTAAAGCACATAAAACTAGTTGACAGGGATGTTTCTAGACATCGCCCAAGACTTTTTCCCCAAATTCTTTTGTGATGTGGTCCAAAAGATCTCATACCTAAGGACCTGGTTTATTGTAGACTAATAAAGATAAATTGACTTCATTGGCCACAAACTGACCCATTTCAGTGGGTAAACATGCTATACGCTTGAAAATTTTATCACAGCATATTCTATTCCCATAAAATAATTTTCATCTTTAAACTCAGCAAATGGACAGCTATTTCTGGAGTCACTTACAAGCTGTAGGACTGCCTTCAGGGGAGGACAGCACAGGGTCTTTCAGCTTTTCCTTATAGACTGTTGCCCTTTCACGCATTTTTCTGACAATCTCTTGAAGTTGGGCGTCAGCATACTCATTTGTTTGGAAACCTGAAGGTGTTGGTTTCTGTGTTCTAGTTAAAACAAAAGGAAAAAAGGTTAACATACTGAAAAGCTCCAGATGGAAATAGAATCATAGAATCGTCTAGGTTGGAAGGGACCCATGAGATCATCTAGTCCAACCATCAACCTAACTCTGACAAAAACAAAAAAACCACATCACTAAACCATGTCACTAAGCACCACGTCAACCCATCTTCTGAGTATCTCCAGGGATGGTGCCTCAACCACTTCCCTGGGCAGCCTGTTCCAAGGCTTAATAACCCTTTCAGTGTCAACATTTTTCTTAATATCCAATCTGAACCTCCCCTGGTGCAACTTGAGGCCGTTTCCTCTTGTCCCATCGCCTGTGACTTGGGAGAAGAGACCGACCCCCCCTGGCTACACCCTCCTTTCAGGGAGTTGTAGAGAGCGAGAAGGTCTTCTCTCAGCCTTTCTCCAGGCTGAACACCCCCAGCTCCCTCAGCCTCTCCTCACAAGACTTGTTCTCCAGACCCCTCACCAGCTTCGTTGCCCTTCTCTGGACCTGCTCCGGCACCTCAACACTTTTCACCAAGTTCTACTGTGCCTAAGTAAGGCCTAGAGCTTATCCTGTGCATTCGCTAAGATACAAGGCATGCTCTTACCATCTGTGCATAAAAATGTGCTCATTATTTTATGGTAATATTCTAATAATGACAGGGCATAACTGAGTTAAAGACCGGTGTGCAGGTAGAGAAGGAGAGACTATACTTACTTTATATTTTCTGATCTTGGGAAAATTGATTTAATCTCATTTTTGCAATGGATATCAGCTAATGTGAGGTAAAAAAATAGATGTTTTACTAAGTGGAAGCAAACCGCTGGTGTTCCTGCTGAAGCTTCTTCTCTTTCCAGTAAGAAGTTCCCCATTGCAGGTTTACTCAGGGTCATAGTAACACTGAGCTGATGTTCTGGTGCTCACAGCATTTCTCCAGACCTGAGGACTCTTCATTTTCAAACACCTGCATTTTCACATTCTGCACCAAAACTAACACTTTTAATAGGATCTATGCACACTGCGCAGTCAAACAGAAAATCTAGCTGAAGCTGCTTCATGATCAACTCTTTTGAAATTTCATCTTCAGTTACTTGCTCATCTCTGATTATGCAGACTGGAGCTGCTTTGAACCTCCTCTATGTGGATATAGGATATAGGATACAGGATATAGGATTTCTTCTGTAGTCTAGACTCAACACTTTTCAGCTTGTGTCACACACCAGTGTCAGAGCTGGCTGGAAATGGCTGTGACCAGTGCAGGGCAGCTTGAGACCTCCTCCCACACACGTCACAACTGCCACCCCTGTACCCAAACCCTGCCAGCTATGCCCAATACAGGGAATCCAGCAGAGAATTGTTCTCTCTTTCTTGTCAGTTTTTCAGCTCTGACCCAAATAACATGGGAAAGTGGATGTCACAGCAAGAGAAGAAGCAGAACAAGAATGAGGCATGCCTGAAATTTCCAGATTCTTGAGAAGAGCTTCCCAAAGATGAGTACAGAGAAAGTGGTATGACAGCATCTTGGGTAGGGAAGAAACTAAAAACACTCCAAGTGATCTTTGAATAACCACCATGTCTCCTCAAGACCTAAACCTACTTTGAAGTTCCCAACAGAAGGAGCTGTAACTAAAAAAGGAGAGTGTCAGAGTGGGATGCGTGTAGCTTTTTGAGAAGCACAGTCTTCTGGAGACACAACACATATCACAGTGCCCAAGGAAGTATAATTTAAGGATGTGAAAATCCTTCAGCAACAAAATCATTGGATAAAATGGAGATAAGCTGTTAAAAGCAAAAGAAGCAGAAGTCTGGAAGTATGTGCTTATCATTCCTCCAATTTAAGTCTTCTGTAGTGTCTATTTCTTAAAACTCCCTAGACAGGAGATTAATCACACAGTTCTGATATACTTTGTAATCTCATCACAGTTCCTTTTATGTCACATATTCCCTTTGCTCAGGCCATCTGCAGTGTAATGAAATCCTTTCTTGTTTTGAGCTAACATGTCACAATTAGTTTTTCAGCTTCCATGCAAAGAATTCAAATAAGTCTTACTCTTTGCTGTTGCTGTATTTGCTCAGGGCATTAGCTATCTTACAGTAAAATACACTTATCACAAGTGTCATGCCAAAGGCCCCTTCTATCAGCTTTCCAGGGATAAGCTATAAGATGTGGGGGATTTTCTTGTTATTTCACAGCCTTTCCAGTAGAAGTTAAAGTCTCCTCTATCATAAATGCGGTGCTTTATCATTGCAGCGTAGCCCAAAGGAACCATGTTGTTATTTGGTACTGATTAGAAACTATGTGAATCTGTTTAAAGCTATTTGCCCCACAGTTGATGAGAAATTGATTTTCCTTGCTCTACTTCTCATTTGGTTTGCATTATCTTCTGCATTATTTTCTAGTAATGAAATGCTTTCTTTAGATTTTCTCTGGTTAATACCGATGGAAGAGGCTGCATGTTGAACACTGCTAATTTGAAGATGGGTATTGTACATGTGCTTTGTGGGGAGGTGCACTTTAAAGCATCTTGGCTCGTGAAGCCCATTCAAACTTGCCTAAATGCCTTTTAATAAGCTTGACTCCCATCTCTCGCGTTAGGTGATGCTTTGCCATGAAAGCACGACACCAGTGCCGTGCAGCTGCCTTGCACCACGCGCGGCATTCTCGGTGGAAATTAGGGTCTGGCTCAGCACCTCCTGCCTGGTCTGAGATCATTTCCCCAGCAGACTTGAGGTGCTTTCCTCTTTTTCTGCTCTCTTTTTGTTTGGCGATGTTTCTTTCACTACGTGTGGGCTCTTTCACGTGGTAAAGTTTTATTAACTCTATTAGTATATGTTCTATAAATTCACATACATAAACACATAGCTGTCAGCAGAACACGGCAACCAGAAGGAATGAGAGTACATTTTCCAGGTCAGAGACCCTGCTAAGGTAATTCTCTTTAAAGAGATCACATTTATTAATTTTAATTTGTCCGTCATACTACACGCAATGCTTTCTGGTTCTGATTTGCTGCTCCTCAGACTTTCAGACCTTATGCCTGTGAGAAAGGTTAGTTTGACTTATTTTTCTAGCATGTTCTGCTAAGGAGATAATGCCTCATTTTGAATCCATAAATATGTTCATTCTCACCTCACAGTTACACCTGCAAACTATATGGATTTCACACTGGGCTCTGTTTGGTTTTATTCTCTGCATGAAAGGTCTCGGGGGGTGATCAAACTTATGGGTATGGATCAATTCCTGGCTCATCTCTGTCTGTGTTACATATCTGAATAGTTTGTGCCATACAGGGGCAGATCTGCACAGTCAGAGGTAAATCTGCTCCCTCACTAACACGCTGCTTAGCCGGGCAGAAAGATGCTTTGCCTTTGGTTTCCCACGCTGAGCTGTGCTGAGTGCTAGGATTTGTCTCTAAGCTGATATATTATTACTTAGGCAAGTTTATCTCTGACCTTTGTACAATACAATAGGCCTAGGCCTATATTATTTACTACACCATATAGTCCCTTACAGAGGGGAAATGTTTATTCCCTGCAGAAGTAATAATTTCACGTGGTCAAGGGAATGAAAAAGTCAGGACCACAACTCATATAACCATGCACACAGTTTTGTTATTTCTGCAAACACGTTTTGTTTAACAACAGCAACACAGGTAACACTGGGAGTATAATAACAGCATAGTTTTCTTATGGTCTTAATTTGTAACCTTTATCGCTTTAACTTGCAGTTTTTAACTTGTTTGTTTAGCGAATAAAATAACAGTGCCTTAATTCTCCTCATGCCAAGAGAAAAGATTTAGGCACCTATAGCACAGTGAAAGAAAATGGCCTTGAAAGAACGGGCCATGGAAATACTGTGTTGAGTGTGCTAATGTATGTAACATCTGCTAAGTACTGTGGCTTTGAAGTTTCCTCTGTCAAGAGTTCAAACAAAACAGGGATCAAGAAAAGTAATGCGCTATTTCAGAATAAATTCATTTTACCCTTTTCTAAGTGGCAATTTAAAGTTTAACTCTTTCTTGCTTTTTGGCCATGAACACCAAATACCCGAGTTCACGTTCATCTTTTACCTACCAGGTGATCCCTAAGGAAATATATTTCATAAATGCATGCTGCTGCCTGAAAAAAATCCGTAATACTTTTTGCTGATTTCAGTTTTAACCCTTGCTTTTGCAGCAGTTAAGAAACTTCCTCCTGTCTACCTGGAAATACAATTCTTGATCTTGCAATAGAACTTCAAACGTTTTTATTGAGCACTGACATTATGATTTATGACTGTATTTACAACCCGTGTCTTGAAAAAATAATTGGGTGTCTTGAATAAATTATGGAGAATCCCTAATTCAAATAACCAATTTTCAGGAGGATATGACAATGCATAGCTATACAAATGTCCACGAAACATGGTGGTATAACTAAGAAAGATTTCAGTGAGACAGAAAAATATAGTTCTAGGCATCATGAAAGGTATTGATTGAAAAGCACATCCTCAATTTGTGCTGACAATCCCTGTGGGGGTAATGTTATAGAAACCAGCACCCTCTATCTGTCCCCAGTTCCACGTCTAAGCTCACACACCCTAAACAACTAGAAAACCTAATGCTTCTCTGTAAAAACAACAACAAAAAAATGTTGGTCATCTGCTTAGTACAAGAACAGGGGTATTGCAAAAGGCTAACTCTAGCTACTCTGATTGTGTTCTCTTTATAGTCGATAGGAGGCTTCTCTGAGGAGAGGTTCTTTAGCACCAAAGTGCTAAGAAGGTGAGTTTCTAATATATATATATCATCTCACAGTCTTGAAAAAACCTGTTGACATGTTAGAGCCCATGGAATTTCAAAAAGCTCTTAATTAAGTTTTAGTTTTCATTACCAGCCTTGAAACAATTATCTTCATCTGCCCCATCATCTCTTCTTTTAAGAAGGAAAGTGTTTGAGAGAGACACATCTTTAGTGATCCAGAAGATTATTTCTTTCTCTACTTGCTGCACTGTTTGAAATACTGGCAGTATATTAACTTTTCTTTCCATTAAAGTAGAATAAAATACATTTTTATTTTCATTCTATTGTAGGATTGAGTTATTCTCCACAATGCAGTTTGAATTTAAACTGATGTTACGTATGTTCTCCTACCTATTTTCTTGCCTATTTCATTAATTTAAACATAATGACATAAAAATATTTAGGTTTGTTTTGGTTATATAGAGAAACAAGGAGAGGTAATAAGCATTAATAAGCTTCATGTGGACACCACATAAATAAAACTTTCCATTGTAATTCATTACTTTCCCTTAGTTCAGAGCCTTTGTACAGAAATTATGCTTGTTTGGGCCCTAAGCAAGTATTCTTGAAATAAAATGCAGAGATCACCCATTTCCCAGCCGTCGTGTTGTATTCATACAGCAAAACGGATATAGAAGCAACAATGTTCAAGGAAGCCACCATCTTTCAGAGTTATCTACTGGCACTGGACTCAGCACAAACTTCTTGATACACTGAAGACTGAAATCTAATCATCTAGGCTGCATGAGCTCCCTTCTGTTTAGTTCAAAGGTTTGTCACAGCAGCTTCTTTGACAATCCTCCTAGTTATTCAATCACAACAGGCTGTGAATCCTCTAATCTTCCTTACACTACTCTCTGAGGAGAAGTCTGTCTCAATGCTGAACACACGGAACTCTCGCTGAGGTACCAGATTAAAATGTGAATAAGACTTTATTTTAATTAGTAATTTTGCAGTATGAGCTATGCAAAAGAAAGTAGGATGAATGTTGAAAGCATCAATTAACTTTGAAAGATCACTTGCCTTACTGTCATTGGTGATACAAAGTTGTTTAATGGCACTGGATATTTACTCTGACGTAAAAAATAAGGGCAGCATCATTTCTGACACTAATCACTTTAGAACAGAAGTATAATATTCTAAGAAAGAACCATATGATAATAAGTGAGGCAGTCTTGCCTCTCTTATTTCCTTATCTGGTGCTGTTGTGTCATTGGGGTTTTCTTATCTGTAAGTGATCTCTCTGGTGCATCTGCCTCTTATCAGGATTTTTAAAAGGTATTTCTTATCATATACACATAACATCTGCTACACTCAAACACACTTAAATGCAAACTCATAACCTGTTTACATAAGCATATAATAATTTATGGCTAAGGGAAAAATGTCTTAATCAGAGTATGATCCAGTACTGTACGGAGTTTCTAAGCATAAAACAATTCCTTCTTCAAACTTTCTATTCTTCAGTTTTCATTAATACGCAGGGAATAAAAAGCTAAAATGAAAACACTGTAATATATTCCATAGTGAATTTAAAAAAAAAAAAAGTTGTAATAAAGCGTCTCAAATTTGAAAAACTTAAATTTCATAGATGCTTTAATTTCTCATTTGTTTTCATACAAATAGTAAAAAATAAAAAATCACACAAGCATAGGGCTGTAGAGAACTTCAAGACATCCTATAATCCAAGTCCCCACAGCTCAAAGCAGGATGAAGTATACCTGTGCGACTCCTCACAGATTCTCGTCTAACCTGTTCTTAAACGTGTCTAGTGATGGCTATTCCCTAATCTTCCTAAAGAATTTATTCTAGTGGTTCATTAGCCTCATCGTAAGAACTTTTTTCAACATAAATCTCTTCTGCTACAATTCTTCCTATCCACTGTGAATAGTGGATAAAAAGTATAGTCTCTACTCTTTTATCTTCCTTTTTGGCTATTTGACCATTGTCAATTTCTGTAGCTATTGCTATTTTTTCCCAAAGGAAAAAAGATTTGGGAAAGGGTAATAATTGCATGCTGAATAAGAATATTAGTTAATTTTATAATTTTCAGTGTGCAGAAGTGTGAGTACCCGAGTAAGAATCTTTTAGCTGATACACGCTTTAGGAAGCTTTGATTCAACTAGCAAGGGTAAAAGTAAAAGAGAAAGAAGTGGTGGCATAGATTCAGCTTGCGTGACAACTAAAGTTGCTCCACCTTTGGGAACCCTGGCAGACTTTCACAGTGTACTGAACTTCATGCCAGTGTATGCTAATAATATACAATTAGCTTAGTGAAATCAACTTCATTGCCATCCTACCTTCATTAGTGGTGAACTGCTACACAGCCGCTCGTGCGGGTACTCATTTCATGTAGCTTTCCTAGTATCACAAAGAACCTTGCTGAGAGAAAGAGAGAACCCATTCCTCTGAGGTGACTTTCAATCACCGCTAAGACCATCCTTTCACCTTCTGCAGGCTCCTGCCACCTTCTTTTCCAGTTCAGCAAAAAGGTAGGCATGTTCCCTATAGGCAACACTGAATAAGACTGGGCGGCCAGACCCCTTTGTCTTCTCATCGGATCCTCCTATCTCTGCCTATCACTGCTTCCTCCAGTCTGCTCTTGTGCTGCACTACATGGGACATCTTCATATTAAATAGCTAATATTTGGAAAATGACTAAATAACTAGAGATGGGGTATTTTAATACCAAGTATTGGATAAGATTAATTATAGGCGTGAATACTTACACTAGTCATGAAGTAATAATCGGTTTTCCTTTACTAAATGATAATAAGCATTATGTCTTAGATTTGTCTCTTAGATCTATGAAGACACTGATATATTTGCAATTGTTTGGTGCAATTATATTATACACACTAGTGTGCCTGTCATGATTCTCATTGCTTTGTTTTTTACCCTGCAATTGACTCAACAGATAATACCAGAGATAACATTTTTTAATAAACTATTGTTTCCTCCTTCACAAAAATAAAGGTATTTTCTTACTTAGAAAAATTTTAGGTCAGTGAAGGATTTACACAAAATACTTTTAATTAAAGCAATAAATCAGTAGCAATGCATGACAAACTATAACCTTGCCTTCCTACATATTCTAAAAAAAAAAATCATTTCTCCAACTTATACAGTCAGAAATAAATATAGATGAATATTACGGATATATAATTTAAAATAATGCAAGGAAAGGAAAAAAAAATTAAAAGCAGCATTTCAGTATGTAGAATGACATTCCTGTCCCTTTACTTGCTTCATTTAGTCTTCAAGGAAAAACTTCCGAATTCGCTACCTTTTAAACTGCAGGCTACCTACTTGATTGTCATGCAGAGTGAATGACATTAAATAGCATGGGTAACTGCATCCTGCAGAATGGATTGAATTTAAAGGCTGTAGGAAAACACATCTCAGCAACGATTACTGCAAGTTTAATCCATTTTGGTTCAGGCAGCACACCACCACCTTTCTATTTAATTTGCAGGTTCTCAATTTAGCCATTGCAGAAATTCAAATCCAAGCACTAAAAGTGACAAGCTCTGAAAGAAAGATCTAAGCACAAGGAATATATGTGCTAGGAAAAGTATTTTGATTTTTTAATACATTAATGTCTTTTCAGTCAAGCTTACAAAATATACTGGATGTGTTCCATCTGTTTACAATTTCAAGTACTGCAGTGATTAGCTGGAAACAACTAAGGAAAGGTATTAGTCCTTTATAAAATGCGCTATGTGTATACTGGGATTTTTCAGAAGTACCCAGCATTGGCCTTATTTTTACTTTATCTCAAGCTGATTGGAGCTTAGTGCCATGACTGCCATCTTTTTGGGTCCCTGGTGTTCCTACAGCAATCAAGGATTTCTGGAGACCCAGCAGAGGGTTTATACTGGGTCCATTTCACCAGGATGCTGAGATTTTGTTCTTGTGATAAGACATAGTTTCTCCAAGATGCATCTGCTTGGTGAATTGATGTGTTGCAACCAGTGGATGGCAAGCACTAATAAGCATGGTAATTTTCTTGGTCAAAGTAATTGAGCTAAATGAAGTGCATTACTCACTAAGAACATGCTACCAGCAGGAGTTCTCTTTATTAACCTGGCTATGCACCACATAGCAAATTGCTGCTTAATCTTTGTTTGTTTTGTTATCTTTTTTTGCTATTAGCCAAATTAGAGAGGAAAAAAGACTTTATAGGCCTGTGAAGGACTGGTACAGCTTACTAGGTAATAGGATGTGGCTATGAAAAAGGCAAACTACGAGCACAAAACTCAGTCTTCCCGAACCACCTACGCTCATATGGCAGTTTGTGACACTGGAGGTCCCTCTTTTTGAAAATGTTGAAAGCTGTGTTTCTGAATTTGCAAAGGCAAATTAAGAAAAGCATGTTTACTGAGTGGGAATGTTAAATGTGTTTTGTTCTATTTTTTATTTTATCAAAATTTATGTAGTGCATTTTATATGAGCGTGTTTTCTTTACAATACCTAGATTCTGAAGGTGACGTACCAGATATAATCCTTTTTCCCTCTCTAAACATAACCCAGAATATGTAAGATCTTGAGGTCAAATCTAAAAGCAGCTGAAGTCCCGGGTGACCCACTGTATTTTTTCTTTATGTACTCTTGGATATGCAGCCTGTGAATACGGATTGTCATTTTACATAGCATTTTGCAGAGTAGGGTTCATGATCCTTGACTGCCTTAGTATAAATAGTACATCGTAATCACCTTGGTAATCTGGGAAGATGAAACACTCTTACAACTTTAGCCAGGCTTAAAGGCTTTTAAAAGACACAGAGGAAAGAAGAGGTCATAGAGGCGTTTTGTATCCCATTTTCTCTGATCTATACGCTCAGATGCTCTGTTTACCATTCTTCCATACTCTGCTTTTTCTAGGACTTGCTGCAACCTCTCTGTCTCATCCCTTGACACCAGATACCAACTACTTCTTGTTCCTTAGGCATCTGTCTCCCCTTGATTCTTACATGCAAAAACACTTTATACAGTTCTCCTCTTCGTCAGCTACCATGCGCCACAGGCTCTATGTTGGTTCCCAGCCTTCAGTGTAGGGTCATACAAAAGTCCCACACTTGCCTCTTCTATGTCACCTTTGAGATCATCTAAATCATGTCTTTTTAACTTTTTCTTTTTGTTAGATTTTGGGTTCCAAACAGTGCTCTCACAAAGCCTGTTAGGTCATTTTCTTTTGTGTACAAATAGCTATACTCCATTTGCAGAACAAGGTGTTCTGAGAGACTTTTGCTTTTTTTGAGTGAACTATAGGTGTTGTAAGCGGAGCCGGAGTCAGGAGAATTTTTCTATTGGTACCTAAAACATTCCTTCAACTTTGTTGTTGATAAGGTACGTTGCTGGGGTTATCTCACTGCAGAGAAACAACATTGCTGATGTTTCTTTGACCGTATTAAGTAAGTTTTCTTTTAGTTTAACACCTGAAGAAACCATTATGTTGCGTTTGGGGCCTTTCATTCTCAGGATCTGCCTCATAAAGTGGGGGTTTCCTGCTGCCCGTCCTGTGTGTTTCTGTGGTGCCCCTGGGCTGGTACAAAGCCGTACGATAAAAATCCTGTCACCACAGACTTGCCCGGTGGTGTGGGCTCTGGGCTGGCCGCGGATGCTGGCCCTGTGCCTGTCCTGCTCACCATGCCTTGGGGCCGGGCCTGGGCCCTGGCCCTGCCCGCCATGTTGCCGGCCCCCCCCCGGCTCCCTGAGGCAGGGGCTGCTCTTTGCAGCTCCCTGGTGACGGTGCCGCCATTTGTTGAAGCGCTACGCGGCATCTCACGCCAAACGCTTCCACTGCGTTTTTTCAAAAAAAGTGCAGGATTGTGTATGCGCATACGTGTTTTTATGAACCCTCCCTGACAGAAAGCAATCTCAATACATTATAAAAGCGGCAATGATGTTTTATGCCAGTTCCTTGTTAATAAGACTCCACTGCCTTCTATTAGAGTGCAAATTAGGTCCTGAGTGTTGTTCTGTTCCCTCATTTCTTGCTGTGAAGAGACAGCATAGTCTTAGCCCTCCCTCCCAGAGATTATTATTGCTCAGGAAATAGCTATTCATGGAAATTACCTATCGTTCTGTTACATTATCATTAAAGATGGAGGGGAGAAACAATATATTGGCAGACAGGGCAGACTTGTGTGCAATTCCATCTAAGCCATTAGGAAAGAGACATTAAAAGTTTCAGTCACTCGGCTGTAATTCAGCGCCTTGGCACATCAGCCGTCCCCGTGCGTCTCCTCTTTCAGACATAGTCTTCAGGTGGCCGAGACCAGTGCCACGTCTCTCTGGTGTTTACCCATCGCCATGTACTTCTGTATTTTAAAAATGAGGAAGTGTTGGGAGAGAAAGCCAGAATGCTTTTGTTTGGTTTTTTTTTCCTCACAGACAATTTCTATGGGAATTTTCAGGAGTAAATCCAGTCTTTGTCATAGCTGCCATTCACTCAGCAAGAGAAAAAAATGTTTTTTTTCTTTCAGAGGAAGTTCAAAAACCTGTTTTCCTATTAATAGATAATACAGGCTGTGCTGCACCATGAGTAAAAAGCTACAATAACGCAGCTGAACTGGAAGAAGGACACAGCTGGTGCACAATCTTGCAAACTGTCAGGCATATAAATAGTCTTAACGATTTCAAATAATTATATTAGTACAATTGTTCATAAAGCAATATTATCTAAGATTTTAAAATTTAAAGTCCTTACGTGGAAACTCATTAACTTCCCCTGAAATTCCTCATGAAGAGAGACAGGTCTGATTTAAAAGAAAACCGTGCATTTTCAAACAGGACACCTGACTTCTTCTCTCTTCCTTACTCTATGTATGTGAGCCTGCACAGATGCATGTTAGAAAATTAGAAGTCACCGTAACAGAAGATAAGGTGAAACTTTTTCTATTAACATCATTTCCATGAAAGTTGAGATGCTCTGGGCACTTGGCCTTGTTGAACTTCACGAGGTTGACATGGGCCCACTCCTCAAGCCTGCCAAGGTCTCTCTGGATGACATCCCTCCGGTGAATCAAGTGCACCGCTCAGCTTGGTGCTGTCTGCAAACTTGATCCCACTGTCTATGTCATTAATAAAGATATTTCACTGAATTTCACTATTAAATAGTATTGCTCCCAATACAGACCCCTGAGGGACACCACTTGTAACTAATCTCCATTTGGACTTTATCCAAATTTAGATTAAACAGTGTCAGGGAAAACTCCTGGACAATGGGACTCTCAGCTGACTATCCTGTTGAGTTGTATGAACAGTCCTTGAAACAGTTTTAACAAGTCAAACTAGCACTTCTCCAAATTAATTCCCAGGTATGGGAATACCCAGAAATTAGCATTGAGCAAAGATATTTCACAACTGGCACTTTTTCAGGAGGCATTTTGTATTGTTCTGGTTGGCCTCAGCGCTAGAAAGTGATTTGAGCATGTTTCATTTACTGCTATTTTTGTAGACTACATGTATATATTTGACTCAAATCCTCCATATGCATACACATTTATGTAGCTTTTCTCATGTGATAAAGGCAGTTGATTTCTTTAAAAATATTCTAGTGTGTAAATTTGAACACATAGACTCAATAAGGTAGTGACTTTGATCAAGATCTGAATATAGTCCCATGAATCTTCAGGGATAATGAATTAAATTCTCTCAAAGGCACATTTTTAAAATTGTTCTCCTTCCAGCTCTGAAAGCTGTATTATAGATCTGTTTAGTTTAGTTTCATACCAATGCAATGACATCAGCACCAGGCCTTCCAAGCTCCCCTGCAGAATTTAGCGGGTAACTGTTTTGACAGGAGAATTTACAGGATTTGCTGTATTTTTAGAAACTGTTCCTCAAATTAGACTGACTAGATATGTCTGGATGCACATGACAGTGAGTCACAACAGCTCTGAGAATTTTTGACATAAACATTTTTAATTTCCTTTTAACAGACTTATTTTGCCTTCTACTAATAAGCAACATACTCCTTTGTTTCATAAGCATATTGTAATTATGTTAACCATGGTTACAGGATTTACCAGTGGAACTGTAAGCATCTAATAACATATCCTACAACAACAAAAAAAGAGATGTTTTATCTAGGTTTTCATGGTTGACCTACTGATTCACATTCAAATTACCAAGTTATTTATAATGTTTCCAGTCATTCTAGTCAGAGTTATTTTTCATTGCATGTATTATTTTATAGAGGCGTATGCATTAGTATTCCTTGTCACTGCACTACAAAGTTTTTCTTGGCAAAGGAGAGGAAATAGCTAATCTTCTCTATAAATTAAATAACTCCATGTCAGGGAAAGACTTTTGCCTTGTGTCACCAGGATAATCAAAATAATAGAAGGCAAAAGCAAGCAGGAAGAGTTTCTACTCTCTTCTGGGCTGAGTGTATCCATAATTTTCCACTCAAAGGGATCTCAGCAGGATGAGAGGGACAGACTGGCAGGAACTTCATGAAGTTGAGCAAAGGCAAATGCAAGTTTCCACAGCTGGAACGGAATAACCCCATGCAAGAGTAAAGACTCGCAACTGACTGACTAGAAAACAGCTTTGCATAAAAGGATCTGGGCGTCCTGGTGGACAACAAATTTAAATGAATCCATAGTGTGTTCTTGCAGCAATGAAGGCTAACTGCCTGCTATGCTTTAGAAAAAGCACAGCCAGCTGATTGAGGGGGAGTGGTTGTTGCCTTCTGAAATTTACGAATTGCATCTGATTCCAGCTGTGGTCTCCCCTCTACATGAAAGGCACCGACCACATGGTGCAACACTAGCAGAGGGCCATTAAAATGACTGAGGAATAGAGCAAAGGAGGTATGAGGAGATGCTGAGAAAGCTGGGTTTGTTCAGACTCCAGATGAAAAAAGCTGAGAAGATGGAGGGAACAGCAGTGTTCTAATACCCAGTGGATTGTTATAGAGAACATGGATCCAGACTGTTCTGAGAGGTGCACAGCAGAAGGATGAGAGGCAACAGAAGCAAGTTAGTACAAGGGGAACTTTAATTACATGTAAACCAATAATTTTCATAATAAGGATGGTCAAATGATGGACCAGATTTCCCAGAGAAACCATGAAAACTCCATTCTTAGAGATATACATTCATAATTATGCAGAACAAGGCTCCGGGCAACCTGATCTGACTTTAGAATTGGGTCTAACCTCCAGAATGTTTCCTGCTCTTATCAGGAGTTTGGGCCTCTGTCCTTCTGAAGCAGCCTTCCAACCTGAGCTGTTCCATGAATCTATGCATCTGTAGTGAACGTAGACTATTCCAAAATTATTGTTTTCTAGATTTCGTATTTATTTCTATTTTAAGAAAACAAACAGTCACCTAAGCTTTTTCCAAAGGTTGAACGACCCTAGATTTCCCCCTGAAGGACCATTACAGTTTAATTTGTTTGTCTCTTCTCAGGAAGAGACAGCCTTAATCCTCTGATTGCAGAGACTAAAGCTGATTTAATGGTATAACTCAGCAAAAAAATATGCAGGGTAAAAAGGCTTTTAAGTCAAAATGATGTGACAAATGTTCCAGCTATTCAGGGCAGCATCGTGGGACTTACTCCTTTGCTAAGGTAGAGAAATAATAGCTGAGCAGTGGCATTGTTAAAATTAGTATATAAAGGTAGCTGAGCAAACCCTTTTTCTCATTCCTGCAATTCAGGATGACATACACAACAAACTTTCAAAAGCACATGCTAAATGAATGCCTCATACATGCTGTTGTCATAGAATTGAAATAAAGCTCTTCAGATCCTTACAGGACAGCAGGAACTTTTAAAGAACTGATATTTGGCACACAGAAACATGAAGTTGGGATGTCAGGAAAAAACCTTCAAATTTACTCACTTAGCATCTTCCTTTCCATCATTGAGCTGACTCTGTTCCTGTTGAGTTGTCTTAGCTGGTTCAGTTGATGTTTCAGTTTTTGAAGGCTCAGGTGCTTTTACTGGTACTGCTTCTAGAAAAAAAAAAAAAAAAAACAGGTTTCAATTTTTGAATACTAATTTTTAAAGAATTATGATAATATTTTTGGAGGAATCACAGCTTGGCTGCCATTATTTCTTCACACTATGTGACACTGATTCTGGGACTTGACCTGTGAATAATTTCCTACATAATTTTATTTCAGTGCTAGCTGTACAGAACATGTTTATGATGAGTGTACCGTTTAGAACATGTAACTCATTTGTGGTTTTTTTATCTAGATGCATCTGAACCCCGCTCAACAATGGTCATTACAGAGCTCTTCTATATTCATAAGAAACAAGAACACATGCACCGTGATAGAATCTTAGTCTGTGCTTATTTTTAAAAAATAGCCGGAGGACAGATAGATAGATCTGTCTAGAAATGCCTTGTGAAATACAAGAGGAAAAATGAAGAGCATATTTGCTAATGCACAGCAAGTGCTAATGACATTATTTATACTCCAGTGTTCGAATTGCATTAAATCTCTTGTTGCTTCAGCTGCCATGACAGTCTTGTTTGTTGCGGAGTAAATTATGATTGAAATATATCATTAAGGATGTGAGTATGTAGAAATTCAGCTAGTCTATTTCTTCGGTTTCGTTACAAGTAACTTTTTAAAAGGAGTTCAAGTGGAAAGTTTGTAGAATTTGAAGCAAACCCTATGCAAATGATATAGTTTCTTGTAATTTAAGTGGCCTTATATAATTAACTTTTCCCATTAGTCCTATGTCTTTATTTTAAATCTTCATGCCAAAAAATAATTTGAAAGCTGTCATCAGCCTGACACTTTGCATAAAGGAGGGACAAACTCACCCTTCATAAATAGTTTAAGTAATATGATTATGGAGGAAAAAGCTTGGCAGCAAAACATCATAGCAAATAAATCAGGAACTTGTTGTGTAGGCTGTATTTTAAATTCGAGACAGCTCAAAGGAGAACAAACCTTGCGTATTTTGGAAAGATAGTGTATGATTAGTTTTCTGATAGTTGATCTCCGTATTTAGAGAGTTATTAATTTCAGGGGGGTAAAAGCAGCCACAACAGTAAACCGTTAAGCTGCTCAGTGGGAAGGCGATTGCTTGAAATAGCATTGAAACAAAACTTAGTGAAGGTCAGCGCGTCCATTTGTTTACAGCACCTGAGAAACCAAACTGCACTCCTACCACTGTTTATTCATATTGGGGATAATGTTTTCTTCCAGGCTTCTCTTAAGAACAGACACAATTTTTCTTGAGGTGGTTTCAGACTTTTATGGGGTGGACAATGGATTACAGAACCAGTGTGGCATTTCTAGAGAAGAATTTTTTCTTAGCATGCGGGTTAAGAAGCGAGAATGCCCTGTGTGAGCCCTATTGCTCTTACAGAAACCTTTTTCTTAAACAAAATCAAAGACAAAACCTAGAGAGAGGTATCTGTGGATACTTTACATGTAGAGGAAGAACAATTCCAGAAATACTCAAGCCAGAGTCAGTCAAGGAACTGAATAGAAGGCAAAGAAAATCATGCTCCCTTAGCAAGTTTAGGAGTTATTTTTCAAATAGTCCCTGAAACAAATTTTGCATTATTGAGTATGAAGTCTGCAGGATTTATATTACTTATCACCTGTAAGCTGGGAAGACTTTTGTGAGGAATTCCGTTAAAAACTCTGAAATTCAATTGGATTTATGGCTTAAATTGATAACAGTATCTTGTCGACTTGATGGAAATGCAGATTATTGTTTCCTTTCTGCAGCAGTTACTGTTGTAGTGCTATCTTGAGGAAAAGTCTGTTGGAAATATAACTCAACTCTAGGGAATGTTTCATCTTACCTGAGGGATCTGCCAGGTAATTTTCAAGGTATAGAATAGCACACATTCAGGAAAATGAGGAAGGAGAGGACTGTTGCTGTTCCTGTCCCCAGGAAGGTCCAAGAAAGGAAGAAAGAATTTCTTACCATTTGATTACAGTGTTTCAAAATGCTTTTCTGGGAGTTCCAGTCAAAAAGACTTTTTCTTAGGAGGGATAAATTTTAAAATGGATTCAGGCTTCTAGCACAGTGAATAATTTTTCATAGTGAAATAAAATTATTTTTATTTCTCCTAGGAATTTCATAGACATTCTCTGTCAGAAAATCTCAGAGGAGCTGCAGTTTCAAAAAACATAAAGGGGGTTTGGACCTATTTGTGGGTCTTGCTACTGAACCTTAATCTGTTAAAATTCTATTTAACCCTTACCCCAGGAGATCTCTACAAATGATGCTACTGAGTCTGTGCTTTCCTTGGCACACAATCCTCCTGTGGTTTTGTGGTCAACAGAACATGCTGTAGACAAGAAGACGCAAGAGCCAAGATTTTCAGTATTTGCTGTGATTTCTGCTCCCTTCTGAATTCATGGTTTGTAGTTTCCCAGTTCTCCCTGCCCTGCCTCCCCCAGCCAAAGAGCCATGTATTCAAGAGTGACAGCAAGACTAATCTCAACATTTCTATAATCGCCTCACTTTGGGAATTTTCTTTGTTAGAGTAATTGCCCCTAGCTACATCTATACTAGTAGGAAATACAACCCAATTGGAACAACCAGAACAATGAAATAATGCTGAAGGCCCAGCATCCATGTTATATCTGAGGCAGCTGTATTTCAAAGCAGCTCTATTACGATCCTCCAAAATAAACGACCATCAGCAGCTTGAATAAAGTAGGCTGGCTCATGGAGTGCTTCTTCTCGTTTAGTTTCATTCTAAAGAAAACCCGTTGTGCATTCCTAGAGGTTTTCTGGTGAAAAAAACAGGGCGCATTAGGGGTCAATTGGGAGATTTGTTTCAGAAGGGCATTTTTCATCTGAAATAAAATGCCAACGTAGACACACTGTTTAGAGTAACAGGCTTCTACATAAGACAATCCGTCTCTGGAAAGACAACATATGTGTGGGAAGGCAAGACCACAAAGTAAAAAAAATATGGTGCTTGCATATAAGCATCCCACTGCAGAAGGAAAATGGCCTCTCAGCCTGCTAGACATTCTCGAGGTATTCAGTCTGAGGTCTGAACCCACACTAACCATTAAATGCTGACTAGACTCAGACTGATGGAAAACATTGTAATCCCATGAATATTCCAAACCTCCACAAGTTTTTAGAGTTCATAAATCCCCAGGACCAGTGCAGGGTTTATTTGTATTAGGATTAGGATGTCACAGCCTAGCACCACTGCCAGCCGTGTGTCACGTGTTAGTTGTTTCTTTCTGTATGAAATTGTGAGTGCTCTCTGTGTCAGCCACATTTAAAAAAACCCTAGTCACTCTTCACTGCCTAATTCTAGCTCATACCCTTCTGACTTATGAGACCAGACCCAAAGGAATGCCTTTAAGAACAATGTGGTAGTAATTTTAGGGAACATTTAGAGTACAAAAGTTGGTATCTAGAATAAATAATGATCCTGTTTTCCTGGAGATGGCTGAACACCTGACTGCTGATGGGAATTAGTGAATCAATTCCTTTTTTTTGCTTTGCTTGCATGCGGGGCTTTTGCTTTACTTATGAAACTGCCTTTATCTCAACCCACAAGTATTCTCACCTTTACTCTTCTGGTTCTCTTCCCCATCCCAATCGGGGAAGTGAGCAAGCAGCTACTGTGGTCCTAGTTGCTGGCTGGGGTTAAACTAGGACAAGGGCTATGCAGAAGAGTGGAAGAGCTGCAACGTTTTTCTTAGTTTAAACTAAGACATTAGTTTAGCAGTAAGCTAATTAGTAAGTGTAGTTTAACGCAGGACCAACTCCACTTTCATGTTTCTAAAACCTAGCACTGTACACCCTGTTCTAAAGCTGTAGACATTAGTCCTAAGGACTTTTTTCCACAGAGGAAGCTGTTGGTATGGACAGATTTGTCAATGCCAGGACACAGAACAGCAGAGACGTTGTTCTTGACATAATAATTTTGATTCTTTTAAAGCCTTCAGTCCACACAAGCATTTGTGGATAAAAACCCCTTCTGTCATGGGCCTAGCCCCATAGAGGTGTTGCTGGCTTCACTTCTGGCAATAAGCAATGTCAGCAAAGGACTCTAAAACCCCATGGATCCACTGAGATAAATGTTAGTTTGTGGCCATGAATGTTATCACAAACCTTCCACCAGTAGAGCATAAAATGTTATTTCCTAACATAGTGAGTACTTAGCAAACAGAAGTGCAGATTAAGTCAGTCGTTTTACACTAATTCATCATTTAGTCTACTTTCCAGTCCTATTCCTGCTGCTACTGGTGTTCTTCAAAAGCCATAGGGCCGCAAAAAGCTATTACCACCTCTCCAGGCTGGCTAGAACAGCTCCTGCCTCTTGTTCCCTCTGAGCGTCAATGTGGAGATGGAAGAGCTGAGCTGCCAGCCTGCTCTGCAGGGCAAGGGAAGAGATTTTTGGAGCAAGCAGGCTCTTTTCTGCTATCCAAACCCTGCTTCTGCCCATGCAAGCAGCAGCAGGAGGCTTAGGGACAGGAGAGAAAGCACTTTGTCTTGTGGAAACCACCAGCCTTACTGGTTATTCAGCATCAGGAGGCATGCCTCTGGAGCTGTCAGCCAATCTGAAGGGACTTTCTTCCAGAAAGTAATAAAACATAAATCTCTCAGTTACTAGGCTGACTTTAAAAGCTCTATTTCTTCAACCAGTTATGTCCAGGTACACTTTTCATAGCCATAATAACTGGCCCTTAACATCACAAATATATTATCATTATTGCAAAAAATGAAGAGAAGCAAAATGTCAAATAAAAGATTAGTTTGTAGAGGTAAAGACATGAATAAATGTCAGCAGATAGACAGTACTAGTTAAATGTATATCTGAGTACAGAACACAAAAAGTGCTCTTGCTTTGCCATACTTTGGAAAGCAAAACCCCTTTTTCCCTGAATTCTCAGCCAGCCCCACTGCCTTATACTAGCAAGTCTGACCAGTATCTTATCTCTGCTCCCCCTCCCTTTCTGGACTGGCTAGGTATATGTGAAGGAAGGACATTTAATGGCTAGCAGTTACTTATGGTTATCATACAAAAAGCAAAGAATTCCCTGGGATTCTTCTTTTGTGTGTACAAAAGCACACTATAGCACAGCTTGATCACTATCTGATCTAGTCTCCCTTCATTTTGAATCCATTCTTTTATAGGACCATTTACAAAATGCTGACTCGCTTGTATTTCTTTTTTTGGTGGAAAAGGTATCACAAAATCTTAGTATAGCGTGTATTTTATATTAATTAAATGTATTGTCATATACTTTCTTCTAGTGCTGACTGACTTTTACAAAAATGTAGACGTTTTAAAATCAACCGATACTTAAAAAGTACTTTATTGTCTCACATTGATAGTGTTGTACTAAATATAGTTAATTGACTTGCTATATATACGACTGTGGTAAAACTTAACACTCAGTTCTGATGTTTATTACCGGGATTAACGTAGGCAATCTTTATCTGAAGAACATTTAATGTTCTTCTTTTGTATTCTTTACCTAAAAAAAAATAAAAATCCGGAAAATCTGATTGGGCTGAACTGTCTTGATCAGCTTCTCAATACTTAGCACAAACAAAGAAGGAAGTTAGCCATGGCAGAGTTTGGTGGTGCACCTCCCCCTGCCCTGCTCCTGGGCCACTTGGTACTTGGTACGATTCTTCCTTCTGGAGAAGGAAGCCTATCTGGCTTCTGGGCCACATACCAACCTAAGGTAAGTTGGGCACAGACTGTGAAAGGCAGAGCACCAAAAAATTTAGGCACCCCTGGTGTGCCTAGCTCCTGCTTCTCCTATCATGTAGGCAATCACCTCCTGACAATCTAGTACATCTATACCTGGGCCATGGCCCAAAGATACCAGAACTTCCAACTAAAGCAAGTTTTGGGCTTGCGCAACTAGTGGAAAACACCAGAATATATCATTGTCCAAGTACAACCAAAATGGAAACGGACCTGATGAAACTCAAGTATCTTGGACCCTAGAAATAACAACCCCAAGCGAGAGCCTTTGAGCTCTCCTAGATCGTAGCAGGCTGTGACCAGCATCTCGTCTAAGTTGGGACACAGCTCAGATAGAATCTCCTTGAGGTTCAAAGACTGTCTGCCCATAAAGCTGACGAAGGGCCAGGGTGAAATCGAACTTCTTGAGGTTCAATTTTCGCCTGTTGAGGAACGCTGATGCATTGTGAGTATTTAAAGTCAAAAAGAGGGCAATTTGAACCGTAGGCTAGCCTCTCCCATCAGTCTACCTATCTATGTGTTTGAATATATGCATTAGCCTTCATGAGTGCGGGTGTTAATGTATGTCACTGGGTCCAAATATTTCTGTCTGTCTCAGTGTGTGAAGTTGAAAGGGGCACCCATCGGCGCACTGGAGCCACCCACTGTGAAGGGACTCTGATCCTAGCACGTGTAGACTTGGGTAGTGTGTGTGTGTGTGTGCAACCGCTTGAATGGTGTGTGTTTGTATGTTTTGTGTTTATACATATGTACACACCTATATTTTGATTCAGGATGCCTTGTAGTAAGTTAGTGTGAATCTTGTCATTCTCAAATCTGTAATTAAGTAGCTGTCTTAATTATAACATATTCTACTGAATCACCTTGTTAATCCTTAAATTGCTTAATGATTAAGTGCTGCTAAAATTCAACCTTTGGATCCAGCTCAAACCACTAATAAATCTTGAATTGCTCCTAAATCATAACCGTGTCAAATATTTCATGCGTGACAGAGAGAAAAAGCCAAAGATAAAGGAATCTTTTATCTTTGTTCCGTTGAATATGTAGATTTAATGACTGCTTGAAAATCTTTTGTAGCTTGATGCTTGTGCTCATATGATAAAACTATTTTAGTTAATATAAAAACAACAATGTTGGTGACTTTAATGTTGCATGGAAATACTTGAGGTTAGACAGCATTGTTTGAAATGGGAAACACTGCATACAGACCTGGGTAGACCCTGCTAGTGGGAGGCAGAGCGGCCAATGTTTGAGTAATTTGTTTTTTAGCTATGTCAGTGACGTATATCCCTCAGAAACATATTTTTAAGCACTTAAAACCAGTGATTTTTTGCCATTTCCTTTTTTTTTTGCAAACTATTAAATGTCTCAAAATATGTTAGAAGTCTCAAGTAGGCTCTTAAATGTTAACGTCTGCTAAACAACATAGTAAGTTCTCTTAAACAGCAGGAGTGAAGAACGACTTTGAATTTGGAGCAGTAGAGTGGGAATGAGAGAACTGGTATACAAATTTCCCAGGTTACTTCTGTCATAGTTAATCATTTTCCTGATTGTCCTTGCCTCCCAGAGGTGTTCTTGAGCTACATCCATAAATATTTGAAAGATGTGGCTATAGGGTCATGAAGATGTCAAGGAAAATAAACACACAAGGAACCTAGGAGAGAAGGAGCTTCATCTCCAACATTACAAAATACACACCTTTGTGACTTTCCAAGTAAAAGTTTTTGAGCAAATGCTCTGTGCAGGGGACAACAGTTCAGAACTCAGTGGGACTGAAGTAAAACAATCAGTAAGTAGGTCCATCTTAACCCTCATCTTCAGTGGCTAACAAAAGTATTATAAAAGTTTACTTTCCATGTGAAGAAAGAAAGAGTGTATGAAAATCTGGGTTTGTTTTCCCAGCGCTTAGCCCTGCCACTCACGTGAAAAATGAAGATCTGAAAGGAATTAAAAGACATCACATCAGCAGGAATGGAAGCAAGCTGATTAGACGTGTTCAAGCTCTTGGTAATCGTTAAAAAATACATTATACGGGAATAATAGCTGCCTGTTGACTGAGTGCCAGTGAAAAGTAAAAGGATCAGAAGACAAGGAATAAGATTATTATTTAAAAGTCTCTGCATTGACAGGTTTGGTTCATTGAGCTGCAGCCTATTATATCAAATTGCTTTACTTGATTTGTGTTTTTTGAAATACAAACAGCTCATTTAACCCCGGATTTTGAGGTGCTAGGGGACAGGTTTTGTAAAGCGGCTTAAGAGTCAGATTCATAACGGGCCAAAGGCAGGTTTCAGCTGTGAAATTTCACATATAATTCAAACCTCCCTTCTCCGGGGCTTATATCTCGCTTGTAGTCCACACAGAGTTAGGTGGTGCCTAATTAGCAGAAATTAGCTGGAGTTTCACAGCAACAGGATTTTGGTACTCTCAATAAATACATCTGCTATCCACAGGAAGAGGAAGCAGCCATCTTTTATATAGCAGCTGGTGATCAAAGCTTTCCTCTAAGAAGAGGAAATCTTGGCTCTGGGCCTTGTTTATTTGCGATAGGGTCAAATACTGCCTGTGAGAACTAGCTTTTCTTGAAGATTCAACAATATTGTAAAATGAATACATACTAAAATCAAAGTTCTTTGTTCCTCCTACACAAGGTTAGTGATTCCATTAAACTTCTGGGTTAGTTCAAGGCTCCATCTTGTCCTCTTATCCTTTCAGACTTCACAGGTTTCTGCATTCTTTTCTGCGCGGTGGCCCAGCAATTAGGAAGGCCACAGAATTTCCTCCCACATCTCTCTAGTATAGACTTTATGTGGGCAGTCAGGGAACTCTACTGGAACATGAAAGATAGGGGTTTTACACTTCCTTATTATGAAAGAGTGGAGGTAAACCAGCTAGGCTAATACATGAAGGTGGTGGCTATTGGCAGCTTCTGTTGCTTTTCTTTTTTTAGCCAAACATTTAATGGAAAAGTGAATGCTCCTTGAGTACCTAAACAGAAGTGTACTCACTGGGAGAGTCTGGAGTGGACTGAAATTCCTTTTGAGCAGCCCTTTCTTTGAGTAGCTGAACCCCAGCTCCTCATTCAGGGATGCTGATGAAAATTCTTCGTTGCTGGTCGGTTTGGGTTTTTTTCAATCCTTGTCACTTAGGATACAGATTTTCTGACTCTGTCAAAAGCACTAAAATCTCATGTGCTATAGAATGGCACTTGCATTTAATTTGCAGGTAGGTGTATAACCTTTTATATATCCTTTGGATACTTTCCAAAGCATCTAGGCTCTGAAGATACTAAATATCACTGAAAATTAACACGGTAATCTCCCAGGTGGGAGATTCTGTCTGCTTTATGATCCAGGGGTGCAATTGTAGCATGTATAGAAATACCTATGAGTGTTTTAGTTTAGCTAAAACGTCACTCCGGTCCTACCAAGAGCAAAGTGATGTCAATACGGATTCTAGTAAAAGCTGCATAAATACGTCTGCCAATCTGGATAAAATCTTTGAGACAGTTGTCGATCTAGTAGAAGTAGGAAGACCAAAAAGCAGACTATTGGAAACAGGCCAGTTTCTAGAGAGGGAAAAGTGAGAAAGACATGAGGACAGACTTCAGAAGAGCAGTACTTAAATGCGGTGCTGAGAAGTGTTTAGAGGAAGAAAAGGGATGAGTTGGGAAGGATCATACTGGAAGGAGCTTCCAGGAGGATGAAAAGAATTGCAATACAGAGAATGACAACAGACACCAGCTGGCAGGTGGAGGTTGGACGTGGCCTTCTAAACAGCATAACTACCAACCGAGTTGTTATTGAACAACAGTGTGTAAAACAAGTGAAGCATTTGTATAGCCAGTCAGTTACGGGAGGTGATAAATATACAAAGAAGCTACAGCAATTGAATTCAGTATCACAGAGAATGTGTAATTAGGTGAATCACACTTTGTTAAGTACGTAACGAAATGCAGGGAATAAATTAAAAAATGAATCCATTATGGAACAAACTAAAGAGTGAACTAATTATGCAGAGGATTAATCACAAAGCAAGCTAGTGAGAGAGAGGGCAACTGAGGAGGTGGAGGTGAGGCAATGAGTAGCCAATCTAGAAGCCAAAAGTACGAGGTGTTGCTGAGTGATGCAAGTGGACAAGTTTTAACCAAATAGGCTGCAATTGTGCCTCCTGCTGAGTTCTCATCTGTGGTGGGAACATCATGCTGCTTTGTGAAGTGCTAGGAGAAAGGGAGAAGGTGATAGCTGGTTTTGGCCATGTGAGAAGAAGGGGGTGAAAATAAGCTCTACTCAGTCTACTGGTTTGTGTTTCAGGACGTTGGAGCTGCAAAATGAGACTGTGATTAGAGGCTTTACTGGTCTATTTTGTTCTGGTTATACCAGAGAAACTAATGAGAGATCTTGGAAAGGCTTTTATCTGACTAGTTTTAACTTCTCCATTTAACTGATCTCCCTTAACTAGTGTGGTTGAGCCCTGGCTGTGCTTTTAATAATTCTCTCCAAATTTGTACATACACTACAAACTGCTTTCTCTGGTCTCTGGTGCTTTGCCTACGCACAAATATTCTTACTTTCTTCTTCAGGCAGCTGTCCACATGATTTTAGGTCTGATACAAAGTTCACCAAGTTTTACAGCAACCTTTATCTAGACCTTCCTGTGAACCGCTTGAGATCAGCCTTGCTTTTCTGACCGGAGATAGTGGAGCTCCTTGTTCAGCTCAGAGGGTGAGGACTTAATATACAGGGTTTTGGAATTCATAAGCTTCTCCTGAGGTGTGGTGCCTGTGCCAGTTCTCTGGCTTGTACAGCTGTTGTCCATTTAACTCATTAATACCCGGGTTCAAAAGGAGAAATTGGCTTTTGGCTGTTTGAAAACGAGACTTGAAGTACTTTCCAGAAAACTATGGATTTAAAAAGCCCTCAAAGAAACATGGAGCCTTACTCTGTTATTATATGTTCCTAAAGTAATTGATGAGGCTTCTATGCCACTTATTTTATGTTTTTGAAGGAAAAAACAAAAGCAGTTTAGTATCTCAAAAATATAGATTAATGAATTACATTAATCTGTAAAATTAGATCAGACAGAGGCAAAAACATTTTTTTATGATGATACTTCATTCTGTCGTGGGATAATCTTTGATTTAATGTTGCTAAAAAGCCATGAAACTTCAGATTTTATTTTTTCAGTTGTTGGCTTATTGCTTCAGTTAATTCATGCCAGATTTTGTTTTCCCTTGATTTAGTGCTACAGCCACAATATAACAAGATAATTGCATTAAATGGACATTGTTTAAAGTTCCATTATATGAGGAAAGGAATTGTGGTACTTGCTACAATTACACAAAGCTCAAGTAAGGTTTATGCAGGTTTCCTTTTAGACTCTTTTCCATTTGCTCTTCTCTCCTTAAATCACCTTCATCAGAGAAAGCTGGAGGTTCCTCAGCCTATGCCTTGCTGCTTGAGTGAAATGAACCTGAATTGTTCTCCCAAAGGAAAAGCATGAGGTGATGGGAAAACTTGACTTGGTGTTTTTCTCTAGTACTGGAGGATGGGAAAAAGAAAGGACTTGTGCTACTGATGCTGAGAGGGAGGGAAAGAGGGGACGTGGTCCAGCTTCACCCGTCCTGAAACTTTATTTTGGTAGCTCTTGCAGCAGTCATTCTGGCTCTGGTATAAACAAAATAGGCTATTGGGAGGTGGGGGAAGAGGGGGCAGAATGGCCATGGCCAGGGCCAGTGGCCACTGTTTTAAGCAACCAGCTACTGAGGCAAGTAATTACCTTCTATTACTGCCCTGAGCATTATGTTCCTATGTTCTAGTCCTGGACGTCTTCTATGTGCTGATGACAAATAATTTTTAATGGCCTTTTTAAAAAAAATGTTTTAAATTTTTTTTTTTTGTTTTCTATTTTGAGAAAAAGTTTGAAGGGCTGTTCAATGAAAGATTTGAATGTCAGATAGTTTAAAGTCTGTCTTGTCTTTGCAGTATGAAAAGTATACCCAAAAGATACATTTTCTTAAGCTTC
The DNA here is from genome assembly GCA_013399435.1 of Arenaria interpres. Lineage (NCBI taxonomy): Eukaryota > Metazoa > Chordata > Aves > Charadriiformes > Scolopacidae > Arenaria > Arenaria interpres. The sequence goes on along the minus strand of VXAK01009602.1, from coordinate 53,691 downwards.
CAAATACCTTTATTTTAAAGTAAAGTTTCTAAGGAATCAACTTACAATAAGAGGAAATAGATTTTGTTAGACTTGCTGATTAAAGTGGACAAGTTCCTGAAGGAACTGTGTGCTTGAACGCTTATCGCCTTTTATTATTGTTGGATAGTGCTCGTGTTTCTATAACAAATCATTGGTTTGGGGTCAATGGGAATTCGGAGTTCTTAATTTCTTCCACAAATAAGAAACAAGATCAGAACCTGGCAGAGTATTTGGAAGAAGAAAAAATTTATTTACAGCCCTATATAGTGCACATATATTTTGTCCAGATAGTATTTGAACTCATAAAAAGCTTATTACTGACCTTGTTGCTTTGGTACGGGTTCTGTTTTGTTATTGGCCTCTGCTTTCTGTGGTTCATCTGTTTTCTTATTTTCACCCTTAAAAAAATAAACAGGATTAGAAACTGTAGATGCTCGTTGTTGAGAATGATAAGGATAGATGTTTTAAATTTACATTCTCCTAGGAATTTGATTAACCAAGTTGACACACACTGAACTTTGTTCCTGGGTGTTCTCTGTGTGTTCTTGGACCAGACTTTCCAGATAGGTTCACAAAGGCACTTGGATGCTGAAATCAAAAACTGATGTATTTGCATCTGCTGTGCAAACCCAGTTATTCAGCCTAAAGTTCTGCTGCTTCATGTTCCCAGAGCCTCATTTGTGTTGTCGAGGGTGACTTGTTCAGTGCTGCCACTCACAAGCCAGTCCCCACCTCTGAATTAGTCCTTCTGCCTAAACCTTCTGCTGGGCTAATACACCTGGTATCACAGAATCACAGAATAATATGGAAGGGACCCCTGGAGATCATCTAGTCCAACCCCCTGCCAGAGCAGATCCACCCAGAGCAGGTCCCACAGGAACGTGTCCAGGTGGGTTCTGAACGTCTCCAGAGAAGGAGACTCCACCATCTCCCTGTGCAGCCTGCTCCAGTGCTCGGACACCCTCAAAGTAAAGAAGTTCCTCCTCATGTTTAGGTGGAACTTCCTGTGTTCAAGTTTGTGCCCAATACCTCTTGTCCATGTCCTTGTATGTTTTGAGCTATCTTGCCACACTGACAGATCTCAACCTTTACAAAATACAGAGACAGTATCAACTTTCACTGCAAAAAATTAACATCCTCCCACACTTACTGGCTTAGATCCATGAACCAAGTCCTCATGCGCCTTGGTTCATGTCAGCTCGGAGGAGGGAGTTAGAAGTGCATGGGGAGTCTTAGGTGTTCACAGCGCTGTGTAGTAGCAATGTGTTAATCCATCCCATGAGCATTTTTAATCCCAGAATGATTTTTCCTGGTGTTTACCATACCGATTAATAGAGAAAGATTTTAGCTAGTATAAGCATATGGAAAATTATTTGACTTCAGAAGATTTCAGGTCTTCAAGCAATTTTTTTTCCTTTCTCTCTCCAAACTCAATTACCTTCTCATTGTCTGAGTTTCTGAGATTAATTTGGGGTTTGTCTTTTTCTATGAAAGTACTTGTTTTTTCCTGTCTGCTTTTATTCAGAGAATCTGGCACTTAAGTTCTAATATACATATGTATAAATAACTAAATTAGATATTATATATATATAAATGAAAATTAAAATTCTAATCAATATCTGTGCATACTAGAGGTTCTTGTTTTGTTGTAAAGATTGGTTTTTTTGTTTCAGGCTTCCTCCTAATAGTGTGAGAACATTAATGTGAGAACAGTGATCTACGGTTACCAGATACTATGTACATTTCTTCTTCTCTCTTTAGATAGTATCTCCTTGCAGGCAAAAAATTCTTAATTCTTGACCCATTCATCTGCGTCCATCTTAACAGTATCTATAATAGCGGAGGCTGACGGTGGTATGATCTGAGTGTTATGCTGATGTATGGAATAATTCTGGTGGAAAGAGTAATCCACGTCTCCAGGGAAATCTAAATATATATTTTTTCCTAGAGCAGTTTGTCAAGTGAGGTATCAGGCTGCACAGAAGTCAGCTGTGGAGATTCAGGATTTTTCTTCTTTCAAGACAATGGCTTATTGACCCAAGAAAGCTGCCGCGCAGAAGCACGAGCAATAATTTGCCTGCAGATCTGCAGTATCTGAAGTTTGTTGAACATAGATATTTTTGCCATTTTGTTTGGATGGCAGTATGGATATGCCTGTTCATCCAACACAATTGGTTTTTTGTGTGTTTATAATAAATAACAAATCAAATTTGAGTTGTAGTTAGGTTGGATTAAACCACAATTCTTCCTGAGGTTGTACAAACCTACGAACTTCTGAAAAACATCAGTTCTAGGGAATTATTCAGTCTTATGAACATTTATGTTTCTATCAGTCTTACTTAAAACTGTAAAATTTATAGAAATCTTATACATGTAAATCAAGGCTCCCAGAAGTTAAGTCAGAGTCTTTGTATGTGTTTGACTGCTGTGAACATGTTAAAAGACGCTACTTGGTTGTGTTGCTTTTATAATGGTGGAATTTCAATTGCTTCATTCAGCATGAATTCAGAATAGCTCAGGCTGATTCTAAAAAGCTCATTTCACCTTCCTAATTATTTAGTGAAATCCTAAATTGTTGCCATTTTGTCTTGTGAAGTTTTGATAATGTCAAGCTGGAAAAAACAAAAGACTATATTCTTGGGAAAAGATTAAAATTCAAAGGTAATGCAGGAGTATCTATCCTTCTGTCTCATTTTAAAATATTCCATTAATTAAAATGAAAAAAATGAGGACTTTTACAGTAAAGAACTACTAAATAAAAAATACAGACCGTAGACTAATGTGGCTTACTGTATTTTTCAAACAGGAGTTATATTAGTAAAACCAAGCCAAATAAAATAATTCTTAAAAAAGCTACTAAACTACTTTGCCTTTCTGACAGTTACAGGGAAGCAGGCTGATATATACCCGTATGCCTTTCCAATATTCAGAAAGGATATACTGACATTTTCTGCCAGCAGGGAACAAGATGAAGAGGAATACATCAGCACATCAAAAGCAGCCATACCAATCTCTCTAATTCTCCATTTGCAATGTTGATCAAGGTCTCTCATAAGCTTGTACTGTTTCAGGTTAGCCCAATTTGGAAAGTAAATGTAAAAGGAGGAAATCTATATTTTCTTCATAAAGAATAGGCAGGAGGGTAGAGGGGAATAAAAGCATGAATTTGATTTTGCTAAATAAAGATCCATACCATGTGCAGTAGGTATGTTTGAATATCTAACCTTTGACATTTACTTACGTAAATACTTTCTAAACAAAAGGCAATATTACTGAATCTATATTAAACAACAAAAACTATACCTGGCCTGTAGATGCCTTGGGTGGTGGAGGGACAGCTTCATTCTTGCAATCTGTTTCCTCAGGTGATAATTTTGCTCTAGAAAATACTGCTTTTATTTTTTTAAACATCTTGCCCGTTCAACTCTCCCGAAGCCTCTATAACTCTTTTACCATGAGCAGGTACATAGCACATGTTTTCTTACCATTAAGCACTTAAGCCAATTAAACACTTAATCAGGTTTAGGTCTGATTTAATACCTTAAAGAAATTCCTTGCACAGTCTGTTTCAGTGACAGCTTTTTCTCAGCATTAGTACTTTTGGTTTATGTTGTAAACATAATTCTAATCTTGACGGTTACACTGTATACAGACTCAACTTTTCATGCACAAATTCAGAGGAGAATGAACACTGTGTCTAGACTAAATCAGCATCTAACCCTAAATATATTGGATATTAAGCATTTAGGTTATATTTAGAAATGAGGTTTTGTGTCCTAAATAAACCTGTAGTTTAACCAGGAAATGCAAAAGATTAATTGACTGATAATCACCAGCTACCCAGCAGCCTACATGAGATCTCAAGAAGTTTAATTTCTTTGCAGTTATCTTATTTTTTGAGTGAATGACACTAAAAGGTCTTCTGTCAGTATTTGTTGTAGCAAGTTTATATCTGGTTTTATTCCACCCTTCTTAGTTAAAAGAATGGAATTAATTTCATCTTTCATTTTTCAATGTATTTACAGACAATACCATTTTAAGCAGAGTCTTAGATACAATGCTGATGGGTATAAGTTTTAGGTGAGTGTCCTAAAATCAGTAAAATATAAATCTTTATAGAGTTTATAACTTGGACATAATTATGAGATTCTATAGGCTTTGGGTTATCCTATATGAATCTCTCTGTAAAATCAAGCATGGTTTATTTTATAGATAAAACTCAATTTCAAATGCCTCTAGTAACTTGTTGATTCAACCCCTGTTAACAAGGATCTTTACAACTTCATTGTCTCTTTTTGTCTTAAATTCCCCTTTATTAATTACAAGTCTGTGCTTTCACTCTAAGCTCTGAATTTGAGCTAAGAGCTTATAATTGATTTATGCTGGTCATGAAGACATCAAGAAATGTAGAAAGCTACTCTTTGAGTTCTTTCCATATTACATTTTTAGCATTTATATTGAAGTATTAAAATTGTCCCAGTGATTGCCTCCTCGGGGCTTCTATTTTCTGGCAAGAATAGTTTCTAATCATTCTTCTACCATAGTAATAGCTCTAAGAATGAACCAACAATTTTTTCATTAGTTCATTAGTTAGTTTGTAAGCCTTTTTCCATCAACACTTATGAGGCAGATCTCATAATAGTTGGCTGGACTTCAGTCTTGTCATTTGGACACCCATCACCCCCCCACCATGATTTCATAGTTATTAGATGCAGCAAGAGCTTGGGACCTCCCTTTTTATTAGGGTCTGTGTTCTGGTTTACTTTAAAAGCAATTCAGTTCTTGCTAATGCTTCAGTCTCTGTTTAAACTTAGTGTTTGAATAACTAAATTATAAATTAAAATCTAAAGTGTTTCACCTATTTGTGCAGGTCTGGAAAATAGGTGGCTTCTTTTCTTTTTGGGTGTGAAATTCTACCTCCTTGCTCTTTTCACATTGGCTCACAAGAGAAGAATCTCAGAAGAAATCCTAGATAATAAGTTAGTTTTTCTTTTACTGTGTGAAATTTTAGTGGGTTAAATTGGCTAATGCAGGAAACTGTCAATCGCTTCACACAAACTGTACCTGCAGACTGAGCCTTTTTGAGATCAACTGTTTTCTTATTCTAAAAATTAAATTCCTCATTATTAAAATTTTTTAGAATAGCTAATTTTGGTCTAATTTGTTTATTAAAAGTAGTAAAGTTGTGCATAAAGCATAATACAATGAAAATATGTAAAATTTATTAAAGGAAAACATGTATTTCAAGAATTTCTGCAAAATTATGCACATTAATCTTTTAAAAAATGCCAAACAATAATGTGCTTTAATTATTATTTTTTTAATTATAGTGTTTATGCTGGTTTTAATTTATAATTAAAAGGCATGAAAAAGGAATATAGCAGACATTAAAAGGAAAGTGCCTTTGGGAACCTGTTAATAACTATTGACGTCTGCAGTTAATGAATCTTATATTGGTTTAGTCTGTGACTAATTAAATAAATGTTTGAAACTCCTTCATATGATGTGATTTTGTAAATAATAAGCAGACCACAACAAACCTAATATTTTGGTACCGATGGAGGTACAAGTTTACCCCCTGACCCTAGTAAATTGATTAATCTGCTTGAATATTTCATTTCTCTTCTATGTAGCATGGCTATTTAGTTATTTTTATCAGACTCTGACCATGTTAAAAGCACTTCAGTTAATTGAATATCATGATGCAGTATTAAGTAAGAAGATTAAGAGTACAGCAACAAAGCAGATAGCCTGTATCCAGTTAGCTTCTTAGCTACACTGGCTTTGACCGGTGCTTACTATAGGCTGTATTTATGGTAAACCCTACAGGGTACAGGGATTTCAAGCCCGTCTTACACGTTCTTTAGACACAGGAAGAGTACATCCTTTATTTATTAATGATGTACACTCTTTTTTTTGCCTTCAAGGAAATGTTGCTTCTTCATTTGAAAATTTCGCAGTTGCATAGGCTTTACAAACGTCTCATAGTATTTTTCTTTGCTAGATTTTCTTTTTTTCAATCTGAAAGTAAATTTGAAACAAGGCACTCACAGAGTGGATCTTACGTTCTAAACTTGCGCAGGAGATCACTCCCCATGAAACACAGCAGATGTCTCAGAAACTGAGGTCATTTAAATGCTGTTATTTTCGCTCGATTTGTAACCACTGCTAAAACAACTGGCAGGACTCTTTCCCACCACCCCATTTGAAGCTGTATGTTGCAGTTTAACCCCAGCCAGTAACTAGGACCACACAGCTGCTTGATCGCTCCCCTGTCTCCTCACCATCACCCCCAGCAGGGGAGAGGGAGAAGGGGGAGAAAAGGAGGGGAAAGGAAAAAAACCTCATAGGTAAAGACAGTTTAGAAGAACTGTAATGGAAGGGAAAAACAACAGCAACAACAATAATAATAATGGTAAAAGAATATACAAAACAAAGTGATACAATGCAAGCCATTGTCACTACCCAATGATCAGTTGCCCAGCCCTTCCTGAGCAGTCCATCATGGATCCCTGTCCCCCATCCAACCCCTGTTTCTATATATTAACCCTGTCGTCTATAGTATGGAATATATTCCTTTGGCCAGCTTTTCCTGTCTGTGCTCCCTCTCAGCTCCTATGGGATGCTGAAAAAGTCCTTGACTAATATAAACATTACTTAGCAACAACTCAAACAATATGTGTTATCCACATTCGTCTCATACTCAATCCAAAACACAGCAGCTACCAGAAGGAAAATTAATTCTACCCCAGCTGAGACCAGGACACTGTATTAAAGAGTGCAGTACTTCTCAAATCGTAAGAATATATAAAAGAAAGCATGAATTCTTTTTCTGAGTATTTAGAACACTTGCTAATAAGAAGATGTTCCTTTCTCCAGTACTGTTCTTTGAGGTGTTTGGTGCTTTTGTTTGGTTTTGCTTTTTGGGGTTTTGTTTTGTTTTGATAGTTTTTTGGGTTTTTTTCCTGGTACTTGCTATAAAAAACATGAAAGCCCTGTGAGCCCTGATTTAACTACCAGTGTATTTAATAGGCATAGAGTGAATTCCAAAGGCTTTTTTGCATTCCTTGACAGGCAGTGTCAGTTGCCCCATTTGCTTGAATGTACAGATCAATAGAGATCATCTGAAGTTTTTATTTTTGTATTAAATCAGGTGTAGCATGTTAAAAAGATCAAAGCCTGAGTTTCAATTCCATTCAGATCTTCCTATAATGCAAAATGTAATGTTATTTATAAGATACCTTTCTTCACTTTCTCTCTGTGATTAAGGATCTCGACAGCTCAGAGTGGTACATCTTTCTTTAGAGCTCTGTAACAGGAGTCAGACAGAAGCTGCATCTAGCACTTATATTTTTTCCTCTGTACAGTGTAATATTTGACAATTTCACCTATTTTTGTGGATTAACAAAAATCACAGCATTACTTTATATGTCTCCCTTAATTTTGAGGACTTTGTTAAAAGACCTTTTTTTTTCCTCTCCTTATAAAGAAAATGGTTCTGGAGCTCAGATTTTTCATATCTAATTATTGTCTTCTTTTTTAAATTTAAGTGATACTATAACCTAGCTAGCTATGACTTAATAAAGAAAATTATTTTACGCTTTTAAATGAAGTATGTCTCCTTAAGCCTATTATCACAGTTGTGGCCAGATATACACAGTATAACTGTAGCCTTCAGTGGGGTATCTTTAGAAATAACAAAGGTTACTTAAAAGATGATTCTTCACCGTTTTGATGTAGCTAATTTTGCACTGATTGACAAGGCTTTTGGTGCAGTTTACACACTGGCACAAATGTACCAGAATCAGCCTCTACATCCTGTTTGAGGCAGTAATAGGTCTGATGGTCTGGAGGAATCTGGAAATACACAATAATCTTGATTGGTTTTGCCTTCCAGAAATGCAGATTCTATTTTTTCCTTTCAAACTTAGTTTTATATCTCAAATCCATATAACGTGATTTGTTCCGCTTACAAGAAAAAACAGATGGGAACACTTGTGGCAATAGACTGGAAAAGACAGGGTATTGATATTTCCTATTCCTTTTCACATTCCTCTATATAAAATTACTTAATTAAGGTAGGAGCCATATTCTAAAGACTCATTTTTCTGGAGCCTTCCCCAGATCCTGGCTAGCCCTAGTGCGATACTATCATCATGCCACAACGTGATGGGTGGGTTGGAGGAGGTGACAAAATCGACTGTCAGCCTGCCAAACTTATGATGGCTGATACCACTTCTTGCTAATGACCTCTTTCGATGAAAGTAACATCTGAATCAAAGGAATGGGGCATAAACCAGAAGAAAACGTAAGCTCACGTTTAATTATGCCATTGTCTGCAGGTGTAATGAAAAGCGAGGAAAGGTTCTTGTCTGGTAGTAGAAAGTACACTTCCTTTAGCATGTCTGGCTTTTTTTTTTTCTTCTCCTCTCTCTGTCTTTTTAATTCTTTTTTTTTCCCCCTCAGAACAAAAAAGGCACCACCACTAAATGTTTATGCCTGTATTTTTGATATGTCCTTATGGGCCGAATTTCTTTAGTAACAGTGTGTTACTCCCTCAAATGTGACTCATCACATGAGAAAGCTTTATCAACTAGGGTTGTGCTCAAAAGTCTCTCTCACTTAAATGAATATCCAAAATGAGTCTGGGTCTAGGGGAAAAACAGGAACAGCCCCTCCAGAAAGGTAGCCATGAGACCCACCTGGAGGAGTTAATTCTATGGGCTAGATCACTGGAGGAATTAGGCCTCATGCAGCCCCTACTGGAAGACCCCATAATCTCAAACTGGAAATTTAGGGTCTTCTCACTGCCTTAGTTGGTAAACAGAACTGATTTGGAATGTCTAAGAAGTCATTCTTGTCTCAGAAGCACACAACATAAAAAGCAGTGCTCTCATGCCACATGTAGTTATTTAGTAATCTTGTACTACTGAGGTCATAGTTCCCTTTTTCTTCCCATTTTTCGTGCATCTCCATGGAGAAGAACAGATTACTACAGAAGGAAATAGAGTCTCTGTCACATCCTCTAGATGGGAAATAGCCTGCATGTGGTCTGCTGGATACTTCCCATGGGAAGCCCTCTGTGTGGGAGCCACTTCTAGGGAGACTGAAGTTGTTCAAAATACGAATTTCAAGTACTAGGGTTTCTCAAAATATGTGAGATGAGCTCAAACCTTATTCTGTACCGATACATTTTTTTTATGAATACATAATGCAGCTATTTACGGTTGGGAAGTTGACAAGGATTCCTTTGCTGAATGTCTTCAGTAGGAAACCCCAGGAAGAAGACAAGGAGGGCAGAAAACCTTGCCCTTCTACAGCGCTGACTCCTGGACTGGAACCTGTATTTCAGCACGGAGCTGCACGGGCTGACTGTGCACCAAATTTTAAAACTTTTAATGAAAACCACTGGGAAAGTTGGGGTTTTTGCCTGAAGGCTTTTTACCTCAAGAAGCTGAAAAGAAGTCACTTTGGTAAAATTATTTTCCTTCAAATGCTGGTAGGATCTTCTCTTCTCTAGACTAAAAAGACCCGAGTCCCTCAGCCTTTCCTCATAAGAAAGATGCTCCAGGCCCCTCATCATCTTAAGGCTACAAAGATGATAACAACCCCATGTGATTCTGTGATTCTCTGAACCATGCAAGCACAGACTGAAATAGCAGGCTGCCAGAAAGCTCAGTAAAATGCCAAGACTCCCCCAAAAAGAACATGTGGTTCTGCTGCTTTGTTTTCTAGCCTTGTAAAATACCAGTGACCTGGAATGGATCTTGCTGTTAAAAAATCTGAACAAGTTTTTCACAGAAGATACTGTGATACTGGTTTTAGAACCACTGCTTTACACGTGACTTCATACTCTAAGCCAGAATGTAAGAGTTATTCTCTAACCACTGCGTTCAAGTGATTTCACACACGACTAGCTGGTTATGATTGACTTTTTAAAATGCTAATCATTGTTTCTCTCATGTAGAATACCCGTGAAGAACAAGGACGGTAGTATTTATCTTTGCGGAGCAGTAGAAAGGAATTTGTCACCTTAAATAAAGCTGTAAGAAAACATCAGGTGAGTTTAACTTTCATACATGTGAGCACATCTGGAAAAGGAAACTTCAATGTACATGAAAAGGAGAGACATTCTTGAACCATGACTGAATGTCAACTTTTGGTAAGGTTTACGTCTAGAGCTTGTTCTGTTCTGGAACTCAAAATCATTTAATGTGAGGTGAAAAGCAGACTCCATTAAAAAAAGGAATTTTTTTCCGTTTGAGAAAACAACAACAACAACAAACCAAAACAAAACTAAATAAATACCTCTTCTTCAGGATGTTTTCAATATATAATCTCATTCTCAGTCCCTTGTGCCTTCCCAATGCCCTCTCAACATTCCTCAGTTATATTCTTTTATAGGACTAAAGGGAAGGAAAGACTTAGAGAAAAAGACATTTTATTACACTGAAACATATCAAAAGGTGATCAGCAGTGTTGGACTTCAATATTTGCAGGCTTTTGAAGCTTCCCTTTTTAATAAAATCGAGACGTTAAGGAAACAGAGACAAATGTGATAACTTAAAAACGATGCAGTCCCATTAATTTTTTTTTTTTTTTTTTCCCTAAGACTACTTTACTTTTCAATTACTTTAGTTATAAAAGCTTGACATACTTTCTTGAAGAGGGGCCGGGGAGGGGAACGCATGGCAATGCGGTCGGTGAGGCAGTGGCGAGGCCTGAGGTGAGCCCGAGGTGGGGGTTCCATGGCGCTGCACAGAGGGGTTCCCAGCTCAAGGACACACCCCCCCTCCCCTCACAGCCCAGCGCCGGCGGGAATCAGGAAGCCCCCGGCAACCAATCAGGCACGGAGGGGGCGTGGCCAGGAGCCGCGCGGGGATTTAAAGGCGGTCAGAGCAAGCATTTAGTCCCTCGATGGGGCGGCGCCATCTTAGAGGGCGGCGCCATCTTAGAGGGCGGCGCCAGGAACAAGGGGAGAGCAGGCAAGCAACGTTGCCTAGAAAGAAAATATCCGGAGATGGTCTCTGCTAGATCAGCAGCCGCAGTCTAAAAGGAATAAAGCGACCCAAACTGACCTACCACAGAAACGTGCAGCTGCCCAGGTGACGGGCCGTGTGGAATGTCTGAGCCTGTCAGTCTGGCAGGAGGACCACGAAGACAGAGCCTGTGTGTGCTGTGAGCAGGTAAACAATCCGCTCAGCCTGGTGGCTGAGCTTAAGGAGGAAGTGGAAAGACTGAGGACCATTTGGGAATGTGAAAGGGAGATAAGCTGGGACTCTGTGGCCTGGAGAAGAGAAGGCTGAGGGGAGACCTTATTAATGCTTATAAGTATCTAAAGGGTGGGTTGAAGGAGGATGGAGCCAGACTCTTTCAGTGGTTCTCAGTGACAGGATGAGGGGCAACGGGCACAAGCTGGAACATGGGAAGTTCTATTCAAATATGAGGAAAAACTTCTTTCTGGTGAGGTTACCAGAGCCCTGGCACAGGTTGGCACAGGGAGGGTGTGGAGTCCTCTCCTCTAGACTCGACTCTGATGATTCTGTAATTCCATGGCTGAATATGGTTGAAAAATGACCCAGAGGTGCAAGGCAGGCACCTGTGGGGAAAAGCAGAAATAAGTGTGGAGGGCAAACATCTGTGGCCACTGCTTTCCTATACTTTCTTGTAAATGATCATTGTGGGCAAGGGAGGAAGAGGGGATGATGCATTTAGGGTGTTTCAAGCCAGTAATGTTAACACTTGTTTAATGTTAATGCTTTTATTTGAGGGAAATGGAAATAGCAATTTGGTTATAAATTGCATCTCTTCTGGAAAGCTGCAATTCCCTGTGTTATCAAAAGAATGAAAACTCTCAGAAGCGTGTAATGTATTCCTCTCAATCCATCATATTCTATGCGTACCCTCAGAGCATCCTTTTCCCACTGCAGTGATGCTAAGCTTTATGTTTTTGCTAACATAAATATTTAAAGCATGCCACCAACACAAGTGATCGAAGCTGGTTAACAACATAGCAACAAACTGAGAACTGAGCACTGCACAGAGAGTGGCTTAGAGGAGAAAAAAAAACCCTCTTAAAAAAGCCTCTTTAAATGTGGAGTTAATTAGATATATTTGATAAAGCACTGAATTGGGACCTGCCCCAGTTTCAACCAGTTGATCAAGCTTTTACAGTTTTTCTTTGTGTGTTTTTTCTCTACTTAAAGTTGTAATTACTGTCTGAGGAGGCTTTCCCTGCCATGCATGGATTCAGACCAGTGTAGTTGGTTTTCGATTCTAGCATTTTTTTGTGCTTTTGCAGTTGTTATGAATGCTAAATTTGTTGTTTGCATGGGGGAACTTCTGGTGGAAGGGACAGGAGTTCTTAATATTTTTATTATTACTTATTATTTGTATTATTAGTAGTAGTAATGGTACTTCTAAGGCAAATTAACAGTCCAGCTCACTCTGATGAGGTTGTGCATAACAAAAAACATGTTAGACAAACATTCACTTTTCATGTAAGTAGTTTGGTCCAGGAAAGTAGTGCCTAACATGATTAACTTCTTCAGAGTGCTGGGTTTGGCTTCTGCTTTCTTTTTTCGTCTTCTTTTAAAGGAGATCAGTGAGAGTATTTCAATGCAGCTATCTAGTGGGTTGTATCCTAAGCTCAAATACAGGACCTGGTTTCAGTTCTGACCTCTGAAAAAGGATTCATGTTCACAGCTCCCACTCTTCTGCAGTGCTGCATTGACCCTTTGTAAAGATGAAGGAAGCTATTCTCAACATCTCCTGTTGAATCAGTATGGCTGTGTAGATTATAGCCCAAAGATTAACTGAGAATCTGTTTTTCTATCCTTGCATTTCTATCATTTGCAAAGGGCAAAGCAGTGTGGTAGCTTCTGTAAAGCCAGGAGATTTTATGCAAATAACTTAATTTCAAGTTACTGTGTACGTGAAACTTGTAGGAGTGAAAATCGAAAGGAAAATGCTTTGAAGATTGGTCTGTATGGCGCTCATGGCCTGTTTGTCCTGTACTTCACAAGGGTCTGATCTTAAAGATTGAATTTGATTTCGCAACTCATTTGATTCATTGACAAACGGTAGAAGAGTAATGACTCTATGAACAAGTCAGGCTCCATTTCTTGCTTCTCCTGGACTTCTCATTTGCAAATATAACATTGATAATGTGATCAGCTCTAAGAGAAGCTGTAGAGGTTAATACTTCACCATTAAGAGTCACTCCCCCTAAACAGTGAGACAGGCTTAAGGAGAAGAGCATTTCAGGGCAAAAAATGTATATTGATTTGGCTGACCTACTGTATTCACTTTATATTTGCAGAAGGGCTTACTTATGTTCAGGTAGTGCTGTGAAGAATTCATGCTCCATTTTAACTTAGATTTTAGGGCAATGCAAATGAAAAGCTGGTCTTCCATTTGCAAATTTTAAATGGATGGATTATTACTAGCACATGCTTTCCTAGTTAAAAAGAATTCTTCTAATTCTGACTCTCCTATTCTGTAGATAGGAAAATCTGACAACATCCATTGTATCCCTGTTAACCACGACAGTATTTTTAAACTTAAAGAGGCAGTCAACTAAAATGAAATCTGTTAACCTCAACACTCCAATCTCTCCACAAAAGCATCTTTCTTTACTTTTAAGATTACCTCTACATAGCTGTCACATAATTTAAGGAGAAGGGTAACTTAACCTTCTCTAACTCAATGTACTGAAATTAGCTTGCTCCCATATGAAATACCAGTCTGTCTCCTGTGTCCCTGCATAACACTGGAGGGATTCTCATATATGTAAAACAGCTGTGTGAGACAGTTACACTAGTGATTCTTCTACTTGCCATCAGCTATCATGCACTTTGATTGTGGGTCTGCTGAGATGTGTGCATATGGCTAACTTCAAAAAAAGTAAATTCCTTCACTGAAGTTGGGAGGTAAAAAGAAATGAATTTGATGGCATTATTTCTCTGTTTAAAGTTCACCCACATCTTTGAAAGACTGTGTCTTACGTGTTAGGAGTTATACTTGAATGTTCTTAGCTTCTGAAGTACTCTGTACTGAAGATAAACCTAGATAAAGAGATTCCAAAGGAGATATAACACGATTAGTGGTAAGATACCATAAAATATTTGCTTTTTTAAGGTCTGGAAGTCTACTTCTATTTAAGGAGGAAAAATCCCACAGAACACCTGGAACGTTTAAAGGAGTGGTTAAAATATGGCTTCTTTTTTCCCCATCTGTATTAGATTTTGTTAATGTATTTGATATCATCTCAGGTCTAAGCTTGTTCCTGGAACAATGAAAGTTTTAGCGGTGTAGGAAAAGAGATTTATTTAGTATTTAAAAGCTCAATCAGTATTGTAAAAGCTGGAAAGAAGCCATTTCCCTTCTGATACAGAGTTAGCTTGGTTATGGCTCTCGCTGTGACAAAAATGCCATTTATTCAGATAAAATATGACTCTTTTTTTTCTCCCCCCAGTCATTAATCAAAAACACTAGTAAGTCTGTGATTAAGCAGTTTATGAAGAGCAGTAAATTTCATCAGGGAAAGCAGAAGATTTATGTTTCTGTCTCTCTTTAAAATTATAGTATTTCCAGAATTATAAAGCAGCAGACCAGTAGTCAGTTTTCATTCAGATTAAATCCGAGAAAACTTGCTCTTAGTTACAACTTTCCTGTTTATTCATACCTGGCTGTTTGGTCTTTAGCAAATAACCTCTAGTTCTAAGGGCATCTGACTGATGGAGGTGGGCTAGAAGCCAAACACCGTGAGCTCCTGGATAACCCCATTCTTCTACTTCCTTCTATGTGCATGTATGTGAGCATGGAGGATAGTATCTGCTCATATCTCCAGATACCCTGGTCTTCTGCATTCTCAACCCATGTGAGAAACACGTTCCTTTGGTAGTTTAGCAAAACTTCCCCCCCATTTTCACTGCCAACATAGTGTCTACTCAGAAAACCCATTTATCTTGCTCTAAGTCATATAGTTATTCATTTTTACTTGTATAATCACCCAAATTTCCTTTCTTCCTCTTTCTCATTCTGCAAAATGTCTCTTGCATCTTCTGATTTCCTTCTTCAGCTCCTCCACAACCGCTAAACATTATATTCTTTCTTAGGTGCTTTATTGTTGTTCCTTCCATGCCGACACCTGAGAATCCTAAGATCCAGTATCACTTTGCTGTGAGACCACTAGACTTCTGTTGCTTCTTCAGTCTGTGCCCCAGCTCTGTGTCCCACTTAAAATCATTCTAGATGTTATAGAAGGTCTCCTTAATCTGCTTCCTGACTCTGATTTATTTTCTGTTGAGCTTCTATAACCTCTTTTCTGTTGCTCTGCCAAATCTGTCATAGAGAAAGCAGCCTGTACAAGGTGATGGTGATGCTTTTTGGGATCCTAATTAATTGGTGCTCTATTAGCAGTGGCAGCTTCTAAGGGTCAGTGGAGTTTCTTGCACCACTAACGTACAAAGCAAATCACAGCCAGAGCTCTTCAGCTAGGCGTTTGGAGAAGAATTATGTTTAGATCAAGCAAGTCAGATCAACAGATACAGGTTTTTTTTCCTGCTTATTGACCAAAAGCAGTTAGTGTGTCATGAATGGAAGAGTCCTGCTATTTACCAGAACACACATCTGGCAGTTTTGAAAGTGATGCCAAAACCCCAATGAAAGATAGGGTTTTTTAGCTTCATTCATCCATTTTGTACCAGTAAATTAGAAGTGCTCTACTCTTCGATAAGATTTAAGTGCCAGATCTACAAAGGATTTCCTTGCTTACCTCCCTTTAAAGTCAATAAACACTAAATGTCTATTGCAGTATTACTGTATAAGGTATACATAAATACCTTTTGTGAATGCTTAAGGACTAGGTCTGGTGAATTTATAACAAAATGTTATAGATTCAGAGCCTCCTGCTGCAGTGTCTACTCTCCTGCTGGTTAGAACTTAAACCCATGCATGTTTTAATTTACTCTAGCAGATAATGTTGTACAAGAAGGGGCCTTGTATCATCAGGTCTTGCTAACTTCATCTTAGACATCAGTCAAATTTTTGACTACCACTCTCCCATCCCAAGGTTGTTCTGAAAATGTGAGTAGACTGTAGTTAAATTACTGATTTGTGCTGCCATTTCTCACAAATAGCCAAGCTCTACTTCCAGCACTACTTCTGCTTTCGTGGTGCCCTCAGGCACAAGTGATGGGGAAATTGTCAGATAACTGTACCACTGGCAGCTGGACAGAAGTGTAATCTTTATTATCTGCTCTCAGCTGTATTGGTTTTGAAGGACCAAAAGAGGTAAAAACAATATCAAATATTTTCTAAGTGTGCAGATATGATCCTGGATTCAGAGGAGGAGCAGCTTGTTTGGTGAAATAATGGCATGCCTTTACAGTTTGTTTTAACATAGACTGAAAATTACATCTTGCTATTTCTAAATGAAATAAGTAGTTCATACTGAATATACAAACATTTTAATATGGATGTTTCCTTTACTATTTATTCTTTGGGTGGGAGCAAGCAGATTTTGCTGTACTGCTCTGTAGCACAATAACATGAGATAACTATGTCCTATAGGACAAACTACATGGAGGAGTTCATGCATTCCCATTGGATTCAGGAGCCTAACCACATGCAAAGATAAAAATGTCTTTGAGGTGCTTACTGCCTGCAGAATCTGCCAAGAAACCAGATGTCATTGCAAGAAAAAAAAATACAATAACCTCAGCCGCCCACTATGCTTTAGCCTTTGATAAATAGCAAACTCCAAATCATCAGTCACTTTCTTGCCAACTCTGTGTTGTATTAATTGCTTCTTAATCCTGCTGTGTATTTTATTTGTTCTCCTTTTTATGTTGATTTACTCTTCGTCACACACCTGTCCAAAGAATTTGAAAATGACAATTTGGAAAAGGATTCCTTTGACAATAAGCACTCTATTTAAAAACTCTGACTCAATATCACTTATTTCACTTCTGAAACCCAGAAAAGTTTCTTCCAACTTGATTTGGTAGTCAGAAAAAAATAATCTTCAAATAAGGAGATTGTTTTGCAAGTATAGAGTGACAGAAGTATCCTAGGGAGATGCCTTGGCCTTGAGATTTATTTTTGAAATGCAGGTTTCAGGAATGCAAATTGTTTTTTTTTTACTGATTCATTTTCTTTAAGAGGAGATACTATCCTTCAGGTTTCCATGTTAATATAATTTTATGCAATTTATAGATTTTTTTTTCCTTGTCTGTTGTACTATATATATTGTTCATCTGTGGACAGTATATGATAAGTATGTTTTGAATGGTAATGGTTAAAGTCTGCTGTCATAGCATGGAAACAATCTAGGAACAGTAGTTCTCAGATCTTACAGGAAGACTATATGTATGTATTTTCTTTTTAAATCAATTTTTTCTCTACGTGTGAATTTTCTGAGTAGAAAATTACAGTGCCTTTAACAGATGATGCCTTGCAAAGAAAAGATTCCTGGTATAAGGAATTCTTTTTCTTCTAGTTATGAAGCTAAAGGAAGAGAAGGGAAAACTTTGTATTTCATATAAACAAAATGTATTGCAAGGGAAAAGTTTTAGCAACATTCCCCATAAAATTGTCTATATTTTTATTGCTGTGTTTGTTTCTCCTCAGCATTTGTGAGACCTTATTATCACAGTATCTGAGTACATGTCCATCTTGTAACATGTTTATTCTCATTTCTTGCTATGTCTTAAAGCAGAACTACTGTCTCACTGGGGAGCTAAGAGCTGAGGCTGAGATTCATCCCAGTTATCTGGAGGGGGAGCAATATATTTCCTGGAGGGAGATAAGGCTCATTTATGGCTTTCTTTTCACAACATTATGGAAGGAATCAGGACAACTGAATTCTTGAGCTGAGCAGTTCAGATGAGTGCCGGCAGATGAAGTTACTTCACATCTCTTACAGGTCTTGTAGCAAAATCACAATGTAAATATCAAGAGTTCTTCTCTAACAGATGGGCAAATTTTTATTCAGTGGTGCATTTTAACTCTAAGAAGTCATAGCAGAAGGGGTGTTACTGCAGTAGGAGCCAGGGATCAGAGTGTCCCTCTATATTTACTTCGCATCTTGGAAAATGCAGTGCTTTTCTGTGTTCTGGGACTGAGTCACCAAGTCCTGCTCTTACCATAATTTGTAGTTTAGAGTTCTCCTGCACTATCTTCATATGCTTCTTCCTTTCTGTACAGTGGAAGGCCGTGGCTAATGTTCAGTATTTTGTTTACCTCTGCAAAGGTAATTCAAAGAATAATATGGAGGGGTGATGGGCTTGACATTTTTTGTTGTTTTTCCTGTATTTGGGAAAAGATGGACTATTAAGGTAGACAGGAAGACTCCTATAATTGTTACTGAATTTGGATGCCAGATTAATCTAATGAATTGATATGCTCCCGGTACCCAACATAGTTACTGGATACATGTGATATGAATGGGAGGAAAATACTGCCTCATGGTCTATCAGAAATGTTAAAATTGATTTTTGCCTCCTCACAGAAGAGGATCTTCCATGTTGTCATGGCAAGGCTGTGAGCTGGGATAGGAGCACACTAGATGGTTGAGCTTGCTGCTCCTGCAAGCCCTGGAAGGGCTGAGGTTACTGCTAGGAGATGATCCCACCTCACTCCTATTGGTAGCTGACGTACATCTTTATTACTTCCTCAGATGCAGAAGTTGGGACAGCTTAGTCCAGGAAGGGTAGCTGGCCGTGCCATGCTGTCTTAAGTGACTGCCTGTTTTGCTTATGTAGCTCTTAATTGGCTGTCAGTCTCAGACTTCCAAAATGCAGTTTTCTGTGACCTGAAATAAAGAAATTCCCCATAATATCCAGGCATCATTTATCTTATTTGACCAGCAAAAGGCACCATGTCTGTTAACAGACCCATACTTCCTAACATCAGTGTACCAAATACATACAAGAAACTCAAAAATACATTAAATCCATGCTGTGCTAAAATACAGAGTTCAGTTTATGATCCAACGTAGGTAAAGCATGTTATGCTTTTTGGAAAGTACGAATATTTATTCAACTTCAGAAATTCACTCCACAACTCTGAATAGACAAATTAAACATAGTCTTTTATGATTAATGGTATAATAGATAGGCACAAAGAAGGCAGGCTGTTTTCATAAGTTTAAGAAATACGTGCATATGTGGAAAAAATTAATGAAGTATTCTCACTTAAAATAAGATTTTCCCAGAGACTTAGTTGCAGAGAATAGGCTATGGGTTGAACACAGCATGAACGATTAAAGGGAGAATAAAGGTAGCAAGTAGATTAGGTATGGAAAATGAGACTGCTAAGACTGGAGAGCCAAGAGTGTATTTGGATGTTTAGTACGAAAAAATCCAACATGAGAGATCAATTGCCAGAGAATTTTGAAGGTAAAAATATTGAGATATTTGCATATTGTGAAGGGAGAATTTTCTATAGAGCACATACTTGGCTGCACAGTAGGACAAACAGGTAGATGTGACTTGACATCACGGTCATGATAACTTCAGATGCCCCAAATTCTACTGGAGAAGAAGGGGAATAAACTTCTCTACTTTCTCACCTGCTTATAGTGGCATCTTAATCAGGGAATATGTCTTAAGTTTAAAGATTGTCCCTCCATTTCTGCTCTGTTTTAGAGACATGGTGAGTGGGTTGTCCTGCTGTTTTGGGGTTGCTTAATCATGCTGTTTTGGGGTTGCTTAATCATTCAGCAAGTGTCTTCCTGGGAATAAAAACAAATTAAGAAAATAAACCACTTCTTTATTTCTCTGTGGATTCTGCTTTTTTCTATGAAGCCATAAACTTTGGAGTTGCATCCTTGTATAGAGTGATCTCTGTTCTATGTGGTTTCCTCTCGCCCTGTTTTTACTGATGTATGCTTCTGTGTATATGTTTTTAATGCTTTGCAATAATCCCGTAGGATTTGTGAATCATGGACTACCGAGTCTGTGATGATAATTTGTATTTGGATAGGAACATAAGTCTTGCAGTCCCTTGAGATAAGAATTCTTATAAGGTTTCTTCATATAGGTTTGTTTATTCAAAAGAAAAAAGTTTTAAATTACTTGAAAGAGATTTTTGAGAAGAAAATCATTAAACAAGATACATAGTTTTCTAGAGGAACTGACAATAAGCAGAGGGAAAAAATTGCTGCATCTTTGAAAGCAAGCTAGTGGAGCAGTTACTGAGCCATAAACAAAAGGAGGCTCAAATATATTGGGTCCTTAAAGCATATTTCAAAAATACTAAATTCAATTTTCAGCCAGCAAATCAATCACTCAGATTATACCTATTACGAAGGAAAGAAAGTCCTTGTCTTCAAATCCTTGCAAGGTGAAAGATTTCAAAGAATAGAACCCAGTGGATTTGTGTTTCTGCAACATTTATTTCATATTTTCACCACTTACTGGTTTAGAACATTTTCAATGCTCCTCAGCTTATAAAAGGTTCACAAGAGGTTAATGGGAGTTCTTTCTCGAACAACCCATTTAAGAATGGATGAATTCTTACCCGCTGCCCTGAGACATAATAGGAGTTAAAATGAGAGTGCCATATCATTAAGTCTGTCCTTGTCAAGTCCATTTTATTTATCGTTAAGGCCACTGTCACGTAAATAAGCTTTTACATGGCATTGAATTACATATACCATACATATCGAGTGCTGTCTTTGGAAACGTTTACATCTCCCAGCTATGCAAAGTGATAAAATGCTGCTGATTGTATGCTGAATTTCTTGTCTTTTTAATTGAACTGGGATGCTGATATGTGTCTGTTCTCTTTCGCACTAGCCATTTTTTTTTTGAATGGGGAACAATGAAAAACTATGAAATTGGAACAAGCTACTTGTAGAACTCTTTTTTTTTTTTATAACTGTCATAAATTTGGAGAGACGAAGTCTAGTGGTCTTCCCTCTGTGGCTGACCTGTCAGGGCACCTAGGCTTCCTGGTGTGTATGGGCAGCACAAACCTATAACAGCTTGCAGTGGTACAGTCGGACTGAAGCTGTAATGAAGCCATGTATGAGAGAAATCAGGCTCTGAAGAAATGTCTTTTCAGTGTCTTGCCTTGCAGCAGATCCTGCTCTAAGAAAAACTTCTTTGCAAGTGGGAGCGAGCAGGAATCCTTCATAGCTGTGACCTCCCCCAAATCCATGGGGTGGCTGTATGAAAAGGCACCGCGGTGGGGGACAGGCAGCAACAAGCTGTGCCTTGTCTCATCGGCCCCATTGCTACTGCTCCGTGCTCTAAGGGCTGGGGCAAGCAGGGGGTGGCTCTTCTGAGATCCTGTGCAGTTCTAGATGCATCTGGGGCAGGAGGTGGCACTGAAGGACATGCAGCACATCCAAGGTTTGTGAGCACTTGCGCTGTGTCAGTTGCTTTCTGCGGCTGCTGCTCACATCAGCTTCAAGAGCAGGCATTTTAATACAGGGAGAGTGAAAGCTTCAGCCTTAACTGGCTTTTAGATGGGAAAACTACCTCTGGGGCAGCAATTTAAGGGACCCAGGATAATGCTTCTAGAACAGCAGCATGTCCAGTTTGAAGTTATAGTGAAGGCAAAGTGGGAATGAATGTTAAAACTCTCGTTGTGACCTCAAGGAAGGGAATCCAGCTAGTCTGGAATTTTCCGGTGCGAGGGCTTCTTTCCCCTCAGAACTTGCTTCAACAAGGTTGAACTTTTCCTGGAAAAGCACATACAGAATCTGATGGGAAATACTCTTTAAGTGAGGAAAGAATTTTTTCATCAAGAAAAGAGCAGGAGAGAGATCGATATTATTTTTTTAAATTATTTTTAGAAGGGTTGCTTGTGGTTATGTGGATTAAGTTTGTACCTTGATTTATAACCTGTGTAAAAGTACTAAGGGCTACACGAGGAAGACAGGCAGTTGAAAGTAGAATCGTTCAGTTCTATGGACTATCACTCATCTCATTTTTCTGTCAGTGAGGTTTGGGGGAAACTCCAAACTGTGTTACGCAGAAACTTGAATCTTTACACCCACACACCTGCCTTGCATCTTAACTGCTCAGCTATTGGTTATTGTAAGGTAGCTGCAGATTTGTCACCGTTTTCTGAAAGTAAGAGTTCCTCCTACAATAAAAGAAATATTTAATACTTTCACAGTACAGTTAAACTATTTAGCATAAATATCAGAACTGGATGATAAAGAGTTTGTCAGGAATAATTCAGTATATTTTCAAATGAGTTAATCTCCTTGATATGATACAATAGAACTGAACTGATTAAGAGAGTGATGGTAGCAGTTCCCGTGTCAAATGAGAGCCAATTGACCATCAGACATGCTCATGGACAAGGTAGATATTACTTTATATAAAGGTATCTGTTCTTCAGTACTCCAGTCTCCACAGGTTTAAAAATTCATGTGGACTATTCTGTTTTCTAATGATGAACAATAATATTTTTTTTCTGAAGACATCGCTCACTGTGAAATTAAGTAGTAATAGTCCTGCATGCAGTCCTTTATAGGCAACAGCTCTAGCCCTTTCATCTGTGAGCCTCACTAATTTCTTGGAAAGTTGTTCTTTATTCTGCTTATAAATGGTTTTGTGTTTGCCAGTGTAAGCAGAAAAGACTCCAAGTCTGAGCAAAAAAAAATAAAAATAAATGGCATATCTCTACCTTTCAGGATATGTCCAAAGACAGTAAATTAGTGAATTGCTAAAGCTGCTTCCAGAGCTCTGCAGCCTCTAAATTTACAATAAATCCTAAGGCATTCTCAGGTCAAATAAATAATACTGCAAGCATAGCATTTCTGTTGTTCTGCTTTAATTTAAGGTTAAAGTTACACAGAGTATTGCATTAAGCTTTTAGAACATCAAGCAAAGTTTTCACAGAACTAGAAGATGAAAGTACTTCCAGAGGATGATAAACAATCCTTAATTGGGATTTAATATAGATACTTGTTCAGGATTTCTGTGATTATGCAATTCTTCAAACTACCCAATACAAATGTGACTCCAAGTGTAATAAAACAACATTGCTTGCAATAACAAAGTGGTAATGCTTTCACTCTGAGTTTTTAATAAAATTGAGCTTCTACAGTCATATTACCTGTCTTTAGTTCACCCCAATAATTTTTTTGTTACCCAGTTTAGCCAAATCTGACAAACTTAAAGATAGAAATCTGTATTTGTGTTCCTGCTGATGCTGGAGGTAGATGTTAACCCCGACCTGATAAAAG
Source organism: Arenaria interpres (assembly GCA_013399435.1). Classification (NCBI taxonomy): domain Eukaryota; kingdom Metazoa; phylum Chordata; class Aves; order Charadriiformes; family Scolopacidae; genus Arenaria; species Arenaria interpres. Next base: position 30,458 of record VXAK01009602.1, on the reverse strand, counting down.
AGTAATCAGCCAACCAAGTTTATGAGTAATACTCAGTTTGTCCATAGCTCTGAGTCAACTAACTGCGTGGTGGCTTGTGCTTGGTCAAAGTGGTGGGGCAGGATGAAGGACAAGTCTGAGGAGGAAAGGGAAATATAATGTACTGTCCTTGGGAGAGGTGCTGTGGGACATCCACTCAGAGATCACTGATCGCTTTTGCTATTTCTGCTTAGGAAATAACTTGGAAGGCAAGTGGTGGCCACTTTTTTTTTAAGAAAAACATTTAAATATAGAAATGTATCTATTTAGGAATAATTTTTAGGAGTTTCATCCAATGCCTTTTGTCTTTGGGTAATCATGTGAGCTTTGGAGCAAGTGCTATGTCTTCAAAGCTCAAAATCATACTGTTTCCACTTACAAAACCACATCAACATTTTGGAAAGAGAAAAGGAATCCCTGGAAGTCTAATAAATGTATAAGGTATATCCCAGTGCTACAGTTCACGTTTCATTTTAATTTATTTTGAATAATCCTCTCTAGCTGTGTTGCAGTTCTGCCTTTATAAACTACTGTAATACCTGTTATAACCCTGGAGAGTTTCTGCTGACTTTTTAAAAATGTTGTGTGTCTGAGAACTCAAGCCTGAAAAATACAGAGTTTAAGCGCTAATTTATTTTCACTCGAACTAGAGTAAAAAAGCAGGAAAACTTCTTCCAGGAAACTGGAAGAAATTAGAAACATTGGAGTAAGGGGCGCACAAAACAGCTTATGTAAGTCAAGTGATTATGGTGGGTAAAACCCTTGACTTTGCTTCTCCAGTGCTAAAAGATTATTTTTCTTTCGTTTAAAAGAGACACAATCAAACAGCTTAAGATTCAAATTGACCTACTTTCGGTTTCTTATGATTTTCTGTGCATTAAGAGGGAGCCATCCTATACATCTTTGGAGCCTGATACTCCCAAGATTAAACTTAAATGAAGACGAATTTCTTTGAAGGTGCCAGAGTACTTCCAGTGTAAAATTGGCTGCTTTGTGAGGGTAATCAGGCCGGTTAGTGGCAATATAGAAAAGATGATGGCAGTTTTACCCCCGTGAAGCAGATACAGTTACTTCAGTCTCTGCAGGGTCTCTTGCACAGCACTTCAGAGAGTACAGTCAATAGAGTAAATAGATCGGTCACATTCTGAAAATTATACGTATCTAAGGCAATTATTAGCAACTTGAGTTTCCAGTGTTCAAAACATTTAAAGGTGAGATATGCAGGTCTGCATATGGAGATCCAAAGGATGGCAGACAGGCATATGAAGTTCCTCACTCGGTGAGAAAAAGAGAATGTAAGATCAGGGGAAATTTAGTCCTGTGCGGATTGCAGATGGCTTCCCCTTGGTCTCTCCAGTAACTCTGTATTTGAAAGATGGTCATTACCATTTTTTAATGTGGGAAGAGCAGTAGTCTTACAGTTAAATCATGTATCTCAGCATCGAGGGTTTCAGATGTACATCTCAATTTTCCTTGCACTGTGTGAGTAGTGTAATTGCTCTGCTTCCTCACCTGAAAAAATCTGTATATTTCCAATTTGTCATCATTAAAAAATAAGTTGCCACTAGAGTAGTATTTGATATAATTACATTTTGGCACAGGTGGTCTTTTCTACCTAAGCTTCACCTAGTGCAGGAATAGGCTTGGGTAAGTAGAAACAGTAATAATTCTTTCATCCTTAAAACAGAATGGTTCTAGTTCCTACCCCACAACCGTGTGGTCCAACTGCAGACACGTCAGTAAGTCAGGGTCAAGTGCAGCCCAGAAATACTCAAGTATCTGTGGAGGGAACTAGACTGGTTTAGATTCTGGAAGCAGTAAAATTCAGCAGGTTTTGAATTTTCAGCTGGGTAAACTGGACTGCAGCAAGTACTTCTTCATAGACAGCTAGAAACTTCTGCCGTGGATGTTTCTCTGGATGTGCACCCGTAAGGCACACTGCTTCACATGGTGCTGCAAAGCTCCATCTCACCTGGCTTCCACTACATCCTTGTCTTTGATGTCAGTATGTAAGTTGCCTGGCCAGACCCATACCCATAGTTACACCTGTGATGTTTGCATATAATTTCCCAGAAATTATGATGTTTAGCAGTGAGAAAATGTTTACACAGATATTCTTCAGGTGACATTTTGAGGGAAATAACGTGAAATTCTGAACAGCAAAATTTCAACCAAAAATGATTTAACAAACCGTAAACAAATTAGCTGCCACTTAAAATTGTCATTAACTATTGCAAATAACACTTTACACATGCAGAAACACCTTATTTACTGACATTTTCAGATAGAAGATAATACTGGGCTTAAACAAAAGCCAGCTTTGAGCTATGCTGTCCGAATGCATGCAGAATGTTGCCTGATCTGATTGCACAAATTCTAACAGACTTAATGTGTTTATCTTTTACACTGAAAAACAGGGAGAAAAGCAGATTTTCTTCAGTCTTTCAGAGTGGCGGTGTACCCTGGAGAGGTGAATATGAATCTTGGACACCACTGTGTACATACTACTTTGGAAATCTATTGAAACCTAGCGCTTTGCAATCAGTGAGATGCTCCTTACAAGGGAGTGCAATACCATCAGTGTCCCTATGCCATTTTTTCCCTCTACTTAAAATAATTGATGATATTCCCATTGACTTGCAGGTGCTGGAACAGTAATTTACTCGCTCTAAACTGATCCTGTTTCTGATCACCAGGCACCATACCTGGGGAATGCTTCTGTACTGGTCATACATATATTTTTGTTCTCCTTCTCTGCCTTTTGTGTGTTTGTAGGGAGAAATTCAGGCCTTTTTGTTTTAGTACAGTCTAAATTAGCATTTGTTCTTTTGTATAACTTAGTGAGGTGAAGGCCTTCAAACAGATGCAACAGATATTGCTTAAAAAAATTGAGTCTAAAGTCTGTGTGGCTTGCAAAAGTCCTTTCCAGGTGTGATGAAGGTTTGAGGCACATCTGGCCTTCAGCTTCACCCTGCATGCTTCAGCCTGCTGTCCATCTGGGTGGCCCCTCCTGGACTCATTTCAGTGTGACATCTCTGTATCCCTCCTTAAGTTTGTGTTATATATGAAGGACAAAGGATGGTTTAGGTTTTTCTGGTTTATACCTGCAGCATTCTTTCACTGAGAGTAAGGAGCAGGAGAGAAATTCACAGAGTATGGTACCTGAAGTACCTCTTCCAGCTTGTTTCTGTTGCTGAGGGCAAGAGTTTCACAGAAAAAGATATTGTAAGTCTGCAACACGGGTATTTTTTTATTATTTCAAACCAAACTGGTCAGTCCCTGCTGACTGCGGGGAGGTCGGACTAGATGACCTTTGGAGATCCCTTCCGGCCTGGACCAATCTATGAATCTATAAATTGAATTGTAATAATGTGTATGAATGACCTAGGACCAGTGAGGTTGCTAGGAAGCCAAATGTTTACCTAGGGAGTTCAGAGAGAGGAATAAATTTAGATTGAGCTGTGTAAGAGTATGGAAATGCTTATCCAAGATACTTACATAATCATAATTCTGTTCTACTCCTTCATTTGCAGAGAAAGATCAAGTGGAGTAGTTAAACCACTTAATTTAACCTGAGTTCACAAACACTAAAATGCCATAATCAGAAGTGTATGGTTTTGTGTGATATCAGAACATGAAAAAGTTAACATTCTACTCTTAAGCAAAACTTCCTTGTAATAGAAAAAAAATTACCCTAAATCCCCACGCACAGATTCTGTGCAATGTGTCAGTGGCTTAAAGCTGGAAGCAAATGCAGCCTCGTTGTGAAGATTGAGCTTTGTCTCCAGTGACACTCTCAAAGGCCAAGAACCACATGGTGCAGGCCACGAGGCACATCTTCATACAGTTTTGGCAAAGACAGCTTAGCTGGTTCAACCTGCTTTGTCTTAATTCTCTTCTTCTCTCCCTTACCATATGCAAAGTGCTTCAGAAAGCAAGAACTCCAAATTAATATGAAAAGTTCCTGTTTCATTGAAGTGGTATTCTTTGTCAGAGAAAAGAGAAATAGTGCTTGTAGGCCCACATTTTATAAATTCGGCTTATAGATAGCTATTGTATTATACCTTATGTCACCAATATAGACTAACAGCCTTCATTTTAATATATATTTTTTGGGCTGTATGAAGCCTTTGCAATGATTGAAATTAATATTAAACAGCTTAAACATTTTCTTTCTCCCTATGTTGTTTGCAAAAGGTCAATGTGCGTATTAACATGCACAATTAGAATTCTTCTGGAGATTCTGAAAGGTAAGAAGCAGAGCCTGCATGCAGAGAGATATGTAGTCAAATACAGAATACAAATTAAACAAAGTACCCTTCGTGTTTCATAAGTTGTCCTCTTATTGCAGTTGTAAATCCATTCTTTTCTTCTTTCCCCTCTGGCAATCTCTTATCTCTTCAAATTTTTAATGTTAGAGGAGATATGAAAGTTATAATCTAAGGGCAATTAAAATAAAGTTTTAAAATCCTGAAACACTGAAACAGATGGATAAATCAGAGTTATTCTGGGAACAGGCAGTTAAAATTAATATCTCTGATTTTTAAATCAACTTGATGATGCAGCTAAGTAGATATTGGTAAACGTTTCAGAAGCTCTGGATACAACAAACGTAAGTACCGTGATGCACGTCTGCAAAGACTCAGCCTGGAGGCCGAATCCAGCAGTGAAAATCTCAACCTTGAGTTAAGTCAGGACCTAACCTGTGATTCACAGGCACATGCCAGGTGCCAGATGCCTAAATAGGCCAACAGATTGTGCCACGCAGTAAGAACGTGCTGAAATTCTGCACCACTTGAGTTTAGGTACTGAGGATATGCCTTTGTGCAGGACTGGCTGGATCATCCCTCTCTCCTTTAATGCAAACCAAAGTGATATTATTTGGGGGATGTAATAGATTTGTGGTTACCAAAGTGGTCAGCTTAGGTCTATGCACTCCTTGGTACTGTGGATTCTAGAAACATCCACTGCATTATGGGAGAGCTCCAATATAGACAACGTAGGGGTCAGTGGTGATGTCTTCCCTCCTTTTTCCAAGCCTGAGCCATTATGCAGTTGGGAACCCAAGATTTGAGGGACAGTAGAAGAAGATGAACGTGAGGGTGCGTGCCTTTGCATTAACGTTAGTGTATCTAGTAGGGAAAGGGCTGGTGCCAGTCCCCAGTCCTTGCTTCTAAAGATATTTTATGCATTTTAAATCAAGCAGTTACTGAACAAAGTCCCCCTGTATTCAAGAGAATAGAGTTTGGTAACCATGTCTTTCTCTTCTTAGGGGAGTGCCCTTGCCTTACTTGTCCGGTGATTAGCATGCTCTTATGAAAAATATGAACTTCATTTCCCTTTGATATTTGGAAAACTCAGGTGTCTTGTTCCTTAGAGGAAAGTTCTGGTCTGTTGACCGTAGGGCTGGCTGCTTTCTCTTCAACCCATGTATTTAATGGGAAGAGCTGAAGCTGCTATGCTTTGTATCAACTTCTGCGCTGATGGTATGTGCTTAACATTTCTATGAGGCTGGAATGCTAAAGGAGTTTGGTTGTAGGGATGCCTGGCTTGTGAACCTCAAACAGAGTGCATGTGCAACAGGGAGCATGTCGGTGCAGATAGGAAACTAAGTTTTCAGACCATAAGCATTAGCAAAACTCAAGGTATGCAAATAGAGATATTCAAGGTGAGGCTTGATGAGGCCCTGGGCAACCTGGTCTAGTTGGGGGTGTCCCTGCTGACTGCGGGGGGGTCGGACTAGATGACCTTTGGAGGTCCCTTCTGGCCTGGACAATTCTATGATTCTGTGAAATGCTTCTCAAGATATGATGTTAGTAGCTTGCATTTCTCACTTCGGTGCTTCTATACAACATAATTTTCACCCAGTGTTCAATACCTTTTTTTTTTCTTATTTTAAAATTGCAGACAACGCAGGTGCTTGCTTTCACCCTGAGGAATGTGAAGAATAATGTGAGGAATACTGTACTCCAGTTGTGAAGAAGTGTTGTGGAAATAAATGCTACAAACTAAGGTGGAATGGTAGGTTTAGCAGTGGGTTGGGTAAGTGCATCAAACTCTTGTCTGCTCGCCCCTTGTTCCTTTGTCTCAGTAGGGGTAACAGGGATGTTGGAAACATTACCAAATCAACAATGCTCCCAGAACTCTTTTCTTTTAAAGAAAGAATATTTTAGTGTCACCTGGGCCTGTTCCAGCTATGTCACACAACCAAATGCCATTCCTCTTAATGTAGGAATGGTAGAGCTAGGAAGCAGGGGAAGATTGCATTTGCAACAGTATTTGGTTCTTTAAAACCATAGTGGAAATTGAGCTGGCTCCCAAGATGTCATGGTGTTGCATTCCCTTTCTCCTTACCTCCATTCTGACAATTCTGGTTGTGGGCAAAACAGTGTTATGCTCTGACCGTGTAAGTAAAAGGTTTGCAAATTAAAGTAAGGCAAGTGAGAAGAACATCATGAACACCAGAGTGATTCATGTAAGTTACAACCTAGATTTCCAGGCACAAGGATTTGCAGTCCTTCTTATCACATACTGTATTCTGGATTTGTACTTATTTTACAAAGTCAGCCCTCCCTGTTTGTTTCTGTTTGTTTGTATTTTTACTAAGCTACTAATCAGTGGTTCCTTTACATGAGGAGACACTGCAAGAAATCATTTAATTTCTGGGCTTTAGTTATTCATTTATTTGTAAGAGTATTTATATGGGCAGGTCTTCTTGGTGATGATGAAGAAACTTATTCGGTCACTGGGGAGTATTGAAAATATGTTTGTTCCACCTACAAAAGTTTGTCAACACAGAATGTTTTTGGTTGTTCAGGTAGTTGACTGTCAGCTCACCCACTCCTATTCCTTCTTGTTATTCTTCTTTCACATTAATATCACGTGCATATTATTGATTTTTATTTGTCCTGTCCTGTCTCAGACTATGAGTTTTTCACAATGGGAAACATGACACTTTTATTTGTTCACAGTGCAGATTTACAATATTTGCTTATTTATTTATTTTACTGTCACTTATGAAGATTACAAAGAAACTTTCTTTTTCTTCCCTCCCTTCTTTTCTCTCATTCAGATTAATGTTTCAATATCTGCCTGTCATCGTCTAGCAATGACTGTAATTCCTCCTGTTTCTTCTCATGAAATAGAAAGGGAAACTGTTCTACTAATGCTAGAGAAGGTGGAGAAGATTTTGTAGGAATTGAAATGTAAAATAGCTGGCATTAAAAATGTACTGCATTGCAACGTCCCTTCAGTCATGCGTCATGCCATTTCAGTTCACAGCAGCTCAGACTGTTCGGATGAGACGAAGGGAGCTGAAACGGTGAAAATGAGTGGTTCCATCTTGCCTGCAGTGAAAATATGATGACAGTCAGATTACAGTCTTCCTCATCAGTACGGCTAATTAATTTGTATACTCTCTGAGCACAGTAGTTTATCCAACATAAAGATCAAGAGAAACAAAGTTAACCCTTCTTGGGGCTTATTTGTACAGGAACATTCAGAAATATTGAAGAGAACTGATGGAGATCCTGAAGTCAATGCCAGTGTTCTAAGGATTATTCTGCAGTTAATTAAAACCATTTTACTCCTCAATGGAGGAATTTGTAGAGGGATTTAACATACGTTAAAGATGAGAACTGAATTTACACACTTAATACGTTTGCCTTACTGCTTTGAATATTGAACACACAGTCTGTAAAATACGTGAGCAAATGCCAATAGTGGAATATCTAATGTAAATTTTTATTTTTGTAATTAAGGAAAACACTTACTGAGATATTACTCAATGTAGGGTTAAATAGAAGACTTTTTGAGCCTCAGGCTTCAGTGGAATCATAAAGAATAGAAAGTGAACTGTTCCTAAGCCTCAACTTGCCAGGTGTCACTGGTCATAGCATTTGTTTATGGTAGCATGTATTCATTAATGGACATTTTCCAGTGTTTAAGAAAGCTGATATGGGACTATACCGAAAGGCAGTTTAGCCCAGTATCCTGTCACTGAGAATAACTAAAAGGGGATGCCTATGAAAAGTTGTATGAAGAATGGAAGCAGAAATACCAAGTATATTGCATTTCCCCTGATGATTTCTCAGACTCTGAACTTTTTTATATCAAGCCAAATGTCATTCCTGTGCAGTTACTGACCCTCAGTGGCTTTTCTTTCATGAATCTCTCCAGTATTCCCCTGAAAATGTTTAACTTGTATAGATGTTTAAAAGGTTGGTGTCCTTCATTTAGATTTTACAGCTAAACACATAAAAACAATTGAAGAAGTGGGGGTAGAGATTTCCATATGCATAGGTAAGGCAAAAACATATACACTTAATGTATGGAACCCTATTTTTCTTTCATTTCAAGTTATTTTCAGGTAAAATTTGGAGTACAAAGTTCTTTGAATTTATTGAAATCTGCTTAGATCAGGAACCAAGGAACAATTTTGTTGTTTATAGTATAGGGGAGTACTTGGAAAGGCTTGGTAGTGCTTCCATTGTTCAGGGTGTCTTGGCATTAACAGTACAACAAATTCCAAAGCAGATTTTTTTAAAGATGTAATAGTTTTAAAAGTATGACTTTCACTTGCAACCAGTTTGAGTTAGAAAGTTTCTACCATATGGCAGAGAAGGAATATGAAACCATGTGCATCCAGCACTGGGACTGTATTCCTGAGAGAAACCAGTTTGCTATTTTTATACTGGCCAGCAGGTGTCCATACCCCAAAGTGAAGAAGCTGCCCAGCAGCCAGATACAGTTAAAAAGAGTGAGGCTGGAACAGAGATCGTATGTATTTTGTGTGTCTCACTTTGAAAGCTGACTTTATGAAGTTATTCTGTGCTTCACACCGCCAGGAAGGAAGCCATCCTTTGAGAGAGAAGGAGGAAGTGAAGTTAAGCAACCCTTCCATCCAGAAGGAGGTACCTCCTAGTTTCTTTTCCTACTGATCCTAGTAATAGTATTTTTATTCCTCATCCGCACAACTCCAAAGCTCTGTGTCTCGTGACTTCAGTCTTCAAGCCTTTGTGCTCCTTAGCCATTGTGGCCAAATCCACCCAAACACTGGAAAAGTGGCTAAAAAGTGGGGTACTTGCCTGTTTTGATCAGTGCAAGGGAGCTTAATCAAAGCTGTTGAAGTGCTATTTCACCCTATCCATTTTTCTCCGAAAGGTGCTACTCTAATGCATATTAATAGATATTTTTATATTTAAGATTAGAATACCTGTCAGCTGCCAAAGTGAAAAAAGCTGAAGTGAAGTTTTTTTCATCACAAATGTCAGCGTTTGTATGATCAGGTGTGAGTAATGTCTTTTTGGACCCATTTTAGACTTTTGTCAAATAGAATCTTGTAATGTTTTGTGTAGTTGCATGACATACCCTCCCTAGATTAGGCTTTGGAACTTTTTCGGTTAATAGTAAAAATATCCATCTTTTCATATTATTATAATTAAGCATTATGGATCTAGACCGGGTAGCTCTTAGGAAGGATTTGTTGTTCCTTGAGATATTTCAGCCTTTTTTACCTGATTTCCACAGAGGTAGTGCATACAGGTTGGATCCTACTGTTTTAAACACTGCATAACCATAATAATGAAAGTCATAACCATTGCATTCTTTCACCAATTTATTTTTACTTTCACATAGCTTCTCAAGATAGGATACTTTACGTTGGAGCAGTTTTTTTGATCTCTGATAGTAGGCAAAGACTTGTTAAAAGCTGATATAGTTTAGGCAAATATAAAATTTATCATATTACTCTGACAGTCTTGGTCTCTATCTACAGCTCATGATGAAATCCTGGCTGAAGCTGAATGTTTTGAGCTATTGAAATTCTGGCCTTAACTTCTTACCAGCTGCTATTTTCCAGTGAGCTGGTAAGAGCTAGGAATTTACATACTCCATTTTTAATTTAATCAAATGTTGTCAGTCAGCATCACATGTTAGATACTATTTCCATCAGAAGGAACTTAAAAAACAACAACCTGAAAGATTAAAAACCTCTGCCTCTTGAAGATAATAATCTTAGTGAATTTTAACAGATTGCTTTAGCAGATGGAGATGTGATATTCACTACAGTAAATTACATTAACATTCTCTCAGACAGAGATGTCACATTTGCCACAGTAATTTACATTAACATGATTTGAGACAGATTTGATTCCCCCGAAAGAATTAGAAATAACGTTTTATCAATTCACTTTGCCTTGTCACTTCTTCAGATAATTGTCAGTCTGGAGTGGGCCATGTTTTTTACCAGTGGATGCCATGGTGAACAGGACAGAAGTGCTGTTTTGCTGTGGCCGTCTATAGACACCATGTATGAAGACATAAAGAAAATAAATCTCAGTTATTGGTACAGAGTAGTGAAAAATAAGTTACTCTTGATTCAGCACAACAGATTAATTTGATTCCTGGACATGATATCTACACTTTTGCATGCCTGTGTAGCCTTCTACCACTGCCTCTAGGAGATCTTGTCACCCACTTTAACAGCTTGATGGAAGGCACTCTGAAAAGAAACTTAACTGTCTGTGCTGTGTGTCAGCATCTTCAGCCAGAGGACTGTGTGGGTGTAACTTAGCTGTCATCCAGTATTGTGCAGGGCATCTGGGCAACGTGTTTATGAGGGCATCTACTACTTGGAAGAAAGTATGCCTGCATCTCTGTGGACTGTCCGAAATAACTAGTGGTCCCAAGAAGTCCGTCATATCAGAGCTTGCAAGAGTTTTGCGCAGTCTGGCTCCTACCACAGTATGAAAAGCTCCTACATACTAGAATGTGATTGCTGAAGCCAGTTAAGGTGTTGCCTACACTGGAAATTTATACTGATTTAAGGTTGCTGCAGTAAGTAAACTAATCCACTCCCTCAACTCAATTCTTCTTCCCCTATTATAAGCTTATAATTATATGCAAACTATATGGAATGACATGTGGTCATATTCTTCTCAGTAAAGCATTATACTTATAATTGAAAGATGGTGCCAGTAAAATCTTAAGGAGAGAGGGGGCCAAAACTTGTTTGAAAAGAATAGGCTTGTGTACTAATATCTCACCAGAAATGGCTGTGAAGTACATACCATCTGCAGGAAACTTCTAAAACATCATTTCTGTGCACTCCCTTCCCCCCAAGTCTGAGTGGGAAACAAAGTGTAATGTGGTTTTTTTCCCTCAAAAAATGTTTCAATTTTAAACTGTTTCAATTTTAAACAAACGGAAACCTTCACTCGTCTAGGTCACAAAAAGTCCAGTTTTCTAGAACTAATGGTACAGATTGCACAAGTGACTGCAGTGGTACTCTGCCAAATAATTATACCAAAAAAATAAAATGTGTAATTGCAAAACTTTTAAGAAAAAAGCACAAAGGAGGATCGAGAGTGAGTTAAAGAAGTGTTATATGAAGAGAAGCATGTTGATGATCATCTTGCAGAATTCCGTTTTCATACATATATTTTTTGCATGTAAACAAACGTAAGGTAATACAATGATTCTGGACAGCAATATTGCTATGTTAGAGCCAACAAAATAAAAATACAGAGACAAATAGTACTTGCCTGTCTGATTCTGCCTCATAAAGAATGAGGTGCAAAAGGCTCTAAGTCATGTGTTAGTCATATGACTATATGCTTAAGAAAGTTTCACAAAAAACAGTGGGTTTTAATATAAGAACTGGAATCCATCTGCATGTATCAGCTTGTCGGACTGGGTATTGAACAAATAATTTAAATAATAAAAGGTAAGGGTTTAACAGTCTAAGATATCTTCAGTAAAACTAACATATCTAATACTTACTACTCTTGCAGCTATTTCAGAGCAACGGTTCCTAATTCATACCTTATGGGGGAGTGCTGTGTATGATCTGATGATGTTCCTCCCAGGCAGAGGGAACTGAAAGGTTAAAATTGGGCACAAAGGGACGGACAGAATAGGGGGCTGCTGTCAAACCAGTGCTTTTGCAGGATTGTTACTCAAAGACCAGTGATGTCTGGGAACGGCTCTTTTGCGCATTTCATTTAAACTAAACCCAAGCTTTTCAAGAGAACTAAAAGTCTGGCCAGTGAAAAAGCTTGGACACTTTTGAAAATGTTACTCTACATTCCTTATAGTAAGTGTGATAAATACACTAGTTAGAATTGCAAAACATGTTTTTCGGTTTGGATCTATTAAAGAGATTCATTTTCATTACACTGAGAAAATAACCTCAGTCTTTTATTTTTCATGCTTTCTGGAAACAGGAGGGTTGAGCTGAGTTTATTTTTATAAATATTCTCCACTTGCAGGTGAAGTTTGACAGAATGTCACAACTTACTTTCCATTTAATTTCTAGCAATTGCCAGTCTACTCCCTTTCTGGAAAGAACAGCCTGGAGACATTCAAATTTTACATTCTGACTCAGTTGCACTCAAATTTCAGTCTTTTTTTTTCCCCCTCTTCCTTGAAAAGTTTACTGTTGTGACTGGAAAACAATGGTTTTTTATACATTTTATAAAAATAAAATTCTAGATACTAGCTATGAAGTCTTCTTTCCTGACACAAATCATATTCCCCAGTGCCATCATCGCTGATGATACTCCTTTGATACACAAGTTGGTATTCAATCTAGGAGGTAAATTAATTAAATGAGAGATCTGTACAGATTTTCATGAGTCTTGTTTTAATTTACTGCTCTCAGCTCCACTCTGTGGATCTTCTGCAGTGTGCGAGCAGAGCAGTTATTAAAAATATTCCTTAGTGTCATATGTCCTGGATACCCTGGTTGGGAGACATGAGGAGAGCAGATGATAGACTCCATGTTAAATTACACCAGGGAGGTGGATGCAAGTAAATAATGATTGTGTTGAGCAAAGGTATTTATTTTTCTGCTATTGCTATGGTTATTAGCAAAACCCTTGCTGGTTTAAGATTAGGAGCCAGCTGGGCCTACAGTTAAGAGTAATTGTTGTTGCTGTTCTGTGCAATGCCTTATGACCTCCTGCTGGGCTTATAATTATATTCAGAGTTCACTGGGAATGTTACATGGCTTGATCCTTCTCATAATCTGTGTAGTTCCTTGGACTTGAATGCTGTTATCTAGATTGACCTAGAGGTCTGGTGAAAATAAGGTAAAAAGGTGTTGTCCGAGTACAGTGGGGTTAGACTTGTTCATCTCGGTTCTTCTCCTTGTTTTCCTTTGCTCCACTGGAAAAATCAGTGATTCTTGTGGGGAAGATAACAGACCTACCACCTTCTTATTCAGAACAAGAAAGAGGGAGGTCTTAGTTCAGATCTGACATCCCCTTTTACACCTCTTGTCTGTGCCATTGTAGCAAGACTCAATTAATGAACCTCAATTCTTTGGAGGTTATGTAGTAAGTAAAAATCTAGATTTCTGTGTATTCATTTAAAAAAAAAAAGCGTTTTGTGTATAATAAACATTTGTTAAATATAAGACCGATCATGAAGGTATCTGCATGTTTGTGTTACCTCATATGAGGTATAGCCTGGTCATGACCTAAGTTGTGTTTGCAATGACAAGGATGTTCTGGAATTGCCTCTGATCATGGCATTGTGGTAAAAATCCTAGCTGCTTTGCAGATGATGCTAAATACACTATTGATGGAGTGATAGGTCTCTGTGTTGACAGTGGACTGGACTCCATGATGCAAGAGGTTCAATGAGGAGGCCTAGATTTATGGTCCAGAAAGGCTATACAAAAGGGAATACAGTCTCTACAGTAACGTGGTTTGTATAAAACCAATGTGAAATGTTACCATTCTGATCTTGTTTAAAATCTCCCATGTAGGCAGTTTGTAGACGTACAAATCTTCGTAGCACAGCAGAGAATGTAAACCTCTGGGACTAATTTCTGGTGTAATCCTATTGAATTTGCTTACCGTATTCTGCTGTCTTTGCCGGGTGAGCCCTTTATAAATGAATTGCCCTAGTTACTGTCTTGTTTAAGTCTCCGTACAACTCAGCAGCACTTGCTTCTTCAGGCACAGACGTGATAAAGTTTGGTCTTTAGTTGATATGATTCCATTCTGGTATAAGTGAGGGGTTATAAAAGCAATTGAGTTGAAGCTGTAACTTCTATACAGAACTTGGGATTTGGATGTGATCTCATATCTAAGACCTTGTCATAGAGAATCTCACCAGGAGGGCTCTGTATTTCTGACGGATTTTAAATTTGAGTGCTTTTTGCCTTGCTATCTTGACTGGCTTGTGATATTTTTCTTAGAGTAAGGACAGTTCTTGCAGAGTACATCATTTATATAAAGCTTGTTCTAACGTCAAAAGCTTGTAACGACATATGGAATAACAAAAAAGGCATATCTTGCCTTCAGTCAATACACTTCCATCATTCAGTCTTCTATTTTGAAAAGACCTCTTATCACAGGGTTTGAAAAGCACTGTGTGAAACCAGACTAATGTTCCAAAATGTTTTGTGTGTTCTTCTCTTTCGTGCCGAAAGGCAATTGTGAACATTGCTTTTGAACTATTTATTTGTGGAAATGTATTTGTTGCATTTCTACATAAAAGAAAAAAAACCCTAACACCTTCATTGTTATTTCATTCTTCCTGATGGAAACTAACAGATGAAAAGAAGTTCTTTGAGAACATGAAAACGTCCAAGCATACAAAACCATTGAATCAAGGCACTTGCACAAGCCCTACATTATATTTCTTTTTTTTGACTGGTGATAAAACAGGCTGAATTTTACATGACGAGGATCTGATATAAGGTACGTTGGTCAGTAACAGTAGATGATCTATCCCACGTGCTCTTTGGTGGGACTTTAAATTCTCTTTGTGCCTCTCCCAGATTTTCAGGGAAGTTGGTCTATGCAAAAGGTGAGGGGTAGCCAAAGCTGCTGATCTTTGGTACCCAGGACGCTTCTCCTGTTTTAATTTTATCGTACTCCCGGAGGATACCATATTTGCTTCAGATCTAGCTTTCAAATTCCGTCTTGGAAATAAGGGAATAGGCTGCCCACTGGATATATGACCTGAATGCAGAGAATTTAACAAAGGCCTTTTTCCTTACATTTCAAACCTAATGGTTCCCTGCTCACAGTCAGCCTCTTACACAGGTATTTTTATCGTTGAGTCCCACTGCAGTTCATAAAGGAGCTGAGAAAAGCAAAGGGTGGGGGTGTAAAAGTGCCGCTACCAGAGTTGTTTACCAGGTTAATAGTGTGGAATAACATCACCCCTTATTTGCAGTCTGACCCCGGTTTATGTGAGTATAACTCACGTAGGCTCAGCTCTAGTGCGAATTTCTAAGACTCTCTGTAAGAGTGCCATAGTTGAATAACAACATTTCATAGGCGTGCAGTGCAATGAGTGATACAGAGTTTCTTACGGCCATTTACAACAACTGCTAGAGAATTTAATTTCTCTACCTTTTTTTTTTTTTTCCTCTCATGTTTCTGTTCTTTCTTCCACGTTTACCACTCCTTACTCTGATTTAAAAACAGCACTAGCATAATAGCAAGGGAGGGTTTGGGGACACTGAGGTAAGGTCTGGCCATAGCATAAAAAACAATAGATTATAACGTGTATTTATTTAAGGTAATGTTAGGTATGCACTTTTCATAGAAAGTTTCATAAAGAAAAAAGTCCTCTTCCCAAGTTTCAACTGCTTAACTGAGCTGTAAGGTATTCACAATGAGTAATTTAGAACTTAAAATAACTAAAATTTTAAGATGTAAAATGAGACTTCAATGGTCTCATAAAATTTTGTGTCCCAAGGGTTTTTCATTATGCTTAAACTACGTGATTACCATATGCATAAAAACCTGATATTCATTACATTAAATAACTTTTTCAAGAAGGAATTTATCTTTCAACCTATCTTTCATCTACATGAGGGCATTTGACAGTTCACTCTATTACAATGTAGTAAGATTGGAATATATCTCTCAATCTTTCTCATTTTTTTTAATAGACTCTCTTTTATTTAGGCTAAATTACTAGACTTTACATGAAGTATCATGAATGAGACTTTATGCCTTAATACTTTTTCTGATAGAAAATTTTCCTTTGTGCGTTGTTTTTATGATACTGGAAAAAGCTTCTAAGTGAACGTAAAACATTTTAAGTCCTTTACCATACAACATTACAATTTTATTCTTGAAATAACGCTTAGACAACTTCACCCCTTTACTGACAACTATTCCTGTGTATTATCCCTTGTAGCTATCTTTGAAGAATAAACCAAGGAGAAGGATCCTTGGTTGCAAATTCATCTTTCTTTCTAGTCAAGAACGTCTGTAAAAATTCACTGCCTACTGATGTTCCGTTTTCCATCATTTGTAAATGCCTTCTTGATCTCTACTGCCACGCACAGCAGAGTGGTAACGAATTTGAAAGGTAGGATTACATTTTTTGTAGCAAAAAGTATTTGTTGGGTTTTCTATCTTCTCATGATCAAATTCTGCTGTTTTCTTTAGCTGCTGGCTCAGAGTACCATGACAAGAAGGGAACTGCATCAAATTGGACCTAATTAGCCCAATAAAAACTTGGAACTTGAAACACTAAAAAATTACGTTTTTTTTTAAAATCCATACAAGCAAAATTGCAGTGCATTTTCCCAGTAATCATTTCATGTCCACAGTCAATTAAAGGTTTATACAGATTAAATACATCTGTTTAATTAAGAAATTTCAGTGTGTAAAGCCATGAGAGAAGATAAATAATTGATCTGTTTTCTTATAGCTGCATAGAGGTTTGAGAATTTTATATGATCGGGGTGTCCAGAATGTCTATATTTATGTCTTGCAGTGAATTTCCTCTGACAATTCCTGCAATTTCTCTGAAAGTTATGTTAAAAAATTGTGATTTTGCAATATTTTTCCTTCTCATAAAGAGACAAGGTTACACTTTGAAGTATCTGATTGAAATAAATGGCTTAAAAGACACTATGTGATGACTTTATATTTTGCGATTAAAGAGCAAAATGAGAATATGAACTGGAGTATAAGATCGCTTTGTAGAGCTCTAGAGTCCAGCAACCTCTTACTAATTGGATCTGACCGTGTAAATCTCAAATTTGACTTCTAGCATAGTCACCCAGCTTCAGCAAGGAGGTATAAAATGGCTTCTATCCCAATATTACATCTAAGGTCTTTTTTTTGTGTCATGAAAGACACAGGTGAGAAGTAGCTTTAAACTTCAAGGTGTTAAAGAAGCGCACCAACAAGAAGCCAGTATGTAAAAGGCTGACCCTAAGGATCATTGCCTTGCTCGTGTCACTCTTTGTTTAAGTCCAGAAAGGAGCTGTTAGGTGAGAAGCTTCTGCTTACAGACCTGATGATTCTTATGTTGTCTATCATGCCCACACCACCAAAACCTCTCTGTCACTCCCCTCCTCAGCTGGACAGAGGGAGACAAAATATCGTGTAAGATTCACGGCTTGAGATAAGGACAGGGAGATCATTCAGCCATTACTGTCACAGGCAAAACAGACTTGACTTGGGGAAAATGAGTGTAATTTATTACTAATCCCATCAGAGTAGGTCAATAAGAAATAAAACAATCTTAAATCACCTTCCCATCACTTCTCGCTTCTTCCCAGGCTCAACTTCACTCCCTGTTTTCTCTACCTCCTCTCCCCCAGTGGCAAACGGGCACAGGGACTGGGGGTTGTGGTCACATCATCACACATGGTCTCTGCTACTCCATTCTCCACAAGGGGAGGACTCCTCTCACTCTTCCCTGCTCCAGCATGGGGTTCCTCCCACAGACTGCAGCTCTTCACAAACTGCTCCAGTGGGGGTTCCTTCCATGGGGTGCAGTCCTTTAGGAATAGACTGCTCCAGGGTGGGTCCCCCACGGGATCACAAGTCCTGCCAGCAAACCTCCTCCAGCATGGGCTCCTCTTTCCATGGGTCCACAGATCATGTCAGGAGCCTACTAAGCATGGGCTTTCTATGGGGTCACAGCCTCCTTCGGCCCCATCCACAGGTGGATATCTGCTCCACCATCAACCTCCATGGGCTGCAAGGGGACAGCCTGCCTCACCATAGCCTTCACCACGGGCTGTAGGGGAATCTCTGGTGCCTGGAGCACTTCCTCCCCCTCCTTCTTCACTGATATCGGTGGCTGCAGAGTTGTTTCTCTCCCATATTCCCACTTCTCTTTCTCCAGCTGCTATTGCTCATCACAGTTTTTTGCCCCACCTTTTTAAATATGTTATCACCCAAGTGCTCCCACAGTCACTGATTTCCTCGGCCTTGGCCAGCAGCAGATCTCTCTTGGAGCTGGCTGGCCTTGGCTCTGTCTGAAGTAGGGGAAGATGCTAGCAGCTTCTCAAAGAAGCCACCCTTGTAGCTCCCCCCTTCCACTACCAAAATCTTGCCATGCAAGCTAAATACACATATTTAGTGAGTCTTCTTATTCAACAGAGGGAAATTAAGATCCTAATGTGGATTTGTGAGTTCTGTTCCTGAAAATGTGTTCTTAAATGTTGCATGTCATTCCGTGAAGTGTTGCTCCTTGCAATCCCTCTATGGTCTTTGATCCAACTTCAGTACTTCTTGAATATTGCGTCAGGTATTT
This sequence comes from Arenaria interpres, assembly GCA_013399435.1. NCBI lineage: Eukaryota > Metazoa > Chordata > Aves > Charadriiformes > Scolopacidae > Arenaria > Arenaria interpres. The sequence goes on along the minus strand of VXAK01009602.1, from coordinate 11,912 downwards.
CCTGTGATACTACACTGTGCTCAATTAAACAGACCTAAGCTTCTCTCTGCCAGCCTATTTAAAGCCAGATACATGGAAAACTCTGAATTTGCTTAGTCTCATTCTCGCTCAGAAAGTCTTTTAGCTCATCAGTTGTAAAACTGGGTCTGCCATTTGTGACAAGTGTTGTAAACTTCTGTGAGCATTGCACAAGTGCCCAGAGAGCTGCTGGAGGTTATTGTATGCTCTTACGATTACTTGGCAGGAGCATTAGTGTGAGTAAAGCATTTTTCTGCTCCACAGGATTGCAAGATTATGGTGTTTGTATGGCTGACCAGCTGTGGCTGTGTGGAGAATTTGGGAGCAGAGACAGCTATGTATTTCTACAGATGGAAAAATACCTAAAATGCAAGACTTTTGAACAAGGTGTTTTCCCTATGTCGTAGTTAGGTACACCTGGTGTGTAGGCACTCATGTCATGACTGGGTTGCAGGAACTTGGATGGTTGGAACCACTGATGTTCCATAAATGATGACTGCTGACTGCTCTGCACCATGGGCTCCAAACTGGTAGGATTGTCTTCCATTACACTGTTTTAACTGGCTCTGTACGATATAGAGGGACAGGGTCACATCTTCCCTGACTCAGTTTCTTGCTTGTGAAATTTCACTGTTCCTCATTGGTGTAAAAGCAACAGTTTCCCTTGGAAGCTCCTTAAAAACAGGTTGTTCTGGTACCTGTTTGTCAAGAACAGTCTAGCTTTAGACTAGAAGAGTGATAAATTCACGCTATGTACACCATTTAATTCACATGCTGCTAATACTAAACCCCATCGCGTAGCTGGACAGCTGCTTTGGCTGCCATTGTCTTCTCATGGAAGAATACCCAAGTCATGTAATCTGTCCGAAGCGTCACATAAAAGTCTTACTTTATATACATATATATATACATTCTTACAAAACTTTTATTTCTCATAGCGAGAGTAATTTTGTTCATTCTTACACTCTGACCTGGAAGCATAATAAGTTGGCAAATCTTTAATATCTTTTGTATTATGAGACAAGTCTATGGCTGACATATGAAACATTACATAAAAGGTTTAATTTTTGTCCTGCCAAACGAACAAATAGTTCCAGGTAGCTTTTTAGGCTCCCTAAATATTCACATTATTAAGACATCCTTTTTGAGGAGGTAATGAAAAGCTTGGAAATAGTCTGAAACATTTGGGGAAAATGTAATAATTAATGATAAGTAAATATAGCCTAGGGTTTTTTTTTTTTGTAGTAGTGAGGTTTTCTCTTTTGCTGTCATTTTGCCTCTGATGAATTTCCTGTCTGTCTGTAGCTGACATACGCTATTTTTCGGACTCATGAAATGCACTTTCTTTAAACCTTGTCCTGATATCTCTATCCGTTGAAGTTAGTTCTCTGGGGTGGACAGCTGTTCAGCTTGTTTTCACTTAGGATGAGAATGTCATCCATCTTTTATATTATACAAGGGATACTTTTCAACGATTTTTGTCTCTCTGAAAATTTCCAGGTGCTGATAACATTCCATATGCCACTCTAATACTAATATATACCCTTGTGAGATTTCAGTCCAATATGATTTAAACCTAGGAAAACTTTAATTGTTTGTGCATACACTTTACTTCAATAAAATATAAAAGGCAGCTTGTGTTTTCAGGGCTGATGCCATCTTGAGAATTCTTGAACGTGTTGCTGTTATTTCCCTTAATTCTTCATCAGTCACAAATCCAGCTCATGTTAAGAAATACTGAAAACACTAACAGATGTGTTCAAAACTTGCCGAGAAAATGCATTCATTAAAGTTTTTTTTTTTTATAACAAAGTACTACTACTGACTGGGGATCACTAAAGTCAGCTAGAAGGTGAAAGTGTGTTTTCCAAGAACGTATCCTAGCTATGTTTCAGCTTTTGTATTCTCAAAAGATTCCTTATTCTATACTTGCTTAATTGATTTTTTCAAATGGTGAAACTTCTCAGTATGGTTCAGTGGAACGATCTTTAAGTCATAAGAGGATTTGGATTTGTGGATCTTATTTTTTTTGGAAAACACTTGCGTTTGCTTGATTAATCCAAAGCTACAAAGGTGGTCCCTGAGGCAGAGTAGATGCAATAATGTACACTGCAAAAGCAAAGCAGCATGCAGGATCCCTTGCCCTGTAGCATCAAACTCAAAATTTAATTTGATTATCTGCTAAATTTATTTATGAACTTACGAATGTAGTCTTCCTTGCGACCTTACCTTGCAACTGTAGCCTGTCTTTGACTAAGGAAGTTACTTTATTAAGATTATTAGCATAGTAACATGCTTACTTAAATGCAATTATTTGCTAAATTTTTTTAATTGTTATTAAAAGTGGCTAGAGCAGGCTTATTCTGTCACATTGCAACATGAGTCACAAGCACAAGGATATTGGTAAATTTGTGAAATAGATTTGTACGTTTTTAGGACCTCCTTTCAGGTTACACCAAAGTGGTTTTGGGATTCATAGTGCTAATGTATTTCTGATCTTTCTTCAGTCTAGTCGTCTCGAATGATAGAAAAATGTCCAGGATAATATTTTCCTTTTGCCAACACAAAAGTGAAAAAGGCCCTTGAGGCTGAAACTGAATGAGCTGAAAACCCAGTACCCTATTCTATTTTCTCTAGATTTCCCCTCTACTTCTCTCGCATTAAATTATGAGATTTATACCTTCCTTTTAGGCAGTGTATACCTCCTATATCTTCCTCCTTCACGGGGTAACGTGTCCTGCATTTTCATCTTTACCCACGCAGAAGCTCCATCTTCCTCTCCATGAGACACTACAGAAGATAAAGAAGTGAGTGTTTCTAGTTTGAGGCTACTATGGTGTCTGCGCAGGTCAGACTTAGGAACAAATGCAGAATGAAAACATCTAGAGGAAAGGTTCATCACTTCTAATGAACCGCAGTCTGTGCAGCAAACTTCACCTTTTGTTGGATCAATTTAATTATCTTGACTTTCGTAAGGCACCCTGCTCCAAAGCCCGAAAAGATCCACCCCCCTCAAGAGAAAAGCTATCAGTTTTCTTCCACTCTTCTACCAATTTAATTTATAATAAGCTGCTTTGGAAAAGACTAAGTTCCCCTTTGAGAGCAATAGCTTTGGGCTTCTATTAAACATAATAGAACAATTCTATAATGCATACCTTCTAGAGCAAGGGATACAGAGAAATTAGATCTCTTCAGCTCTGTAATTGCACTGTGCTTCTTCACCCTCTGCTGAAACTGTTTTCTACAAGTTAATCATTATCTTTCTTTTATAGGATATATTATAATTCAAAATAGCTAAAGAAAACCCTGAAACTTTCTAAAATAATCTATATTTTATTGTTTCTGACATCAAGGATTCTTTCTTGTTCATCTATAGCAACCTCCTTTGTGAAAGAATATATTAGATTTTAATTATGCCATTCCTCAACCAACATCCGAACTTTCCCATAAATTGATATTCCTATGGCTTGAATCTCAATTCAGAATGTTGAGATTGAAAAATCCTTGTTGATTTTTACTTGGATTGTGATACTTAAGCTTAGTAGGTGCATCATTTTTTAATAAAGACTTGTCTGCAAATGCACAGAAATACCTGAGTTTCGATAAGACCATACACTTCAGTTTGGTTTCATGTCTGGTGAAGGTCCAGAGCTTAGGTATGTCTCTGTCTCTGCCTGACACGGATCTAGTAAGTGTTATCACTTTGTGCTAAATGCACCAATTTGGCAAAGATTTAAATATGGCAACTGCTTTCTTTTGAGTTACGTCCCTAGGGATACCACCCCTGATCTGCAGGAGATTAGAGTATAAAACATGCATTCATGACAAAGAAGATTGAACTTCAGTTCCTCTTGGTCAGGAGATTCAAACTCAAATCTCCTGTGATTATCCACAAGGAACCTTATCCACTAGGTTATGGGATGGGGAATATGTGTTTTCTATTTCATTATAAAAAAAAAAGAAAAGAAAGGATTATTAAGACAAAAAGACTAAATGAAAACGCCATCCTCCTGACGAGAAAGTGAAATGTCTTTTGTTTGTGTAGACACAAATTCAAGTCCATTCTTCAAAGTTTGTTCAGTCATTTATATCATTAATCTGGTAAACGCTATCAAAAAATGTATGCAGCCTTATGTGTAAGTACGTTATCGTTAAGCCTGTGTCTAAAAAGGGGAACAGTTTTCTTCAGCCTTTCAAAGAAAACCATTTTCTGCTTCTGCCATCCTAGAAGATGATCAGTGAAAGATGCCGGGGTATGGATTGGGAGGAGGTGCTCCGTGATAGCACCGAGAATCATTAACCCCTTTGAAATGAAACACGTAACAGGGAGACGACAGAGCCTGGGTCCACTGCGCAACAATGAGAATAAAGTATTGGACTTCATTTCAAACGCTTCAGCAGTGTATTCAGAAGTGTCACAGAAGAATATAAATTTTTTAGCATGAAGCCTAATTAAGAACGTGTTATGAGTAAGAAGTTTGGGTGATGTTTAGTGGATTGCACATAATAAAGACTAAGGGGAGGGAAGAGGCAGGGGGAGTAAAAAGATACTATTGGGAGAATGAGGCTCCAGTCATTAGCAACACAAGATTGACACTTTGATGGAAATTATGGGAACCTCACATTAATTGGCCCACTTATGATCTCAGCTTCTCTGCTATAATTGTTTACTTTGACAGAAACCACTCTTTGTTCAGAGACAAGAGAGATCGGAGCTAAGGCTCTCGTGTGAGTAGGGATTAGTGATGTGCGAAGATTACAAGAACAGACAGACATTTTATTAGCTGAGTAGTACCTGGAAGTTGAGGAATTTTTTCTGGCTAAACTGGAGGTCAGTGCTGGTCTGTGGCAGGTGCAGTGTGGTTTCTGTCCCTCTCCCACAGCAGCCTGTAACAAAGGTCAGAGTCTCTGAAATATTTTATTTATTAAACTCTGTCTTATTCTTTGAGTCTTTAAGCGTTAGGTACTTTTATGGGGTAGTGAAGAGCCACTTTTTCCCTCAGTTTTTCGCTGAGCTACTGCTTTTAACACGGAGTTGTTGTAGGCTGAGATTTAGGAAATCCCCATCTCCCCTGCCGTGCCTTGTTAAAAGTAGCAGCTTTTCTTGCTAGTCCTTTATCCCTAGGGGTGGCTGCATCTGTACGGAGCCTGTCTGCACAGTCTGAGGTCAGGAGAACTTGTTAACACTTGGTAGTTGGGCGAAACAGGATGTTTTTACAAAATTACCAGCTTTGTATGGAGGAATACCTTGCTTATTTAGTCAGCACGTAGCAGCATTTAAAACAAAATAGATTTGGGACCATAGATTTAGAAAAATGAATCAAACTTATTAAAAAAATAATAGAATAAATTATTAAAATGTATTTAACAATAAAAATTCTCCCTAGCGTTTTCCCATCTAAGTTGGCTAACTGGCCAAAACAATCATTTAGGGATTGGAGCATCTTTGGAGCTGCAGTTCTGCTTACGTTTTGGAAGGTGTTTCCTGAAGTCATCCAGGCTAGGTTTTGGGGCAAGACTCCTCTTCTTCAGTCCCAGATGGTATTATCTGCAATTCTCTTTCCTGTTTATTGCCTGGTTGTCATTTCCTGTGAATTAGCACCAAGATATCATCTTCCAACACAGGGAACCAATTCCTTTCCTTTCTCTTTTTTTAAGTCTCTTGATTAATAACTGTGCACCTTAATTAGCACATTCTTGGCTTCAGGCTTATTTCTTCTGTTACTGACTTCTGAGAAGAGACTGTTAAAATAGCGTTATGAGAAATACTTATGTACGGTTTTCTTACTGGATGTATAATTATTATTTTTTTCTGTGAGCTTGATGTGAATATTAAGCCTGAGATAGCAGATGGTGAAACTCGGAATAGGTTGCTCTGAAAAACAGTCCCCCACCCTCCAATCCTGTAGTTTTAGAGAGACTCTCATGGGGCCCCGCCTATGGCAGTGCGAAAGCAGAACCTACGTACCAAGACAATGATTCTCATTAGCTACCACTTTGTAACTGTGAGATGCTCAATCTGTCAAAAGAAAATGCTTTAGAATAACACTAGTTAATAAAACTTCTGGGGTTTTATTTACTTGTTTTTGCATTTGTAATGGGAAGCGTGTTCTCTCCTTCATCTCTTTCCTCAGAGTACTCTACTGGGTGCTTGGCCTTCTCTTTGATTGTCTTCCTCTGCCGGAGCTGGAATATGTAAGTGTTTCACTCTTGTTTCTTGAGAAATCTCTGTCAAGAATAGGAGTGTTTTGATCACTAGTACGGAACTGAGATAAAGAATTCAGCAACTTAATTTGTGTTGACAGTGATCGTCCTTTTTCAGAATCATGCAGACAGTGCTAAAATCTGAAACCAACTTGGGAGTATGAAGCAGAAGACAAAGAGGTCTTTGATCCTTTTGAAGATTTAGGCAGGGAATGGCTATCACAACTTAGTTTTTTGCTCATGAACTCTTGATCATGTGAAGATTTTGAATCTCTTGTAGAGGCAAAATGCCAGGTTTTTTTTTCAACTGCTTAATAATGGATCTTTTTAAAATTCATTTGTCTTAGTACTATTGTTCCTCCTTGCCTCTCCTATCTTCATTTTGAGTCTTTTGACTCTCTTCTTTGGAGGCAGTGTCCTAGGCCTACCTGGGGCACTTCTGAGAACACTATCTATGGTTCGGTTCTAGTGATTTAGCAGAGTTCCATCAGTAAACACCGGGGTGCTAAAATTTGATTTATATGCAGCAGACCCAATTTGAAGGCCTGCTTCTGCTTCTGATGTTTCCACACATTTGCCCTTCCTTGAATGCCCCGAGCACGGGTTATCCTTTGGAAGTGTGCCACTATGCAACAAGACAGTCTGCGCCTTCTAGAATAAGCAAAGAGACTTCAAAGGAGAATCACAGTATGAAACCCAGGATCTGCAAATGGAGTTATGTTTCAGCGTCCCTCCTTGCCCTCCGCTGCCCCCAGGCTTGAATCCTGCTCCCTGCTGTGTGCTTTCTGCAACGGTCCGGGTTCTGACATCTCAGCCTGGACCTTCTCCCTGCCCAGAGTCCTCACTGCACATCCACTGCCGTCCCATCCAACGGGCACGAGATGAAGGGCTCTGGCCCCAGCGCTGACCCTGTGGCCTATGACACCCCTGGCCAGCATTGAGGGCTGTGGCATAAACCACCAGATTGATGCTTTTCAGATTGATCTTCTTCAAAAATCTAAGTGCCGAAAGCGAGCATTTAGTAGCCTAGCCAAACATGCCTAAATGATAGAGAGGATTGTAGATAGCACACTTGTGCCAAAAGAAATGCTTCTAGGAATCTGACTCAGCAGTTCCTTTTCAGCAAATCCTTTATCTTTCATCAAATTCTATAGAAAGCTTGAAAAATAACTAGGATGTTATTAAACAATTTAGGTGATTTGTCAGCTTTAAAATCGCATTCCTGCTTATGTTGTTATTTGTATTTTACAATTAATAGTGTGGGTTTTATAATCCAGGGAGCAAGAAAATAATTATCTTTTACCTTTTCTGAATTCATTATGCACTTGTGGCACATTGACAGGTTCTCCATGATCAGTTTTCCTCATTGTTTGTTCAGATTATTGAAACAGAAGTGGGGAAGAGAAAGCTTCTACAGTAGAAAAAAACCACAACCAAACAACAAAATAAAACAAAATAAAACATCTTAAAGATGTCTTGGTTTGAGACTCAAACAATGGGTAGTACTTACAATGACTTTTGGCTTTTATTTTTTCGTTTGAAACCAAGGACATGTCAAGGTCAGATTCTCCTGACAGCTCCTTTTTTCAAGTAGTCTGAAAGACTTCTATGACCGCTGAAGAAATACTAAATGAACGTGCAATTCAATTTTGTACAAAGAGTAGGTATGATGCGTGTTTATTTTCGTGAAGACTAATGTTTTATATAAAGCTTTAAGGAATCTACACGTGGTATAAAGTCCACTTTTTATCAGAAAGTTTAGCAAAAAGGGAAGCATTCTCTTCAGTTTCAGATGGCGTAGCAGCAGCTATTGCTGCGTTGAGACATTCAAGTGCACAAAGGCAGCCCTAGCGATAACCATATTCCTATTCCTTCTGCAGGACCATGATTTAGGTTGGAAGGGAGCTCAGGAATACTCTAGTCCATCCAACCTCCTACTTAAAGCAGTGTCATGGGGAAAAAGATCCTCCTTATCTCCCGTCTGAAATGCCTTGTTTCAATTTATGCCCTTTTCTCTCATCCTCCTTCCATGGGCCGTGGTGGAGCACAACGATTGCGCAGGGATGTCACTGACTGGGATGATCATATCTGAAAACTTTTCACCTAAGATAATCAACCACTAGTGTTGGATGTTTTAACACTCAACCACCTGCTTGTTTCAAGGCTGCAGTAGGTTCCTTGCTGTCCTTAAGATGGAACAGCAGACAGGGTTACCCTGGCTAAAGAGAAGAACACTGAGGAAGCAGAATTTGTTGTTAAGAGCTGATGCACCATGGCACCTTGAAATAATCAGTTTAAGACTTCTGTCAAATGGCTGCTGCTCCTTCTGGGTCAAAAATCATCTTGTACAAGCAGGGCAATTATTCCATCCATTCTTGTTTGGAAACCCCTTGAAAATCCCTGAACAGTGAAGAATATGAGCTCTAACTCTGATAGTTTTCCATCTGTCACATCGACTCGCTAAGAAGGATTAGAAAATAAAACTAATTTACCAGAATTACAATGAGTTAAGTAGTGAATGACAGTAAATTATGGATGAAAACAGGGAACACTGCAACTCTGAGAAGTAAATAAACAGTTTTATTTTAAAATGCATTTGCCTTCAAAATGAGAATGCACTTTATGTTGCCAGACTTTACAAGGGTTTTGTTTTAGGCATTTCTTCTCCTCGTTGAAATAATTACGACATTCACACCTTGAGTGACACGTATCTCTGGCACTCGTCTGATATCCTTAGTGTGGCCCAGTTATTTTCAGTGATGAGTCAGGGGTGGCTGAACGCGTTGGGTACATCCAAAGGCGATACTAATACTGCTTCATTAGGCACAAGCTGTATGCCCAGGGACACTCGAAGCAGTTAAGCATCTGGGCCAATTTAGACTTTTATGTTTCCCAAACTTTTTATTTAAATATTTTACATTTTTCCCCCACCCTTTTCCCCAGTCCCATCAGAACACACTCTTCTGTCTTTCAGTCCCATAGTGCAGAATAGGTGTTGGCATACTCCAAATATAGGTGAATTTGAATGGGTTTTTACAAAGTGACTTTTACTTTACATGTGCAAAGCCTGTTTTGGTAAAGTAAATGTTTTGTCAAGCAATAAAGCTTTATGGGCCAGGCTCTGAAAGCTAGAGGCAGCACCACTGTACTGCTATTGTTGTGTAGGCTTGGATTAAGTATGTGCATGCCAATTATGTGTGTGTGAGTGTGTGTGTATGCAGGGGTGGGGGGCAGCAGCATTTGGAGGAGAGCTGCAGAAGGGAACGGCTGTTCCTGCATCACCTCCCCAGGAGCCTACAGGAGCGTTTCCATTTGAGAAAAATGAGCTCTGTGTGTGTGCGCAGGTGTGCTCCCCTAGGTATTACTTGCGTGTGCTTCTCATGCACTTTGAGTATTAAGATTACTGCTTATATTTGAATTTGCTACGTTGAAACTGATTTGGCACCAAATGGAGGACTTGGTGCCCTTTCGAGGTTCTCCCTAGCTGTTTTCTCCATGATTACCATAACACTCTTACTCAAGACCTACTATACTAAGTCCTTAAAATGCGCAGGAGAGTTTTTATATATCACTCTCCACCAAAAATTGCTTTGTTTGCTTGAGTGCCCTACTTTAGGGTGGTAATGGGAGCTTTTAACTCAAAATGGAACTTAAGTGCGCAGGCGAGTACGATTCTTCCAGCTCGACCTCCACAGGGGAACCCATAATATTGATTTTTTTGGAAGGAAACTTTCCTGTTGTTCTGTACGGATCTTTCCCTTTTCTCTCTTCAGGCCTCTGTAGCTCCACTCCATTCATCTATCATCATCCTTATATTTTCTAGCTAAAGATTTCATAGGAGATACTGCTTATTCAGATGACATACCACTTTCTCTGAAGACTTCCTGAGTTCTGAGATTCCTTCGATTTTATGCCACATAGCCTGAAATCAGCCCTTCATAGCGACTTTCTGGACATATATCAGGGCTTGTTAGTTTTTCCTGGGTTTTCAAAAAGAAACAAGTTTCTGCAGGGTGTTTGGTTCTTTGTTAATTGTTTTTATCTTCAAAGAGGTAAGACGGATATGGGGCTTTTTTCTGTATTATTTGTGGCTTAAATACTGATGAGAAATTTTGGGTTGGTTCTTTAAGCATCTGCATGCAGAAGTAACATGTAAATTAAATGTTCTGATTCAGAAAAGGCAATTTAAAATGGGTTGTATGGATTAAGTAAAGTAATGGAACAAAAATATAGAGCATAGCAACTGTATTGCTGTAGGATTTTTATAATGAGGAATGGAGTAGGCAAATGTGACATACTTGTATAATCAGTCATTTAAAGTATTTATTATAATTAAAATTGTAGAAATTATGTGGATAGTAATCAGTTTTCATTATAGTTCTTTGCACATTTCTGTGCTATAATTAGATTGTGGCATCTGTCATTGCTGATTAATTTGTAGACAGCTCTATCTTCCCATTAAGATATACTGTGTACCAAGGCAAAATTTTCATTATCTAAAAATATGAAATAAAAAGTGGTAGAAGTTTGGGGGTATTAGCTTTTCCACCTTGTAATTTTGGAATTAAGAATATCGCAGAAGGATCTGTGCTACCCAGTGAGCAGCACTGGGTAGAAGGAGCCCAAACAGTTCTTTTTGGGCTTAGAAAATAACAGCCATTTCTTAAAGCCTTTTGCTGTAAACTGACACATTTTGGATTCAGCAGTCCATGAAAATCTGTTCTAATGCGAGGAAGAGAAGAGCTTTACGAAATCAGGCTGTGAAGAGTAACAGTCTCATCTAAATTGCAAAAGATTTAAATACCTCTGGTGCTCCTGCTGTGGTCTGTAGAATCTTGGGTTTGGCCTTAGTTGTACTAGGATTTATTTTTTTTTTTTATCTCATATTTGCTATTTTGGCTGTTGTCTTGAAAAGCTTTCTGCCATAAGCAAATGAAATGTCCCTGATCGGTTCAGTCAGCTGCTGGGATGCCAGAATGCTGTGCTTGCTTAATTTTTGCAACCGCAGGTAATATATCTTATCTACAGAAAACCAGATACAGCTGATTGATGGCCTGGGCTAGGTCAGCTTAGCTACTGCATTGCTTCTCTGATGGGCTCTACTTGGGCTGTACTTCAGATTTTCTGGTTTTAGCAGCAAAGATAGTTTATGAAGTAATCTATGAAGTGGATTCTCCTACCGTTTGTTCTCACATCTCTGGAAGATTTCACGATCTCCTTGACTGTGCTGGCATTTTTTTTTTCTGTCTTCAGTTAAAAAATGAATCACTGGGCTGATGTAAGCTAAAAGATAACCTTCTGAAAAGAAAGCACAGACAGCAACATATGGGCTGAAATGGGGATGAGACCAAGAAAGATGGGAACTTTTTGATCGGTTTCTTTGCCAAGATTAACATAGAATCACAGGATAGTTATAGTTGGAAGGGACCTTAAAGATCATCAAGTTCCAACCCTATTGCCATGGGCAGGGACACCTCCCACCAGACCAGGTTGCTCAAAGCCCCATCCAGCCTGGCCAACACCCCCAAGTCCTTCTCCTCAGGGCTGCTCTCCAGTCATTCTCTGCCCGACCGGTATTTGTGCTTAGGATCGCCATGTCCCATGTGCAGGACCCTGCAGTTGGCTTAGTTGAACTTCATGAAGTTTGCACGGGCCCAGCTCTTAAGTCTGTCCAGGTCCCTCTGGAAGGC
>VXAK01009601.1:0-22381 GCA_013399435.1 Arenaria interpres | reverse complement strand
TCTCTCACACTACTGTAGGGGTACCATGTGCACAGGCAAATTAGAGACAGGCTGGTGGTAATGAATTACTAGGCAGACGCTTTCCACATGGACTGCTGCTAACACTGATATAATTATTTCTTCAAGAAGTTAAAATTCAGGTTTAACTTAAAGTATTGTCCAGGCTGTGGCCAGATGGCTAAGGAAAGTAATACCTATTAGGGCTTTATCTGACTATGAATCATATATTTAAAGTCAGTAGGGGGAAGAAAATATGTAGAATAGTAAAATTGATAATAACGAACTACCTAATCTAAGTGGAACTAGCTCAGAAGACATAAAGAAGGTCTGAGGTCAGTGGTAAGGTAAAATAAGCTGAAGCAAGTAGAAATTAAATGCATTTTTTGCCTGTTTCTAACACTCAGAAACATGACATCTTCATTTCTCCCTGACTTACTTCTGGGCAGAAGGCCTATGCATTTAAATACTTCCTGTTTCCTTAAAAACATAGGTGTCATGTAATTTTTATGCAAGTTCTCAACACAAGAATAAAATTTAACTCGGGCAAGTTATTTTACTTCTCAGTGGATCTGGTAGCTAGGTCTGCAAGAGCTTTGTGTGAGGTTGATCTACCAGTTCCAAAGTCTCTTCCCACTGTTACAATTTTTTTTTCCTGTGTTATTTTTTTTCCTTTATATTTAATTTTATTTTATACTTCAGCTGACTCTTTCTTTTCACCAAAGGCTCTTGACAGAACTTTGGTTACCATTCAATCAGGCTGATGGTCATCTTAAGCAAATTTCATCATTGTTGATTTCCTCACAGTATTACCAGTTTTGGCTAAAACACTCTCACTCAGGGGTGGGTAAGGTACTTTGTTCACACCATAGTTTAAACTCATACTTTTCCCTTATTATCTGTTGTTATCCAGGCCATGTCACCAAGAGGAGGCCATTTGGATTCCCCTGCTATAGTAACCTTCCTGAGTATTGCTATCCATCCTCTTCTGATCTTGCAGTATATCTCCCATGGTGTCCTGCTGGCAGCGGTATTTGCTTCTTACCATAAAACTTTGCAATGTATCGTCAGTCTTGATCGCACGCTAATATTTTTAATTTGTTTGGAAAAAGCAGAAATCTGAAAGTTTAGTACTTCAAAATAATCAGTAAAACTGTGCAGTGAAATAAAACACTGCCCTCCCTGAGTCAGAAATGAATAAAAATCAGGAATGGTATTATATGCTGTGCCAGCGCCAAGGGATTTACATTCCAAAGATTTCTCTTCACTGATGTCATGTAGGTCTCGAACTGACATTGCACACCACTCATCACTCTCAGAGACAGACACCGCAGTACATCAGCTTCTTTAATGACAGCAGTGACATATCTTGGATGAAAAGTCTCCCATGTTTATCCTTAAGGATGTCAGTTTTATTTCTCCCTTTCTAAGTATTCAAGCTTGTTTGTGGGTTACAAGAGCAATATCTTCAATTGCATGAAAATGCCTTCAAAAAAGGGACACAGGATTACAAGAGAGATCCTGGATCATTAAGTCCTGTCTCCCAGTGTTGGAGATGTGGAGATAATTTAGCTGATCTCATACATCAGCCAGGCTCCATCTTAAAATTTAGTTTTTTCCCTCACCACATTAATTAAGAGGTTGTTTTGCCTTTCAGATTTTTATTTCCCTAATTTTAATTATTATTTCAGTTTACAGCTTGAATGTTTATACCCGGCATCAGTTTATATCCGTTTCTTCCTGTACCAGCATTATCTTTCAGCTAGATGAAATGACTTTTTTTTTCCTTTCTGGCACATACCCAATTGATGCATTTTTAACGTGCAACCACTTTTTCCACATAATCTTCAATTTTCTATCTTTCAGTTTTCACTAATAAGACAGATTTTCCAGCCTCTTTGTTACCAATGTAGGCCTTATAAATCTGTCTATTAAATGAAAGCAGTAGCTCTGTTTTCATTTAGTCCTTCAGTATAGCAGACTTGTTATAAATGAGGTTCTGTGTTAAGTCTTATTGGTGCACTGTGCCGTCTCTCCTGGAAATACATTCTCTGGTGTGAGGTTCATATCAGATTTGTCCACAGCCACAGCCTCATGTTGTGATTAACTAAATATTGTCTTTTCATCAGATGTGATATCTCGCTGATGAATTGCTAACTTTAATAGAAATTTATGTATGAAACAAATCTTATATCTTTCTCTGTGGCAGAAACAAAACATGGTACTTTGATAACATGCCTACTAAATGTTCTTTTTCTTTTTCTGTTTTATGACAACAGGCTGCTAAATGTTTTTGACAAAAAAAATCCTAATCATAGAACTCTCTTTTTTTGATGTTGGTGTAAAACTGTCTTTCCTCCTCTCTGCCATCCTTCTTTTTGGTGACTATCTTATTTTCTCTTTTCCTTTAGGATCATTTGTCTTTGAACTCCAGACTTAGATCTTAGTAAAAATTTGCCTCCTCTTTCTTCTCCATCGTGACCTCAAACTCTTGCATGCACACTGTTACTTCCATTGTTCACACCTTCTGTGGTGGGTTGACCCTGGCTGGATGCCAGGTGCCCACCAAACCCACTGTATCACTCCCTCTCCTCAGCAGCACGGGTGAGAGTAAAATATAACAAAAGGCTCATGGGTCAAGATAAGGACAGGGAGAGATCATTCACCAATTACTGTCACAGGCAAAACCAGAGTCAGCTTGGGGAAATTAGTTTAATTTATTACCAATCAAATCAGAGTAGGATAATAAGAAATAAAAACTGCATCTTAAACACTTCCTCCCCACCCCTCCCTTCCTCCTAGGCTCAACTTCTCTCCTGATTTTCTCTAACTCCTCCTCCTGAGTGACACAAGGGGATTGGGAATGGGAGTTGTTATCTCCTGTACTTTCTCACCAGAATCACAGAATCATAGAATGGTAGGGGTTAGAAGGGACCTTCAGTGACCATCAGTAGATGGTGATGGCAACCATCTAGTTGCCATCAACATTTCAACTAGATGGNCTGGATGCCAGGTGCCCACCAAACCCACTGTATCACTCCCTCTCCTCAGCAGCACGGGTGAGAGTAAAATGTAACAAAAGGCTCATGGGTCAAGATAAGGACCAGGAGAGATCATTCACCAATTACTGTCACAGGCAAAACCAGAGTCAGCTTGGGGAAATTAGTTTAATTTATTACCAATCAAATCAGAGTAGGATAATAAGAAATAAAAACTGTATCTTAAACATTTTCTCCCCACCCCTCCCTTCCTGCTAGGCTCAACTTCTCTCCTGATTTTCTCTAACTCCTCCTCCTGAGTGACACAAGGGGATTGGGAATGGGAGTTGTTATCTCCTGTACTTTCTCACCAGAATCACAGAATCATAGAATGGTAGGGGTTAGAAGGGACCTTCAGTGACCATCAGTAGATGGTGATGGCAACCATCTAGTTGCCATCAACATTTCAACTAGATGGCAACCCCCTGCCAAAGCAGGTTCACCTAGGGCAGGCTGGACATGAACGCATCCAGGTGGGTTTTGAATACCTTCAGAGTAGGAGACTCCATAACTGCCCCGGGCAGCTTGTTCTGGTGCTCTGTCACTGTCAAAGTAAAGAATGTTTTTCTCATGTTGAGATGGAATTTCCTGTGTTCCAGTTTATGCCCATTGCCCTTTTCTTGTCACTTGGCACCACTGAAAAGAGTCTGGCCCCATCCTCTTGACATTTGCCCTTTAGATATATAAGCAGGTTGACGCCAAGCTGCTTTTCTATCTTTTCTTGGATAAGTCATGCCTTCATTTTAGTTTTTCATTAACGGTTCTTCATCTGTCACTAAAAGAAGAGACCTGTCCTCCAACCAGCCCTGTAGATTGGCATTCCCCAGACTTCTAGATTGGTGAACAACACACATTGTTATAACCAGACAAATTGAGAAGAAGTTCAAAACCCAACATATACATGGAAAAGCCTGAAATTTGATTATAAATCTCATGCACCAAGAGGTTAACTTCATTCTTTTGAAGGTCAGTCTTGAATTTTGATTCTGCAAGTAATTTTTTTCCTTGGCAAGCTGTTGTTGTAGAAGTAAAACATTTTATAATAAATCATAATGAATGCAGATAGTCCCATCTGAGAAGATTTGCAGAGAACTGCAGAGATATGCAGAAAACTTATTTCACATTTTATAAGTAAAGATCCAGCTTGGTGGAATTTTTAAAAATGCTTCTAAGCACTGTCAGATTATTGGTTACTAAAATGCATTATTAAATACAGTATTGACTGCAGTCTTTCCTTTGTTTTCCATATGCTACGTGTAAAATGTAGCTGTACTTGCTCTGAATAAAAAGCCTGACAGCTCCTAGGTACTTTGAAATTTTAAAGTTCATTTAATTTCTATAGTATGTCTTCCAGAGTCGGCATAAGACATCTTTAAATTTTCCTTTGTGCTTCGTCTCAAACTGAACTAGGCCAGTGAGGCTGGTCTCAAAAACATGAAGTTATTCTATATCAAGCAAATAAGCCTAGTCACAAAGACATTTTACACAGAGCTTTTAGATTTCACCAGAAGTTTACTCTAAGTTAAGGAAATAAGTAGCTTTCACTGTAGAGATAGCATTTAAATTCATGTTTTATACTCCTTAGAGCACATCTATGTAATGAATCTTTCTGTCTAGATTTGTTTGCATACCTTGTGCTTTATGTTTATGAGAAAGAGCCAAAGAACCACCTGTCAAACACCCAGCAACTTTAAGATAAAGAACCCAACCTACACCAGAAAAAAACACCCTTGGCTTCATTTCAGTTTAGCATGACACAATAAATAACTGTGACCAAATTTAATGTATCAGGAATGCAATTACAAACATCATGAAAAAGCATACTGATTTTATAAAATGGATGCATTCTGCCAGATCATCCACTGCTGAAGAGGTCTAAAAATGAGAGACTGGTTTGTGGTGCTTTGTCCCACAACTCCAATACAGCAATATCTTGTTTCTTTGAGTTCTCTTGTATCTCATCTTTGAGCTCTTTTGTTTCTCAGTTATTTGTTGAAACGTCCTTCTCATACCCTTGTGTCCCTGTAAGTTCTGCCAGCTACTGCTGGGCTGTTCCCCCCTGCCACATCATGATTCTTGTCTTGTTGAGGCATTTCAAGGTAAGAACTTTAGAAGGGTACCATGTCAAAGGCTGCAGAAGCAGGTGAGATATGCAAGACATAGGATTCTCAAGCAACCATTCAGTTTTCTATTCATTTCAAGAACAATAGCTGAGAAGGAAAAAAAAAAAAAAAGTTTTATCTTTCCATGAATTAAAACACACGATTTTTAAAACTAATTTAATTTATCTTGTAAAAAATATTTCTCAGCATAGCTTTAGAATGAATGCATAGCACTATCTGCTGTACTCGCGGACCATTCAGTTATATGTCATTCATTTGTTCCAGTGATTGAAATGTCAGATTACCCACATATCCCCTCTGCATGATAAAACAACCACTTTAATTGTTTTGGGTTTTTTCCTAAGAAATTGGTAGCGTGGTACTTTTGAGTACTTCTCTCTTCTGCAATCTCAGTAAGAATTCTTACCGCTCTTTTCTAGTTTTATTCAAAGATCAGCCTTTGCCTTTTAGATTTCCATACCCAAT
Organism: Arenaria interpres; assembly: GCA_013399435.1. Taxonomy (NCBI): domain Eukaryota; kingdom Metazoa; phylum Chordata; class Aves; order Charadriiformes; family Scolopacidae; genus Arenaria; species Arenaria interpres. The sequence goes on along the minus strand of VXAK01009601.1, from coordinate 16,758 downwards.
ATGTACTTTAACAATATGTACACTATTCAGACTGAGGAAAATAGTAGCTAAATTACATTCAGAACTTAGAGTCGTAGAATTATAGAATGGTTTAGGTTGGAAGGGACCTTAAAGATCATCTAGTTCCAACCCACCTGCCATGGGCAGGGACATCTCCCACTAGACCATGTCCCTCAAAGCCCCATCCAGCTTGGTCTTGAGCACCTCCGGGGATGGGGCATCCACAGCTTCTCTGGGCAACCTGTGCCAGCGTCTCACCGCCCTCATAACAAAAAATTTCTTCCTGATATCTAATCTAAGTCTACCGTCTTCATGTTTGCAGCCATTTCCCCTCATCCAATCATTACATGCCCCTGCAATAAGTCCCTCTCCAGCTTGCTTTTAGGCTCCCTACAGATACTTGAAAGCTGCTGCTAAAAGTCTCCCTGAAGCCTTCTCTTCTCCAGGCTAAACAACCCCAACTCTCTCAGCGTTGGAGAGGTGTTCCTGCCTTCTGATCATCTTTATGGCCCTCCTCCAGCCTTGCTCCCACAGGTCCATGTCCTTATGTTCCGGAATCTCAATGTCTTAAACATCTTCTCTTCTTCCAATATGTATTTAAAGATACTCAGAATTTTGAGGCACTTAGTTACTACAGGGAAAGTAATTAGGTGTACAGCCAAGTATAGAAAGATAGATGGCACAAAACAGAGAAGAAAAAAATTAGATAATAAGGATATTCCAATATTCTCAAAAGTCAAATATTTTTCAAGAAATTATCCAATACCAAAAAAAAGTTAAAATAAAGAAAATTTGTAAAAATTGTTTCATGCACTGGACTAACTTTTAAATTTTTGTTAATGCATATTAATTAAAATATATTATCATTTGGGTGTGTGAACAAAGCAAAATTGTTCATATTTGAAGATTTAAAATCTTTTTGTGGCTAGGCAATTGGGCCTTTAAAGTAAAATTAACTCATGCAATGTCAGACAAAAAAACCCAAACCCTCATATGTCTTAGTTAATTGACCAAATCTCTCAAATAATTAATTTACTGTAATGGAATGAAGTATAGTAGGAAGAAGTATAAATTCTAAAATTCAAAAACATTATTTTGAAAAAAAAATTACTTCTGAAAGATCTTTTAAAATCCACATCAGCTTTCATGAATATGAAAGATGGTCTGATTCCAGGCAATATATCATTCTTTGTGAATTATCTGTCTCTATTTTATGGTGAGGGATACATCTACTGGCAGGTGAAGAATGATTCCAACTCAGTTTCTCTATCTGGACTAGAAGGAAGTTTAGACAGAGAGCTATAGTGGATCTTCGTGATTCTTACATGTAGCGTAGGAATCATAAATCACTCAGCAGGTAAAGGAAACTATATCTATTCTATCAGCAGAAGCAGACATTATAAAGCCGGAGTTTTTAAATAAAATCAAGTATAGTTATCCCAGCAGCAATACAGAGCTATAATCCTTGTTTTGGTCATGATTTTGTCAAAATAATTCTGAAAAGTCTTATTTCTAATTAATATGCTTGAGCTCTATATTACTGCCCTGTCTTTAAAATGTGAGTAGTTTCTACCCACCTGTTTCACCAACTTTTTAGTGTTTGCATAAATGCACTATCCGTATCCTCTGTAAATGTATTTTTAGGAAATGGACCATGTCGAGGAAAATGACATTTTTTTCCTAGTTGGTCAGGGAAGTAATCAGAGGAATCGGGGCAAAGTTTTATTTCATATTTCCTCTTCTTCATATTCTATGTTTATATTTTCTCATTTGACAAGCTAAAGAATGGATATATCTGTAACCTCACTACTCTGTCAGTCCTATACGTAGTCCCAAGAAAGCAAAGTTGGAGGCAGGGTAGGCAGCTTTCAGGATAGGAAAGCTTAAAAGATATTCTTTTAGCAACACAGAGGAATGCAGTCATCGCAGCTGACTGAAAGCTTATTTCATCATCATGCTTGTCATTCCAATGGACAAAAATACACAAATACACCAATGGATCTCTTATATTTCATGTAGGTTGTTTTTTTATTTATTTATTTTGCGCAGCAACATACAGTAAAGATATCTATCATTACTGCCATATATTGTGTAGTTAAACCTCAACGTCTATCTGTTGTGATGGGTTACTCTGTCTGATCCTGCTGCCTTATTTATTACGTTTGTAACCACAAAGGAATATGATATATTCGGTTAGAGCTGAGCCAACTTTTGGCTAACAAGTCTCGATGCAACTGAAAATACTTGTAGCAAGGAAATTGAGACATGTGGCAAACCCAGAAAATAAAAAATTGCACAAAATGCTCGCTGTAGTGAAACTTTGTTTAGCTCCAGAATTAAATAACCTACACTGTGGCTGGGATATAAAAGATGTACTATCTGAATTATTCCAGAGGAGATAGTCTACACTTGATGAGATTTACAGATGTTTAAAGAAATTAAAAACTTCAATAAAAATCATCATGCCGGCCTATTGTTTGACTTAAAATGAATAGGCATCATTTCAGTTGAGATAAAAGATCTAAAATTAAACACAGTATCTAAAATGCTTCATAATAACCTACACATATTAATTGAAAATCACAATACAGCAGGTAAAATTAATTCTATTTTTTCCCCTCAGACTCTGAGGTACAGTATAGTGACCTGTATAGATATACAGGCTGTTTTGGGAAGTTTATACTTTTTTATTTCAAAATTTACTGACTAGGGAATAATGTGTCAAATCAAGAAAAGAATAAATATGACTTTCAGTATTTTGACAGTTTCATCCTAACTGGCATAAAGATATGTAAGTGTGTACTTAAAACCAGATTCACAGTTTTAGTGGAGTAGCAGAGAGGAGCTTCGATAGTAGAGACTTGCAGATGCTAGACAATGTATCAAGCTTTTTGACTCAGCAGGCTACAATCTAAATACAAAAGAAAAATGAATCCAATTGGAAACTCCCGTTAAATTAGAAAAAAAAAAAAAAAATTATTTGTTTAGATTCATTTTTATATTTATGAATGTATTTCTCCTTTTGTTTACAAGGATTCAACAAATTAAATCCAAAACTAACAAACTGTCTTAGTTATTCATACTCAGAAAAAAAGAACAAGTCTCAGTCCTCTGTTGATTTAAAGAGTTCTTTTCAGCAAAGTAGCAGAATTACTGCAGACCTTTCTCATGTAGTAGCAGTCACATTAAAAAACCAGTGCCCCAGTGAATGCCAGCATTTTCCTGTCATATTATATAAAGAAGCTATACTGAATATAAACAACCCAAGCTGCTTGACAAAGAAACACTGAGGAGAAATGTTAAGCAAAAAGACTGCTATCTTAATTGCCTCCTCTTAAATATTAAGCTTCCTCAGTTTGAGTTCTACTGAGGGTATTTGGAATAAGTCAGGTCTAATTATGTTCCATTTTCTTAACAGCCATTTTATCCTGACAGCATTTACATGGTTCAAGGGAATCAGAAGGACAAATGTTTTCACTTATTTATACAACTTGATGGAACATTCCATGTCTCACATCACGTTCCATAGCATTTCTTAAGCAAAGGAAAGATAAACCCTTGAAATATGCTTTTCATATTTTCACCAGTCAAGGTTTCCACAAACTTGAGGCTTTGCAGGTTAAAATGCAAGTACATCTGCACACCAAATGGAACAGCTGTGATCAAATGAAGATGTTTAAGTACTGTATAAATATATACATATTTATATATCCATATATACAATTGCAATATTTTACTTTAAAACTTTGTTATACTGTGCTTAAAAGTGTTGATTTGATCACAGATGTTCTATGAAAGATGGCATGTTCCTCTTCTAAAATCCAGAGATACAGTACTCCATATACACAGGATTTATACACACAAGTGCACCTATCACAATTTTATTACTTAACAGGAGGTCAAAACAATGATCAACACCACCAATGCCATATAGATGAACAAGTGAACTGTGTGTGATGCCAGTGCAAAATAGCAAAGACATTGATTCTATTCATAATGCTTTGGAAACGGCTTTATTTTATGTCCAGTGTTTCAGCCCATGGCAATACTACATTATTGCTCTGATATTTCAACATGGACAATGATCCCACCAGCCCCTGCTAAGTTTGCTAAAGTAGAAACTCATGGGACTGTTTCAACAACATTCTGGGAGAAAAAAAAAAATATCAAAATTTCATTGGTCCACACCATTTATCATTCAACACTTTCCAAGTCCTTATCTTAGAAAGGAATACAGAAAGACTGAGATCGATCAGCAACATTTTTTGATAAAGGTTTTGAGAAACTTAGCAGAAGTGGGATTCATCTCATCTCAATTTAGCTATCAAAAGATACAGTCCTGATTAAGTTACACCAGTAATGTGCTCTCACAGCCAGTGCAGAACAAATGACTCCCAGTCAGGATGCTTTTATTAAGGACAATGAATTACTCTCTCATGAAAAGTACTACGGCAAAGTCTGTGCAGAATGTAGACTGAGATCACATGATGATTTATGTTGCCCAAAAATACCAAAGCCAAATTGTTATATGACTTGAAGGTCCCAGTCTACCAGGTGATCCCCTCTGGATCGATTGTTGGGAGACACTGGAAATAACATTATTCTCAAGATTTTAGAGAATCGTAGTAGTTTATTTTGGGAATTTGAATAATCTTTTTCTTCTATAGTGACCTGGGTTACCATTAATATTATAATGGCACATCTACATAATCATTTGCAAGCAGATGTAAGCTCACTTTGTGTTTGATTGAAGCCAGAGAGACATGAATCAGCACTAAGTAGGTGTCACGTTTAACACAGTGCTAGAGCTTATGAATCTTTCTCACAGGGATGGAATATCAGGGTGAATACAAAAGAGGAATCTTCTGTGGAGGGTGCTGGTTAATGCTAGGCTGATCAAGTAGGAAATCACAGTGGGTACTGATTCCATAATGAAGAAAAAGAGAATAAAAGATACTTAAGAATAAATGACCACTAAAGCATAGTCTTTTTCAAACTGTGACTATTGCCACATCCCTTTAGCAGTCAAAATTTTTCATAAGAACAGCTGATTTCATACGTTTCAATTTTCTCATTGGAGATCAAACTTCATTTCAGTAAAAGCTCTAGTACTGTCTTTAGAATAGCTGTCACGATTAGAATCATCCCATGGGATGGCATATGCCCTCAACACTAAATGAAGCAGGAGCTATAGTACATTGCAGGAAGCTCTGAGCTTTCCATAAGATCTTTTTTTGTCGCTTGTTCTCTTTAATCCTTGTATTTTGCCTTCATTGATGTTCTACTGCATATATAGACTAGTAGGATATATTGACATTATGATGCTCTTAATAAAAATTTGATGACTATTTACTGTGAATGGGGTTAGACTCTGGAACAGGTTGCCCAGGGAAGTTGGGAACGTCCCATCCCTGGAAGTGTTCAAGACCAGGCTGAATGGGGCTTTGAGCCACCTGATCTAGTGAGACGTGTCCCTGCCTATGGCAGAGAGGTTGGAATTCTTTAAGGTCCCTTCCAACTCTAACCATTCTGTGATTCCATGATCTCAGATTGTCTGACCATTACTAATAGAAAATTGTGCATACACAGAAAACAAATTACTGGAAGGCCTGAGGGAAAATGTGCTTTCCTCCCCAGGATGCTCCCTTCTGCCCTTAATGCATGTGGAGTGCTCTCAATAGCGTCCCAGAGGAGCTCCACCTTGGTTCCTGGCAAATACTCCAGGAACGTATTCAACCTAAAAATTTGCAAATTTGCATCTTTTAGATGCATCAGATGCAGTCAATTGGCAAAGCAGAGGTGCCTAGTGTTACAGCAATACTTGGCTTTAAATCAGTTTTCTCAAACTAAAATCTTACTGAATCCTAATAGTAGGAAGAAGGAATAACTGAAGACAAAAATAATAATCTACAGTTAGTTAAGCTTTATTACTTTATATCTCAAGCAGAGGAGAGCAGAGCTGTTTGCATCTATCTGTTTTAAACACCCAGATGATTTTGCTTTGGTATAAGATAATGGCTTTATGTTTTTAGCCTCTTTCCAAACATTGGTCTTCCAAATTTCTAGCCATAGAATTAGCCAGGTACAACCTGCCTAATTAAAATAGCCCAAAACACATTTTTAATAAGCCCAGAAGTTGTACCAAAATGCTTGTTTGCAGTCATGTCTTCCTGCCTGTTTGTCAAACAATTAGCTTTTAAATCACATTGAGAAACATTCCAATAATCTATTCACATATTGTGTCAATAAGCTATAGAGAAGTCTTCTGAATCATTCATGGGGTTTTCAGGTGGTGTGAGCAGCTGTGAAGTGACATTTAAGTAGAGTTTCATATGAATCTCTACAAATCAAAAATGCCACGTTTCAAAATGCTCAATATACACTTAGTAGACCACGCCAAACTGTCATACAACTCTGGTAACAACTTTTCATAGACCCAACATCGGGTTCCAAAAGTTTTCAATTTCATAGCACAATTTTTTTCCACATAATAATGCCTGATAATGCAGTAGTACTTAGCATGTCTGAATTTTATCATGGCTTTCCATATGATAAATCACTTGAAAACTCAGTAAAATTATTATTACTATAAAAAGTAGCAAATGGGCCCAATCGCAATTTTCCAATCTTCATACTTAACAAGTCATGATGATTATCATTCCCCTTATTTAGTTCATCACATCATATGGCACTATAAAATTCATTTAAATGAACTTGGGCAAAACGCAGGGTACAAAAAAGGTGGTGCACATGCTAAGTCTAAAAGAGAGGGACAATTACAAAATTTCATTCAGTTTTGGCTTTTAGGTGGTTAACATTTCATTTGCTATTAATAAAGTATCTCCTTCCTAATGTAGATTTTCCAGGAAAGAGCATAATTGTACAGAAATGCTCCAGAAAATCATTTGCACTTGCTATGCAAAAATGAAGCCCATGATTGAGTGACTTGTTTAATAAAAATGAAGATTTGTTCCAGCTTTTAAGTAGATGCACATGGTAGATAAATGCTTTTCCCTTTGGCTGTTATCCAGAGAATATCAGGGCTGATAAAATACACAGTGGATTTATTATTAGTTGCCAGAATAAAGTACTCAAAGACATTGGTCTGCCTACAAGCATCCACTGCGCTGTTGCCAGCACTTGAAGGGGCCCCAAGACTAGGTGAATCACCCTGTGGTCCAAAGCACCTTTACTGCCACCCTCGACGTATTACTATCGCCTTGGAGTCTCACTGAATTTGACATTTGGCTTACAACTGCAAAATTCCTCTAGATAATTTCATCCAGAATCACGGCTGGACTCCTTCTTGGGTTTGCATTTATAATGAGTATATGCTACTTGGATCTGCAAGTGTGAATAACACAGATTCCTTTAGGAGAAATATTTTAATATATATGATTAATTCACTAGGGAGTCTGCTTCTGTCCTTCCTCCTCTGTCAAATAACACACTAATATAGCAAAGCAATACAAGGAATTGGCTTTAAGGAGGGTACGTTCCAGATCTGGAAGCCTCAGTTTTGCCCTCCAGTTTTTCAGAAATATGTATCCTCCCATGATTAAAAATTAGGATAATAACAATAGTAAATGAGAAAACCGTAACTAAATAATTCAAAATATCAATTAAAAATGCAATTCTTTAGGACCCATTTTTAAAAATAAATCTATAAACACTTAAATATGTTTCCAAATAAATAATTACAGGCTCAGGAACCAAACAATCTAACATGTAAGACATAATCACTGGAAAGCTTTGGAATCCCTACCCCAGAAAATGCTACTTATTCTCTGAATAATAGTCAGAGATAAGTAAATAGTGGGGACGAATGCCCATGGTTGCCTTACAGACAACTTAGAGTGAGACACCATCCCTGGTGAAACCCATATTATTTCTCTTTGTAGAAATACTGTGCAAAACATTAACAGACATAATAATACAAAATTATTATTATTATTAGTTCACTTCAAAACATGTGGCAGGCATTATACAAAGGCTCAGACAAAGTGATCATAATGGTCCCCTTCTGAATTTAAAACAAATTCATCTAAAGGTGGGAAGGGGTTTTTTTTTGCATATAAAAAATATAAGTAGAAAAAGACATCAGAAATAAACCTTAAGTTACAAAATTTCAATAGCACATCAGAACTCCACTCAGTATAAAAAAGCTCAGGGTTAATTCAATGAGCATATCTCATTTGTACTCAAGCCTTATCAGTTGACCAGTGTAATCTTTCTAATTGTCCTTTTTCCCTCTTCCTGTTCTATCTCTAATTTATGCTGAGAGTAGCCCTTTTGTCCTTCTACAAGTAAAAATTGCACTCATACCATAACTCTTGCAGGAAATCCTATATTTATGAACTACCTTACTCAATTTCAAGATGAAAGATTTTTAAATTAGCTTTAGATAAACATTCCAGTACAGATTGATTTCAATGAAGTAATGTCTCTTTAAGTTTACGAAGGATCTGGACAGCAGGTTTCTGTAAATCTGGGTGATAATAATCCTTGAGTCTTTGAACTTTATCTCAGACTATTAATACTATAAGCTGTAAACAGTATCTCTTTAAAAAAGGAATATTTTACTGAGGATTTGCAGTAAATGCTGATGTATCTTCAACAACATCTCCTTTAAAGTAACTGATATAAAATGTGTTTTAAAATACAAAAATTATTTGTAAAACACTAAAAACCATGGTGCTCAGACCTTGCTCTGAACAAACTTCAAGTAAATTCATCCCTTTTAGCACGTAAGCTAAAGATGGAAACTGCACAAAAAACTATGGGAAGTTTTGGGATGAAAGTCATGGGAGTAAACTTTCAGTTGTACAAAAAGGTGTCATAAGCTTGTTACTGTCAACACAAAGTGTCATCACAGATATCACCAGCATTTGCTCATTTTCATTCGGTATAAAAGAGCATGGTTTTTCCACAAATAAAGTGATTCACATCAATTTTTATCATAGATGTAAAATCTGCACATTTTGGGAAGTCCTCTGGTTTTGCAGTTAAAAATGAGAGGTTTTTTTCTCCCTATGTTGCTTATGGTGCTACATCCCATCCCTTGCTAATGAAGAGCCTCCGAAATACATTCCGTGGTGTCAATTTGTCATTTCCCACCTTGATCCATAGTAAAGGTACCAAAACGCTCATAAATACTCAAACACCACCCCCCAACAATAATAGTTTTAAATGTTAAAAAAAAGAAAAAACTAAATATTGCTTATAAGCACACGTATTAAACAGAACATTTGGTCAGGGATTTTGCCTAGGACTGCCAATTAGAGACTCAGAAACATTATAAGCTTTTTTCAGGAGGAGTAATATTGGAAGCAGCGGTGTCACATTTTTTACAATGCAAGGTGCTAGTGGTCTGCAGGGGGTGGGTGATTAGCAAAAGCTTACGGCATATTCTGCCCTCGATCTGCATGAAGAACCAGCATTCACATCAAGAGCATACACAGACCTCAGGCAGTTTATGGCCTGTAGTTAGGAAGGACATGCTAAACTTTTCCTGAATGTAATGTCAAACACACTGCAGTGGTATTGATTAACCTAATTTTTCTGTGCTTTTCACTCTTGCTGTAGTGATAAACTGCACTATTACAAGCTGACACAAAGCCTGAAACTGCATTTAGAGTAATGAATGCCTTTTCATGACACAAAAGGGGCGAACCAAAGAAGTATTTAGCCTGAATTAGTGGCGAGAACAGGAAATAGGCAGGTAATGTGTTTCTTTTAAACTGCTACTCTGTGTTGAAAAATATCATCCTTTTCCTTTTTTTTTTTTTTGTAAGTTCTTTTTTGCTTGTCTTTGCTGAACAGAAATTCTACCAGAATCACCCAAACAGGTCACAGTGTTTCAGCAGTGGTTCACACGGTTCAGCATCAAATACCAGAGGGTGAGAGCTGTCAGACGCTGCCAAGAAATGTGCAATATAGATTGTTCCCCTCTGCTTCTCTCCTTCTTTCACCAGATAAAATTAAGAACAGTAAGTAATATTTCAGTGTATATTTAATGCAATAAACCCAAACACGTTATAAAATACATTCGGCATGTGAAGAGAAACTCAACAGTTCCAAAGGGAAACGGTGCTAATGTCTCTCAGGACCAAGTTATCCTGCTCGGAGGACTGGAACCTACAAAGCAGATCTTCCTCTTTGCATCTTCTTCCTTCATTTCAATGACAAAGTACACTTCCATTTTACTAATCCACAATAGTTACTGAGAATCGTCAGAAATGTTGCATGTGTGACCTGGAGTATGATGAGGTGAATACTACCTGCTGAGTTATAATTTGATGATACTTAGGGTGGTGGTCAACTACTCAGATTAAGAGATGCCCCAGAAATCCAGGACCAGAAAAGACAGGATGAGAAATTCATAAATATTTGATTACTTAGGCAATGCCTAGATTGGACATTGTAAAAAAATCTACTTTCAGGATTTCCAAGATAAAATAATATTTTATAAATTTAAAAATTATTACCTTTTGAAGAAAGTCTGATTTTTCTGACAGTTCAGCTACATGCATACAGAGGATTTGTATCAATTCACACTAAGAACTGGGACTGAAATATTGAAAATAAATTAATGAAAACCTACTCCTTAAGATTAACAAGTTACCTTTTTATAAAAGTGAAAAATAATCATCAGTAAGGCAAGCAGGTACCTTCTTATTCATTAAGTCTGAGTAATGATGCTGGTGATGTAATACTGCAAGAGTATAGTAGCAAATGGAATGATCAGTGCATGATCCAGATGATCACAGAATGATGATCCAAACCACAAAATACATCATTTTAAGTATATAATATCTTCTCTTGACTTCAAGGGAAAAAAATAAATCAGTATTTTGTCCAGATCAGTTAAAAAATATTTCACATTTTTTGTCCAGGCTGGTTCTATAATGGTAATGGAAAAACTTTCACATGAAATTTTAGTATTTTTTTCATTTTGAACTCATTGTAGACTTTCATTACTGTCTTTCATTCCCACATCAAACTGTATGTACAAGATGGAAAATGTGCACAAAAGATATAAGAATATTTTCCCAAAGATTTTAGCTCAGAAAATTTTGTCTATTTCCCATATTGAGGGAAGAATTGCATCAACAGCAGTTTGACCTAAATTGGTTCACTCAAAGCTGCATTGCTCTAAAAAGTCTCTTAATTGTGGTCCTGGGGAGTTACTAAAATTGTACTAAAGGTTAGGAGGGTACAGCAAATCTGTAGCTGCCCAGCTCTCTTGGGGGAGGAGGAGCATACAGGCAGTGAGAAGATGAGGAGTGGATCTTTTCTATCATCATCTTTTGGTCTATTAACCAAAGCTGAGCAGATGAGACCTGCTTAGTGTATATTAATTAAAATGGCCAGATTTCTTAGTAGGAAAGTTTAGGATTAAATAGGATTAGCATATGTCATTCAATAATTTCAAAAGCCATCATTAGACTTCATTTCTTCATTTTATGTTTTTAATGGGGTATGGTGTGTCGTAGAGAATAATATCTGTTGAATGTATTTAATCTCCAATTGCTACTTGAATCTATTAAGTCCCTATTAAGTTTATTTTATAATCTGTCATTTAAATGAGAATTTATATCTTTCCTTTATGCCTCTTTAGTTTTAAATAATGAACATTAAATGAGCAGCCTGTTATAGGGAAAGGCAGCAGTATTTTCTGGTTAACCTTACCGTATGAGCAGACAAACGCCATTCTGAAGGACTTGTAGAACCATGTTCAACCTTTGTGTAACCTTTCTAAATTTCTCTCACCAAATCCAAAGAATTAAAAGACCCAAATCCTATGTTCTACCATTCAATTCCCAAAGTCCTGACAAAGTGAGCCTTTTACCTTTAGGATATTTTGTCTGCATTTTTGACAACTGAGTTTAATTAAAGCTGCTTTAACTTCATAAGATACTTGACACAATGCAAAAGGTGCTTCACTTTGTATTAAGAAAAGTAATTTAATCAAACTTCATTTAAAGTTTCCTGTAAATCTGTAGACATGTTAGCAAGCCTACATTTATTTTTTTTAAGTGAACCTGAATTTTGATGGAATTTCTCCTAAATCAAATGTTAAAGAGCAGAAATAAACATATGGAACTGAGTGTAAGACTAATTTTGGAACATTGTCTTTGTGATCTTATTGTCTGAACCAAACCAAGCCACTGTGCCTTGTTAAGATTCCTTTACACTAATTTACCACTTGTTAACTTGTCCTTTCTGCAAGCAGGGAATTCACTCCCACCTTACAGAAAAGACTGCTATTCTTTGGAATTTATCTTTCTAATAGAAATTGACAATAAGATTACAAAAATAAAATGAGTTTTAACCATTAAAACAATTTTGAGAAAGACATTCTTAGTCTAAGGTCTTCTACTGGGGAGGGGCTTACTTAAGCCTCAGAGTTGAGTGTTCATGTTCAGTGGAGCTGGAGTTTCCAGTCTCAGGTATTTCAAATAAGCCTGGTATTTCTAAAGCAAGCAAAACCAAGCTATACTGGATAACTGCAAAGCAAATGTTAGATAAGCTAAATGCCTTCAAACCTTAGGAAATATTCTTACTCAAATGTGAATCTCAAGGTTTAGCTTCTTTTCCTTGTCCTTGCAGTGTTTTGTTTGTGGGTCTCTGAGCTGCAAGTGCAAAAGTCAGGCTCCAGTTGGCATTGCCTGCCTGCTAAGATGCTACGACATTGAAGTAGGGGGTTTTTTGCCTCACACATTCAGCCAAAATGCTCCCTTTAAATTAGCAGAAAGGATATATATTTCCTAATCCTTCAAAACATAAGGAATTTATCCAGCCTTTCTGCGCATGCATCTCTGTGTGTATGTCAGTGTGTGGGAGCAAAGTGTGAAAATCAAGTCTAAGCCAATGGGCTGTATTCTCTCCGAGAGATCTAAGACAGGGTGAAAAACTGTGTTTTTCAAAAGCATTCAGACAGAACGCTTCAAGGCAAGGTCAGACCTGCAAATCCCAAAAGTATTACTTTTATAAAAGTACTCATTTCTGAAATAAACTTTAATCTGAGTAGGGAGCAATGTTTCACTTCTATAGGCTGCAATTATATTGATACAGTTAAATGAATGTGGTTTCATTTGCTATTTGGATTCATGCAAAATGTTTAAAATTAGTGTCAAACACCCAACTTCAGAATTCTCTTTATGTATTGACTTGATGACAAGGCCTGCACACTTGTGTCAAGGACTACTAACACAAACGAAGAACACATCTATGTAATGAACAAATGAAATCTATGAAGAACATAAGTTCTGTAATACCTGGCTAGATCAGACAACTTCTGGAACAATGTTAACCATCCTGTACTCCCAGATGCAAAAGAAAACTTCTCTGCAATATAAGAAAGAACAACAAAAACAACAAAAAGTAAACCACATAATTCAATTTTACTGAGTTATGCAAATAGGACTTTCTTCTGTGAGATCTCTAGTCTCAGCAGTTAGTCATATGCAGCCTGTCTTAAGCAACTGCTTAATTTGCTTATGCTTTATTTTAGACCTCCCCAAGTATATTGCTTCAGTACAGCAGAATAGTGGATATAACCATTAGTAGTCCCATGTTCCAAGTTACACCAGTGGAATAAATCTAATCTATTAAAAAAAGGAAAGAATTGCTCTCATGAGGTTTATGATTAGAAATTTTCCATTTTTAAAATGTATTCTAAATAGAATTTTTTTGAATTATGTTGGCAATTAAAAATATGAGGTAGAGTTTTGAATACTCTTGTCACTGGGGGTTTGGTCAATTCCTTCAAAGAAGAGAGAACAAATTTAAAATTCAAATCCTCTTATAATGGTCATGCGTGTTAAGCTTAAATTGCATATGTTTACAAGACTAAAAATAATAAACGGAACATTTCCTCTTAACAATTGCATTCCTGTTGCTTCTTTACATTATTATATTTTAAAATGCACATCATTTATTCTTTTGGATAGCACTTCTCTTCCAGAGTAGTACTAAAGTGTCCTACACAGTCAAAAAGAAAAAAGAAAAAGGTATGAGTCATTAAGTACAATGTGCTACTGACATTGCAAAAGCAAGAGGAACAATAAAAAACCAGATGCAGTAAGAGCAATAGCAGTAACTAAAGATGAGCAAATTGGTTTAGATAGATAGAATAAAAAATTACTTGCAATTACGCTGAAAATCATAGTGAACAGGATCCAAACATTTTTGCACTTTAAAGGTTTCTGTACTAACTTCATTCCTTTCAGCCACTGTTTTCAATTTTCACCTGCCATGAATTCTTTATTCTGGCCAGGATCTGAAATTAAATGATAAAAGACTGTGTTCTTATATAGCACTTTGAATTCAAAGGCTTAAAAAGCACTTAACCAAGACAGCCATTGCCATTATCCCTCCTTTACCAGTTAGGAAATAGATAGTTTTAGCTATTGAAAATATCCACATTTCCTGAGGATTCTGTCTGACTGTTGTTTGCTAAAGGGATACACAGGCTAAATAAAGTTTTCTGTGTTTTAGTGCCTATGGATGTTTCTTTTGCTAACTCAGTGTTCACCTATAACAGATAAGAAATCCTATGGAAGAAAATGTTGGAAATGTAATTTTAAAAGATTATCTCACCAAATACATTGCTCAGACCATTCTTATATTTTATTGTAAGTTCAGAGATTCAGAAACCAAACTCATTTTAAAATTTGCTCTCAAATAAAACAGCATTTTCAAGTGCTTCTTGAAGATGCATTGATGTCAACTAATAGCAGATAACCTTTCTGGCATACAATATGATTAAATGAAACTCACTTTACATGCATAAATTTATCTCCCCAGGGATTTATGTGCTTTGTTTCCTTTTAATTCTTCTGTCACAGTCTTAAACTTACTATAATTCTGTCTGGAGTAGAAGAGGCTGTTCTTTTAGAGACACAAAATTACTGGTAAGGAATCTCCCTCTACTTTTCATTCTTATAGTTAAAATTCATAATAAAGAGCACAGATAGTTTCACATAACTTGCCAAATCAAGTAAATTTCATTATCACTTTTAGTAGCTTAATAACCTTCCTTTACTTCAAAATAAAATACAGTAAAGAGGCGAAACACTTTTATGAATATATAAAAAATAGCAGATATGATCACGACTATTTAGATGTGTATAAGACAAACTTCATCACATAAGGTCTTTATGGAAAAAAAAAAATTACCAAGATGATCTTGTATGTGCTTTCATTTGTTGGCTTCTTCAGGTAGATCTCTTGTTGTGAATAATTTATCTTTGTTCTACAAACACAAACACGCACATTTATATGATGAGAGTCAGGACCATAATGCATTGAAAAATAATGTGGTGCAGGTGTGCAATATATTTGGTACCTTCAAATTTAAAAACAACTTTTAACTTCAGCAGCCTCAAATTATCTTTCAAAGTGTTATATTTTCAAACTAAAGAGTTTAACTCTATCAACAGAGCATGATGGTTCTGTTTTTTACTTAAATAGCATTACAAAATGTATGAAAGGTTCACTTAGTGACAGGGCAGTATTGTGAGTCTGTGCTCTTAAAATGAAAACACTTTGCAGTTGCATTTACATAGTATTAACACATTTACAGCATCAAATAATCATTAGTGCTAAATTACAGAACAATTTACTTGCAGGTGTTAAGAACCTGGACACAATAAAAGTTTTAAATTAACAGACTAATCATTAGTGTTAAAATCTGATGTTTTTCTTCACATGGAATGTAACAGTTTAGGACCTTTGTCATTTAAATGGATTTCTGTAGTTTTCAATGATTTATCAACTTTTTTTAAACTGCGCTCCTTTTTTTTTTCCCCAAAAATAATGTTTACCGTTAAAGCCAATGTACCTCATTGCCTATGGACCCTGCAAATAACCTTGTGCATGTGAGTCTGTCTCAACAACAGCTGTGCAATTCTGCCCCAGCTGCTCCTCTCCTCCTTTCACCTTGACAACCTGGATTATAGGTGTCAGATAAAGATCCAAAAATTGACACCTTTCAGAAAAGACTGTTACTATTGAATTGCTCACCAGTGAAACTAGTGCTGAACAACAATGGTGAAAATGCAGAAGACCAAAAGTAGATTATTTCCATACAAATATCTATCAAAAGCATTTCTAAATTCTTCTGTGTGAAGGTTTAGCAATACTAATAAAAACGGTTCCAGATCCTTTATCCTTATACATTCGTGGACTTCAATTTTTTCAGATAATTTGTTTGTTGACCTGTTTCCAACCTGTTCAAACCTGTTTCCAGCAACAGACACACAAAAAAAATCATTATATGTAATACCTGGGAATGAACACTGACCATATAGGTATCCACCTTTGTATACTTTGTCTGTATTGGGTAAAGCAAGATTTTATTTTCCAACTTTGTTCCTCTATACCATGCCCAAATTAGATTCCTAAAACTACTGTAATTTATGCCTCTGTGAGACTATCTCTTGACAGTCAAAAAAGGAGTTTTCATTAGTTTGCAGGTTTGAAATATATCTTCTTACAGTTCAAATCAAATAGCAGAACTCTTAATAATCTAAGAAACCCAGTCGATTCAGTAGTAACCTTGGAAATCTGTCTTGGACTAAAGCCCATCAGCATTATCACTAACCCTGTCTAGGATGAACAGTAAAATGATGAAAGATCAATCAAAAAGTATTATCATGAACAGCACCCATCTCCAAATTCAAGATTTGGTAAATCATAAAAATGAATTATTTCAAAATTTGACATACAGACAGTTAAAAAATGTCATCTCCT
>VXAK01009600.1:567125-596063 GCA_013399435.1 Arenaria interpres | reverse complement strand
GGGGGGGGTCTATCGCTCTTACCAAAACCTCGCCTTTCTATGGGAAATTAAAAAGCTGCAGGGAAAAGGCGGAAAATAAGAAAAGCTAGTAAGGTGACATGGGGAAACGAGCCTTACAACAAGTGAAAAAATACATTGATGATAAAGTGGTCCTTGTTTCGAGAGGGGAGTAACTGAAGTTAGAGAAGGAAGGCACAGCGTGAGCAGGAACTGGAGCACTTTCCTCGCCTGACCTATATTACTTTTACTAACCCATTTGTTCAGGTGATACGATGATTCGGGTGATACAGCCAAAAGCATTGTTATAATAAAAACGTGGTTTTCAGCTCTGAGGGCTCAAAAGGCTCCAGTGGGCATTGATCGCGTGAGTCTGTTGCGTTAACGTTTTATTACCATTTTAGAGGCTGTTTGGTTTTACCAGGCAACACGCTACAAACATGAAGTTATCTCGCTCTGGCACCTCCTTTTTTTTTTTTTGATTTCTGGGCTCTCACTTTCTATGGTGCCACTTGGTTGTAAAAACACAGGTTTAAAACAGGGTTTGAGGGGGAAGGGACACAAAGGAGATCTTTAGAGACGTTTGCTTTGAGCTGTGGTGAGAAAAAGGATGAAATGGTGGGGAGGGTTAGTCAAATAATGAAAAGGAAATAACGAAAAAAAAAAAGGGGGGTAGCTATTTATATGCAGAGAGAGTTCTAGCCTGCAGGCTGCAAAAATGATCGGAAACTGAAGCGTTAGCCCTTTGCGTGAGGGACAGACCACAGCCACCTGCCCTGGGAAATCACCATTCCACTGATATTGCCATAATTTGCCCCACACGTGTGGGTCCAACCCACCAGGGGACAGTGGCAAAAAACGTGAAGCGTGACCCTGGGGTGACAAATGAGACGGGAAGCAGCGATTCCTGCCAGGGTTCGAGATTCTTGGCCAGAGAAACCAGGAACTACCTGAGCAAGTACTTACTAGAAATCTTCAGAGAGATCAGAGATTTGCAGAGAAGGGGGCGGATGGGATCAGCCACTAACAAAAGAAATATCCAGCGGCTTAGGGAGATCAGCATCCAGCTGCTCGGTGCCTCACGATTTCCGATTGAAAACTCCTTGAGGCAGCTTTAATCTTTTTTGTGTGTGTGTGTCTTCACAGGGTGGAGTGAGCTGGGGAGGATCCTGCTCTCCCAGTTGGGCTTTTGCACCCTGCAATAGCACAAAAAGTGATCCTGGGCTTTGCTTTACGCTGCTGATTTCGCTCGGTCCACCCCAAAAAACGTCACTGAGCATTTGTTTTGCTTTCCTGTACTTTAATTGAATGTACCGAGCCCGGAAACCTGCCTTTGCCCACAACCCACAGGTGAAGGTGCTTGTATGCCAGATTGCCAAGTATTCTGCTTTACCATTTGGGTTTCTTGTCTTCCTCACCTGGAATACTCTTGTCTTCCTTGGGCTGCTGCCTCTAAGTTAATTATTCAGAGCCTGGGACATTCACGTCTTGCAGAATCCCATTAATGCAATGGTGAAGGGTGGCAAAGCTTTGCAAGACCCTGCAAACACGGAGCAGAGTTGGCGACTTGGTGGTGGTGGGACAGTGAGATGCTGAGTATGAGTTCAGGGGAAACGTTCCCCCTTTGGATTTTATGCCTAATAAACGGAGGTGGCCGTGCTAGGGCAGTGTGTGGGAGCTGGTAACCGGGCACAGGGCGTTTCGGATGTGGGCTGCCCTGAAATGCATTGGTGTTGGGGTCTTGATTTCCATGCCCAGGCTGAAGTGCGTTGTGCTTCCTTAGTGCATTTAAAAAATGCATTATCTTGGCCCCGTGAGGGGCTGATCCTTGTGGGGAGGAGCGGGGTTTGGGAGGTAGGACCAGGGGCTTTGCCCGCTGGGTCGGGGGCATCACAGCTCTCCTTGTGCCTGTGTTTCGGCAGGTTCCCCAGCGATCCCAGCCCTCTCTGGTTCTGGCATCTCTGGATGCAAGAGCTGCTCCTATCCTGGAGCTACTCTCCCTTTTCAAAACTGATTTATGGCTAGACCTCCCCGCGATATAATTAGTTTTGTTCCATCTTGGCCCTGAGCGACCTCCCAGCGTACGCGTGGTGATGCTGAACTGGGGGATTTGAGAACAAAGAGTTTCTGCAAACGCTTTCTGGGGGAAAAAAAAAAAAAAAAAATTGCTCTGAGGAAGGCCAAGGACTTCATCTGGTTTATGAAACCTGGACAAAAGCATCCATCCTACTTCGGTAGCTGTGATGAGTGATTGCGGACAAGTACTCAGAGAGGTTCACTAACTCTAATAGGTTTTGCATCAGACCTCTTGTTAGTGAGTGGCGAGCATGAGATGAGGCAGTGAAGTGTTTAATATTAACAGAGGAATGTTATTCTAACCTTAAATCTCTCTTCGGGCAGAAGTACCCCTAAGTCCGGGCTGTTACTATGTTGCTGGTGTAAAAAAATAATGTCATTGCACTTCTAGATTGTAAATGAGTTTATGAGCAATGGGAATGTGTGAGCAATGGGAAGTACTGTTTATTTTTGTTTGCCTCATTCACCAAAGTGCTGAGCCTTTCCAGCAGTTTTTTAGATTTCTGGAGCAGTGAAGACACCCACCCCATCTCTTCTCTTGTGCTATTCCACTGACGTACGTATAGTTATACTAAAACTGAGTTTGATTGCTATTGTTTATGGATAAAGCATATTGCTGTGTGGCATCAATAATCTTCAGTCATTTGGGTTCTCTGAGCTTGGCTTGGTTGTTTCAAGAAAGAAAGCGAAATGCTGGCAAGCTTTGTTTTCCAGTGGTTTGAAGGAGTTGGGGGATCATTTTCATGTTGAGGAAGCAAGGCCAAACACTTTGTTTCCCAAAAAATACTTTGACTTTGCAATGTTCTGGCTGAAAAAAATCCAAGAAAAAGTACTTCTTTTGGCATTTTTATAGCTATGGTTTCATAATTGTGAATTCGAGTGCTTTGGGTATGCTCTGAGAAAGGACTTTATTTTTCTAGATGGCATTAAGAGATTAAAAAAATACTTTTAGATTCTAGAGTTCTGATAAATGATACCAACCCACGACACAGAAACAGAAAGTCCCCAATACGTCTCAAGGGCAGGAGCTCTTTTAGATTTTCTGTTCCCTTATAGCCTCTCCTTGGGAAACTGCATCAATTTTTGAGCTTACCATACTCCAAATAAATCAGAGTTGAAAATTTAATTTGAGTTTTTCTTTTGCTTTGAAACCTCCATGGAAACCAGGAGCTCGGCCCTTGTCCCAGCTGGAGCTGGAGGGGCTTGTGAACGCCTTCCCTCCGGGACCGATCTGATCCTGCCCCGCTGCAGCGTGATCCAGGACAGGGCAGATGCCACGGAGCTTTATGTTTGCATGAGAATTCCCCCCAAAAAGGGATTTCCTCGCAGTGCTTTCAAAGCATCGTTACGGTTGCCTTTGTATTGCTGGGGAGGATTCAGTCCTGCGGAGGATTTAGGTCCTTTGAGCCAGATGTGGGTCTGGGTTACAACAGAATCAGCCTTTTCGGGAGTCCCCCTGTAGCCCTGATCAAACTGTGATCCCTTTAGTATCACGTATTTTCCTCTTATTTGGCAGAAAACCTTGAAAAGAGTATTTTAAGATGCCAAAGAAACTGAATTAAAAGGAGTAAAAAGTAGGTATCCAGCCTGTGGTACACCGATTATCCATTTCCAATATCCTTTTTTTTTAAAATAATTCAAAATTTAAAATATTGTCTTTTTTTCAAGAGGCAATTGAAAGATTTCCTCGCCTACCACCACAAACCAGCCACTTTTTATTCCCTTGAATTACTTCTCTGTGAGCAATCTTAGGAACCTCACTTGAATGCCTGGTGTGAGCAAACGCTGCTCACGGGTAAACAGCCAGGGCAGGACCAGACCCATCGTTTCTTGGGGAGCACTGATCCCAAATCAGCCCTCCGTGACCTCATTCAACCGAGAACCAGGTCAGTGCCCTGCTCCCATTTCTCGGTGGGGGCTGCAGGACGCGAGCAGGTCCTCACCAAGGAAAATTAAAAAGTTGCCCGAGCCAGAAATGCAAAACCCGGCTACACTGCTGCGTGGAAGCAGGAGTCCCTCGAAGGCAAATTTCAGATTTCTGGGTAAATCTGTCCTCCGACTGCTGCTGTCTGAGGCTGCGATTCCTCCTGCGAGAGCAGAGGGAGGGTACACAGTGGGAGCCGCCTGGGCAGCGCGCGGGGACGGCAAACCCCTCCGAGCTCCCGCAGATGTTTTGGGTTGACAATGGGAACATTATATGCCTGTTTATTCCTTTATCTCAGGAAGAAAAACCATTTGGCAGCAATTTGCTCCCTGGCAGTAAGAATGAATTATTGACCTGACTTGAGCCTGGTCGGATGAAAGAGGTGCCAGCCCACGAGAGGGGCAGCGTCCAAACCACGTGGAGAGCGTGTGTGCCCGTGTACTCACTTTTCTCTATACATTAGGAGGTATATTGCTGCCTCTGTGTATGGGATTGCTGTTTCGTACCGAGAGGCCTGTTAGTGCAGAATGGTGTTGCTCAGCATTTTCCAACAGCACCCTCTCAGAGGAATCCGTGGAGTCTCACCTCTTCCCATCAGCCGTGATGTTGATTTATTTCGACGCAGCCAGCCACGGGAGAAGCGGGCGGCCGAGGCAACCCCTTCTTTGTTGTGGCCATCCTTGAGATTTTTCAGCGCTTTCTACATGAGATGTATCCAGTTTTGGGCCCCTTCCCACAAAAAAAAAGCCATTGAGGTGCTGGGGCAGGTTCAGAGAAGGGCAACGGAGCTGGTGAGGGGTCTGGAGAATAAGCCTTATAAGAAAAAACTGAGGGAGCTGGGGGTGTTCAGCCTGGAGAAAAGGAGGCTGAGGGGAGACCTTCTGGCTCTCTCCAACTCCCTGAAAGGAGGGTGTACCCGGGGGGGGTCGGTCTCTTCTCCCAAGGAACAGGCGATGGGACAAGAGGAAACGGCCTCAAGTTGCACCAGGGGAGGTTCAGATTGGAGATTAGGGAAAATGTTTACATTGGAAGGGTCATTAAGCCTTGGAATGGGCTGCCCAGGGAAGGGGTTGAGGCACCATCCCTGGAGGGATTTAAAAGACGGTAGACATAGTGCTTAGAGACATGGCTTAGCGATGGGTTTTATCAGAGTTAGGTTGATGGTTGGACTCGATGATCTGAAAGGTCCTTTCCAACCCAGACAATTCTATAATTCTATGTTTGCTGTAGGAACTTGCAGCACGAGGGCTCGCCGTTGGGGTGTATCTGAGGTTGCTAAGGAAGTGGTCATTTCAGGTTGGCTGCTTCTGCCCGTCTGTGGTGGCTGTGGCCAGCAGCCCTGCACACTGCCGGTGTCCAGATCTCGAGCTCTGTTCCTACCCTTCGTTGCGTAGTTGCCGTTGCGATAGTTTGTGGTTACGGTACTGGTTGGGGACTTTTGAGTCAGAGAATGAAGAGAAGTCACCCCTTTGAAAGCGGTCATCGTTTCCTCTCCATTACGCAATAGGGATATGCCCTCTTCAGAGAAATCCCAAAATATACCACGGTGTGTCAAGATCTAGGGCGTTGCGTAATCAAATTGTGTTTATTCTGAGTGGATGAAATAGGATGGAGTATGATGCTTTTGTTTAGCTTTGGAGGGCGGATTAGGAGTCCTTTGATGTCGGGAAGCTCAGAGGCTGCAAACGCCAAGTCCCAAGTCCTACAGCTACGTGAGCCCGTGCACTGATCTTGTCCAAACTCCCTTGTGCCATGTCAGGTTTGTGCTGAAGGGGTTAATTTTGCACCATCTGGCTTCGCGCTAGATGAAATATTGTTTGTGTTGTGGTCGCCAACATGAGGCCGGGATAAGCTCGGGGTAATGTGCTTGGCTAATCCAACAGAAATATGGTTTATGTGCCCGTTCCTGCTCCGATTGTATCTGCAGCAAAGGGTGGTTTAGTAGTTGTGATTGTGGAGACAGGGCTTGAGGGCTGTAGATAACCTGCGAGGATCTCCTTGCCGTGGCCAACAGAGAGGCAATAGGCAAGCCTAACTCCAATTAGGTACTTAACTTTAAACAAGTAATCAGGAGAGAGAAATCCCGGTCTTAATGCAGAATGACTTCCTGGGGAGTCACCTGAGCCGCAGAAATGGGGGTTCTTTAAGTTTGCATCTTGCATGCCGTGGTGCCTGCCTAGGTGCTCCGCGGAGGTTGGCCAAAAGAGGAACAGCTGGTGTTCTACTGCGTTTTGCAAAACGGCCCGTTCCACGTGGGGAGTTGATTTAAGTGCTGTCTGGGAGGCTGTGCTGTCCCCGTGCTTGGCAGGAATCTCAAGACTAATACCTAAGAGGATTAGAGAGCATCGCTGAGTGTTAAACAAGATCCAGGCGAAGCGGTGTGCACCAGTGAGCTTGTGCTCCGGGGGCTGTTCGGGGAAGCTGTTATTTGCTGATCTGCAAAAAAAACCCACACAAGTGGGCTTGTGAGGGAAATACTCTTCCCTGGGCTGAATCCTTCCTGTGGTTTCTGTCTCTCTCGTGCTCCCGCTTGACGTGGTGTTTCCACCCTCAGCCCATCTCAGGGACCCTTGTGCTCGCTGAGGATGGAGGCTGTTGCAGGGGATGCTGATGATCAGCAAGTTTCTTTTTCTGTGTTGCATTTAGCTCTTCTGATGTGCTCCCTCCAGGTGTGTGTTGTCTGCTTTGAGAGAGGAATGGGTGGGCACCATCCCACCAACATAAGGTTGAGCTGAAGAAGTTGCCATAGAAAGCTCAAGCTAAAGGCTGACGTTGGCTGGTAGAGCCATATGGCCTCGTGGTTCATGATTTGCCCCAGAAAGTCCACTTACTATGGAGAAGAGGGGTGGGAAGACAATCTTGTCTCAGGAAAAAGTGAATTACTAGGTAACTTGGGTGTTGATCTCCAACCCCCTTTGTCCACAGCATGTCAGAGACAGCGTTGAAGGTGATGCCCCATGTCAGACCTTCTCTCCCTTTCCAGCACCGCGTAATGCCCCAGATTTCACATAGATTTCTTCCCATGCTGCGGCAGGAATCAGGGATGTAAGATTTGTGTTTCATCTCCAAGTGTTGATCTATTCGGTCCATTTGAAAGGAGTAAGGCATTAAGACCCCATGAAGGAATGGTTCTTCAACAGCAAGAGGTCATGTGAAACCCGCTTCTGACGGCTCCTCGCTCACAGTCTGGTGGGGGTTTTAAGGAAAAACAGTCGTGGAAATGTGCAAATTTCTTCTAGGGTTCTTGAATTGGTGACAACAGAAAAGGGGGTAGTGGTCCGAGTCAGGGTATAAATAGTTCTGGCTCTAAGCCTGGTTGTGTTTATGCTTTTGCTCTCGTACGATCAAGCCAAAAATAGATTCCCAATACTCTGGGAGAGGAGCGCAGCCGGTGTAACCCATGGATTGATCATTCAGCGGGGGGAAAAAAAACAAGGCAGCCGAAGGAGAAGTCTCAATGGAAAGCCTGTTGTCCGGCAGCGCTGGGAGAGAAAAGCCTGTGTAGAGGCTTTGCTGCTCTGGCGGTGACTGTTGCCCTCTGTTTGAGGGGGATGCAGTAATTCTGCCCAACACCAAGGCACCACCCACAGCGGAAGGGCCTCATCTCATTTGTGCCAAATCCATCTTTTTGTGGCGTGGCTTCCACAAAGTTGCATGGGATCGTTTCCTCTGGTTTGCCCCTTTTTTTTTTTTCTTTTTTTTTTTTTTTAACCTTCGTATTGATCAACCCAGGAGGATTAAAAAGAATCATTTCCTGCAAGCCATGGGGGATGTCAGCATTATTCTGCATTATTCTATTTTTTTTATCCCGGACTCAGCATCCTGGCATTGTGTAACACAGGATGTTGCATTTTTTGCATTTTTATTGCTTCTATCTTTAGAAGCAGCAAGGAGTCGTGTCTTGCGTTCTTCATTTGGGCTTTGCTCATTTTATTTCATTTCTTGTATTGTATAAAATTTGCCTGAATTTGCATATTCTGCAGGGAAACAAAGCAGGGATATCTATAGGAACTTACTGCTAGTCATTGGGAAAGGCTGACTGATGGCTCACGCAGAAACATTACCCTGAATATTAAACATCCTTCAATGTGTTATAAGAATCCAAATGCTGGAAAATAATTCCGGGCTGTGGGCAGGGCTCAATATTGGGGAAAATGCTGGGGTTGTACCTGCATTGGAAGAGCCACGGAGACACCCAGCTCCATGGGCTGGAGAGCACGGGACCGTGCCAGCGTGAAAACCTGCTCATCGCTGGCCAAATTCACGGGTAGGAAAAAGATATTAAAGCAAGAGTGACGTTAGGGAGAGGGAGTTAGGTGTTGGAGCATAAAAGAACCTTTTGTCTGGTTGATCTTTGCTATGTCAGAATACGGGGGCCCAGTTAAATCTGCTTTGTGCATTGGCACTGGAAGTTTTTAAAGATGGTCTAAGGCAGCTGCAGCCAATTGTATTTGCGCAGATAAGCTGGAACAAATAAGTAAGCTCAGAAAATCTGGCTAGATTTATCTTCAAAGCATTTTCGAGCAGCTAATTGAAAATTATCCAAGCCACCTTCCTGATTTCTTACATGTTATTGCATTGATTTGCCAGCAAATGGGAAATGCTTGGAAAACACACAAAGGACTTGTGAGTGCTAAGCTTTACTATTTGGAATTTATTTAATTATAAATATGTCTTTGCTCCTGTGATAGTTTGAAGTCAGTTTCTACTGAATTCCTATCGCTCATTGCTGCCTCCTGCCCTGCGCTTCCGCAGCCCTGGTAGTGAACACGAGTTTATGGTCAGCTGGCTGCTTTTTAGCTGTGTTTCTCATTCCTGAAAGGTTTCCACGTGTCCAGGAGGATGCTGTGAAAAATCACTTAGGAAAGGCTCCAGGCTGGTCCCTGCTCCCGGCAATAGCAGCATCCTCTCTATTGCTGAACCAAAGGGATGCTCTTTAAAAAGATGCTACAAAATGCAAGGTGCACACTCTGTGTGAGCTGGGTGAAGTTGCTCAGCTGCCAGGGAAACAATCGGATGTTGCACATGAACAACCCCACCATCCTGTGGTTTCTTTTATCTCCCTTTAACTGGAGCAGTGCCCTGAGGACAAGCCCCGTGCTCAGGACCTGGACGTGGATTTATCTCACTTCTGGGAGGCTTCCCCGTTCCTAAACCAGCGAGTGGATTACACTTGCTCCATACGGCGTTTATCAGCTGCGACAGAAGGAATACTCATAATGCTCTGAAGCCAAACTGTCTGAGAAAAATTCAGTACGTGTTACCAAGAGAAATTAAAAGTACAAACCCAGATGAATTTGTCCCTTTCTGGAGTAACATGAGTTTGGTACTTGGATGGAGAGTTTCCCCAAAGTCAAAGTTATCTCCTTAGTAAGGTCAGGCTCATTCCCATGTGGGGGAGAATAACTGAGACCGACACGTGGAGCCACCGAGCATCACCTGGGGCTGCTTCTCCCTGCTTTCCAGTACATTTTCTGACCATTTTTAATCCCCTCACTCCTGTTCCTTCGCAAATATCTCCGTGTATGCCATAGAACTGAAAAAATGATGCAGTCTGCTCGTAAACCACAAACTGTGCTCAGCTATGGAAAGCAGAAGTTATGAATAGATGTTATTTGCCACAATAATACCCTATAAAAGTCAAAAACCATAGAGTGAAAGGCAAGATTTACTATTACTGGGCATGCTTCAGCAAATGGGATTATTTTGCATGTCAGTTATGAGTTAATTTGTAACATTCATCTAATCGCAGTCCTCGGCAGAGACACAAAATGTTTTTAATTGGTCCTGTGACTTTTTAAATGATCACCTGATGAAAAGCTTGTAAGTTTTACTGTTGATTTAATGCTAAATATTAGCAGGGGGGGAGAGTCTTTACCGATTTCACCACGGAGTGCAAACCGTACGCTTTCAGTGCCTTGCTACTTTTGTTGGGTTGACTCGGTGATGTTGCCAGTCTGCAACCAGCTGTACAGCTGAAAAAAAGCAAAAAAAAGGAGTTGAAATCTTGCAGCAAAATGAGTAAATCCATAGCTGCGAGATAATAGCATTGGGGCTGATTCAATGTAGGCAAGAAATCACCAGCTGAGTCATTAGAAAGAGAGATGAATGGGAAGCAATAAACGGATGGCTCAGATGAATGAGAATGATTAGGAAGTGCGTGAAGTTGGTTGGGTTTTTTCCCTAAAGATTATATTTTGTCCTCTAAAGTGGCATATGGCTCCTATGAAACTAATACTCCCAGCGAATGTGTCACTGCCGGTTTATAAATACCCCAAGGGACAAAGAGCAGCTGGGTGGGCAGCGGCGGGTGGGAACAGGCTTCTTGCCCAGAGCACCTGGGTACAAGTCGTTAGCCCAGGTCCCTCGGGAGATGGCCAGGACGTGGGCTTTGGGGGCAGAGGTGGCTTCTGTCTGTCAGAAAACATCTGCTGCTTGGAAGAATGGCTGGTTGCTTTCTTGGAAATGTTTCACCCCGTGTTTACCATTAAGTAGGACTCGGCGTAACCAAAGTTGAAGGGGAGGGTGATGTGGTCACCTGGTCTGGTGGCCCAGACTCCTGCTGCTTCAAGGAAAAGAAAATGAAAAGCTGTAATCTATTTCCTGACTCACAAAATACCAATATATATTCATGAAGTATGAAAGGAGATATCCCAGTGCTGGTAAAGGGGCAGTAGGAGTGTTTCCTCCAGGGTGAAGGTGTGCCCGTTGGGGAGCTCTTGGCTCCTGGTGGCATCAGCTGACTATTGGAGATGGGTTTTTTCTATCTATTGAAATCAGTGCTAGCAAAACCTGTCCCCAGCCAAGCAACCTTTACAAATGGAGTGTCAGACCTGTGTTTGGTATGGGGAGAGTGCAGCTGAAGTCAGCCGGCTGCCGTGCAGGAGGCACCTGGGGTTTGCACTGGGGTAACACGACCAGTTCCACCCTTTGGACCCTGATCCAGTACCTAATAATCACTTCTGACTTTATTAAAGTTACAGTGCTAAAGCACTCTTATTTATTGTTTCCAATATTGCATCCAAAACAGATTCAGAGCTGTAAGAGTCATAAGAACATTGGAGGGACAAAAGAGTGGAAAAATACAGCCTTGCGTCCGAGGCGTTATCTTTTTGTGCCAGCACATTACAACAGTCTGTCTCTGCAGCAGAATTTCAACGCCTGCAGTTAGGATTTGCATTTACACGTTACGCACCAAAGTTACCCTGTGCTGTACTCTGGCAGCTGAAGTAGAAGTCACCCGGAGGAGCCTGGCGTGGGCTTGGGAAGCGGTGCCCTTCTGGCTGCCCAGCTCACCCTGCCCTGGGCGATCACCAAATCCCTACTGAAATCTGGACCCTGAAATACTCCGTGCGCTCTGCTCCCCGGGCAGGGTAATTACGATGGAATTATTTGCAAAAGAAAGGGGCGGTTCTCATTTGTTTGACTTCCCTTAAGGACCAGCCCTGTCGGAGCACTACGGACCTGGCTGTTTCAAGTTTGCTTTGTGCGTGTGGTCTGTCCTCGGGCTGGGAGCAGGACCTTGATGCTGCTCTGAGCATCCCCTTCTACCACGTCCTCCTGTCCCGGTGCCTGCAAGAACAGCCGGTGCAGGAAACCACATTGGTGCTCCTGCACACCATTATCTACCAAGCAAAAGTCAACATGTTTTTCCAGCAACACACAAAAGAGTATTAATTTCTCCACCAAAGACTGCAATGTTCCCAGGTTACAGTGACCTGAACACGGTTTATTTTATTTGGGAAAAGAAACGCCCATTTTTCCTGTTCCCTGCTGATGAGGCTGATTGCCATCTCAAGTGGAACTTTTTTATAGGAACCTCTTGAAACCTGTCAGTGTTTGAGAGACATTTGGACAATGCCCTGAACAACATGCTTTAACTTTTGGTCAGCCCGGAGTTGGTCTGGCAGTTGGACTAGATGATCATTGTAGGTCCCTTCCAATGGAAATTATTTCTCTTCTCTCTTCTCTTCTCTCCTCTCTTCTCTTCTCTTCTCTCTTCTCTTCTCTTCTCTTCTCTTCTCAACACAGTGCTTAGAGATATGGTTTAGTGATGGCTTTGTCAGTGTTAGGTTGATGGTTGGACCCAATGATCTGAAAAGTCCCTTCCAACTTAGGCAATTCTACAATTCTATCCTCATCTAGCATTTGCTGCGTATTTAAGACCAGCATTCAAGGGAGAACCGTCTTGTTTTCATCATTTATAAATCAGCCAAGGCATTTAAGAGCAAACACCCTTGGCTGCTGGCAGGATCAGGTGCTGCGACGCACAGGACCGGGTTGAAGGAAGGCAGCCTGCATCAGTAATCAGGTTAGAGTCAGCTGCCTCTGCCCTCCAGCTCGCTCTGAAATGGCATGTAGTCTAATTAGTTATAGAAAGGATTTTACTGAATAGTTGTAAACAGATCTGAGGGCTTGGAATAAAATCAATCTGACTGTGGAAACTTTTCAGGATAATTATAAACTGTTACTGGCAGGGTGTGAAAGGGAGACCAAAGGACTTTTAGCAGTGGGAAACCTGTAGCTGAGTGCGCCGTTCTCTGCAGGGGAAGGAGAAGGACCGAGGTTGGGAGGGTCCGGCGTCCAAGCAGGGTCTCTTTGAGAGGAGGGATAAGGGGCTTCAGCAGAGACTGCCTTTAGAGGTGCTTTTTCAAATGCTCTTGAATGTTTTCTTCTTTTCTGTGGTGTTTAATGGTGTCCTGATACCTGAGGTACCCGCACGCCCCGTGGTGGAGGGCACACGTCCAGCGGAACTGCACGGTGAAATGCTAATACTTATTGAAAAAAAAAAAAAAAGAAATAAACAATATTTGACGTTTTGGGGAATGGTTTTATAGAAAGGCATGTTTAAAAATTTTCTCTTTTGCAGATCGCAATGGTCCTGGCTCAGACCTTCACCGTCTCCCTACTGATGTAAGCGCCGAAAATTGCATCTCCCGGGTAGGCAGGTCCTCGCTGCCCCACGGAGCCACCCCGGCCACCAACCCCGCCGTGACCTGCCGCCCGGCTCTGCGTTCCCGTTCATGGCAATGCCCCAGAATTCGACTGGAGAAAATGGCTTTTGTTTCGCTCAGACACCCGACTTCTCCCGCCCGTCCCCTCCTCCCGGTGAAGCCGGCCGGACCTTTGCCACCCCGAGCGGGCAGGAGCCATCCGGGACCCCACTGAGCAATGGCACGGTGTCCTCCAGTGTCCCCAGCCCCTCCGACTCCTGTGCCGAGCCCCTCTGCTCCCCCACCCCGGCAGAGGAGGGCACCCCGTTCGGCGAAGGGATTAAATACGTGTCGGCCGAAGGGGAGGAACTGGCGTGCGGCTGGGGGGGGTTCACCCCCGGGTGCCTACAGCCCTTCAACACGTCCAAGGGCGTCTTGTTCTTCCTCTGCGTGGCCTCCTTCCTGCAAGGCATGACGGTGAACGGCTTCATCAACACGGTCGTCACCTCCATCGAGCGGCGCTTCGACCTGCGCAGCTACCAGAGCGGGCTGATCGCCAGCTCCTACGACATCGCCGCCTGCCTCTGCTTGACCTTCGTCAGCTATTTTGGGGGGAACGGCCACAAACCGCGATGGCTGGGCTGGGGCGTGCTGGTCATGGGCTTGGGCTCCCTCCTCTTCGCCTTGCCCCACTTCACCACGGGGCGGTACGAGGTGCGTTGGGCGGCCGAGGTGGGGGTCTGCGGAGGGAACCAGAGCCTGCCCTGCGCCCAGGCTGCCTCCAGCCTCTCCAGCTACAGGTTCGTCTTCATGCTGGGGCAGTTCCTGCACGGGATGGGAGCCACCCCGCTCTACACCCTCGGCGTCACCTATTTAGATGAAAACGTCAAGACTAACTACTCCCCTGTGTACATTGGTGAGTGGAGCCGGAGGGGGCAGCTCGGACCCAGGGGCTGGGCGAGGGGAGGGAGAGGTGGTCCATCTGCCTGGGCACCCAACAGACCGACTTACCGTGAGCGTGAGGTGCTCTCAGCCTTTTGTTCCCGATAACGGGTAATCAGAGGGAAGCGGCAGCTGTTGGGGAGGGTTTCATTATTTATAGACAGGACCTGGAAGTGCAGCTGGGTATTTCCACAGCCCTGCGGATCAGGAGGTGTCTCCTGCTCCCGGCACGGGACCAGCTGGGGAGATGTGGTGGTGTGCTCTCCCTGTTTTTCCCCTGCTTCTTTCCCCCCACCCTGGCTCCTGCTCAGGCCATGACTACTAAATTCAATTTTGAATTTAAATGATAGTCCCACACTATGGTGAGCCCAGAGACAGGCTACATAAACAGGAGAGCCCTCCAGCTTGCCCCCCCACGTGCATGGCATTAGCAGCTCCAGCAAGCGACCATGAGGTGGTACCTCATCCATGCAAGGGGACATCACCCCTTCAGTGCCATAGTGTGGGAGGGACGGTTGCTGGGCTGCTCGGATGCTGCTGGTGCAAAGCCCTGCCAAGAGAAGAGGCTCAGCACGCTCCTCTGCTCAGCAATTGCCAAACACTTACAGTCCTATTTAGCGATAATTGCTAGAAGGGCTGACCTTTTAGCAATTTCACAATGTTGCCGGCTGCCCATGGTGGTGCAGCAGAAGGCTGTGCAGGGAGAGAAGGAGATCACAAGGAGATCATCAGTAAGTTGATGATCTTTCATCAGTGAGTTGATGATCTTTCCATGGCAGGAAACCAAAATAAGTGCCGATGGTGCCGCATTTAGCGTAGACGTTGCGAATTGTCAGTGGGGAGATAACGCCGCTGCTCATCAGGCCGGCAGTGGGGACGTGGCATCTACACCCCTGCTAAATAATAAACCAGTAACTACATCAATATGTTTTCCCAGGGGACCGATTTTGCCTGCCCCGTGCTATAAAAGTCCCCAGGTTGGATGCAAAAGTTTCACAGGGGCACAAGTGGGAGATGAAAACTTGTGGCAACTCTGGCTTTGAGGAGCAGGCTGCTCAGTAATGGGGCAGGAGGCTGGGGATCCCGGATCCAGGAGGGAATCGGGCGGCCGCGGTGGGGCAGGGGATGCTGGGCACCAGCACCATCCCTGGCTGAACCGCTGCTGTTTCTCTAACCCAGCTTGTTTTCCCTTTCAGCCGTGTTCTACACTGCTGCAATCCTTGGGCCTGCAGCGGGTTATCTGGTAGGAGGAATGTTTCTAAATATTTATACTGAAATTGGCAGAGAGTAAGTCGCTAAAAAATAATCTTGTTCCTTTTCCTTTATGCTATATGTTTCCTTTGGGGTAAAAATAAATAAATAATAATAATAATCCAGAGCAATGATGCGGTGGCTGGGTGGAAACGTGCCCGTGGTGTTCAGCAGCGCTTCTGCCCGGGGCGAGGGGGAGGCTGAGGCTGGAAGGGTGGTTTGTGTTAGTGCTGTTGCTGGAAGAAAACTGCTGACAAACCTGTCAGCTTAAATCCTTCCTCACGCTGCACTGCCTGCGCTAATGAGGCTACGAGCAGCAGGTGAATTTTTTGAATGAGTTCCCTGATGAGGCAACGCTACCAGCAGCGCTGCTCCTCCTCCTGCTCATCCAGCCAGGACGCTTAGTCCCTCCTGGCTTCTTAGCATTTGTAATTTATTTTTATCTCTTTACAGGCTCTTTGGCAGATGAATGGGTTAAAAAAAGGGGGAGCGGGTTTCCAGGGGATGGAATGGGTTATTTCCACCACTTTTCTTGCAGAGGGTGACTCTGGGGTGGAATAAGGGTTGTACCAACCCCCAAAGTGCAAATGAGATGGGGAGAGGTGAATGTCCAAGCCAGAGGTTAAAGGAGAATTTAATGATGTAGTTTCCCACGCTCAATAAGTGATGTGCTCTCCGGTAACGGAGGGAGCGGTGTGGTGTGGCAGGAGGGATGGGGGAGGTGGCATCCCCAGCAGGTCACCACGAGAGAGGCCAGAGCTTGGTTTCCTTTCCTAATATACCCCCTGTGTCCCCCTGACCCCTGCCAGCTTCAGCCAGAGGCACGCCGAGCTCTCCCGCTCCCTTCCCAACCGCCGCCTCCCTCCCTTCTCTCCTTTCGCCTTCATTTCTTACAGGATCAGCATCACCCCGGAGAACACGCTGTGGGTGGGGGCATGGTGGATCGGCTTCCTCGGGGCCGGAGCAGCCTCCCTCCTCATCTCCATCCCCATCCTGGGGTACCCCCAGCGCCTCCCAGGTACACGCGGGTTCAGGGATTCGGGGCTGGGGCTGCACGGTCCTCGCTCTCCCCTTGGGGCTGGCATCCCTGTGCACGGGTGTAGCTGGGGGACACAGGGGTGGAGGAAGAGCTTCCAGTGTTTAAATTGTAATTCCTACGTGGATTTAACCCCCGAGGGTTTCCAGCTGCCTGTTTCCCTGCTCCTCCCTTGAACGGTTGCAAGGAGGGACGATGTTGCATTGCATTTTCCCCCTGCAAATCCACCGCTTTGGCAGCATCCACATCCCGTGTCTCACCCGCTCCTCCATCCCGTTTGCCTCTCATTTTCAGGATCCCAGCGGTACATCGTTATGAGGGTGTCAGAGGCTCATCAGCTCAAGGATGGGAGCCACAAAAAAGCATCGGATCCGGACTTTGGGAAAACGGTTAAAGATCTGCCTCGGTGAGAAAACCACCCCACGCCTGAGGTTCAGGGAATGAGAGCAATGGGCCCAAACTGAGCTTGCTCTGTACGATGCTAAGAGGTTTTGCCCCTCTCCAAACATAGGGATGGGGCTTCCTCGCAGAGGAGGTTGCAAAGCGCCTGGTCCCATCCCCGACCGGGGACTCTTGGCAATTGGGCTGAAGTAGAACTTGTGCTGGGGATCGTGTGGGAGAGCAGGGGACAGGGTGCTGGTCGTGTCGGTGGTTTTCAGAAGCTCACGTCCTGCAGTCGTATGCAACACACTGAGTTTCACTGCGAGTGGCTTGGTGCCAACCTTGAGGTGACAGGAGATGTCCAGGCGTTGCCATCTCCTTCCCTCTCCCCAGTGGCGTTATCTCCTCCTGCCTGCTCATGCCTGGCCCGACTGCGTGTTGTCCAACCTCATCTCCTCCCCGTTCCCTCAGGGCTTCTCTTCCCATCCTCTATTTTTGCTTGTGTTACATCCCTGCTTTGTCCTTTTAATGAGAAAAAGAGAAGAAACAAAACCCTCAACTCTACAGCTCCATTCCAAATCTTGGGAACAAGATATCCTGCACTGGAGCTTTCAGGTCCTGTTCTCTTTTTATTCTTAGTTTCCTTTTTCTTTTTTTTCCCTTTCGCCTTTGCATCTTCCAGCCACCTTTTATGTGTTACTACTTCTTATCTCTCCAGCAAAGCGGTGACACGGCAGCGTGCTTAATCCCTGCCTGGCTCCGTGCTGTGGGCGAGCAGCTTGTCCCAGGGGAGGTTTGGTAGGAAATGATTTTTAAGGGGATCCTGGGTGGGAATGAGCGAGTGGCCAAAATTCAATGTGCTCTTTTCACCTGGAAACATTTGCTGTGGATCTTTGAAATCTCTCGCCATTTGTTTTTTTTCGGTGTTGAGTTGTATTTAACTGGAGGGCAGAGGGGGAGAGGGGCTGCTTTATTTATGGCGTGGGTTCAGCTGGATGTTGCAGAGATATCTGGGTATCGATTCCTTCCGGAGCTCGCAGTCCATAAAGGGATTATTCTTTTTTTTGTATTTCTCCCCGGACCGTTCTCAGGGAGGAGTTTGCATCCGTGCGTGACGGCTGCCCCACGCGGAGGCAAACACTCAGCGGTGCCAAACCCCGGGGTGCTGCCAGAAATTAGCTCTGAACTTTAGTTGTGGTGTTTGCTGGCAGGGCAGGCTTGAAGCAGGTGCCTGGGAGCGGGAGTTTTCAGCAGCAGCCGCTCCGTGTTGTGTCCGTGCAACTACTCCCCTTGGTCTGAAATTCTTGGAGACCTCGCAGGAAGTTTACCAGGGGTTAAGGCAGTTTTATGAAGAACGTTACATTGAACAGATTTCAATACTGTTATTAAATGGCATTCTTGACTGAGTGCCATTTTCTGAGGTCAGGGCTTATTCTCCGCACGGAAATTAAATTCGAAACCTGCATTTAAATAATGATAAGGTTCTGACTAGAACCAACACAAACAGGGCAGCAGAGAGGGATGAAATTCGGTGGCTGATGCTTTTCTTGCTTGTCTGGAACAAAGCTGCCGCTGTTTGTCGGGGGAGGCTGTCTGAGAGCAGGTACGAAGCCAGTCCTCCTCCGGGAGCATCTTCTTTCACCCCTCGTTCCCAAAGAACAAATACCCAAAGGTGGGCAACTCCTATCAAATAATTCAGGTCAGTCCAGCCCTTAGCGTGGCTTTCTTTTGAAAGCATAAAAAACCCAACAGACTTTTGTGTTCCCTGGCTTTGATTAATAGAAGGGAAGTGCCCTAAAGGGTTGCTATTCTGGAAAGTTGCATTAAGGAGGAGATCCCATCTGTGCCTGCGGCTCCCGGGGACGCGTGGCCCAGGCTGGAGAGCGAGGCCAAGGGACACTGTTGCTTTTGTTTTAGGAAGGGATCGGATGCTACACGTTTTCTCATGCTACGGACAGCGAGAGTCTCACAAAGATAAGCAGAAATACCGATGAAATAAAATACTCTCAGGTCCTTTCGCAGTGAGCTTAATGAATTGCTGTATTCAGAGCGCTGCCTGATGGCAGGAGCTTACCGGAATGCAGCCCATACAGCTTAATCCTCTGCCCTGAAGAGACTTCTGTCTTAATTCTTGGGTTTAAAAGGCCTGATAAAATAGCATTTCCCTTTCTCTGGTTCCATATGATTGCTCTCGTGAAATAACCCCTGCTGTCAGCACGGAGGGATTCAAACAGAAGACACGCAGAGCTGTGCCAGGAGAGAAGGCTTTGTCCTAGCTAGCTGTGGGCCAGAATTTGTGAGGATCACTCACCCTTCTGTCAAGCCCTCATCTTCAACAGGAGAAGCTACGGGCAGTATTTCACTCACCCCCCTCGGATCAGTTGGCAGAATGGAGCTTGGGTTTGTCTCAAGGCTTTGCTCCAGCTTCTGTGTGTTGCAAGGGGAGGTTGGTTTACGTTCCAGCGGGATGTACCTGCTGCCCTCCCTTCCCGCGGTGGTGGTGACAGCAGGTGTCACTTCTGCATGCTGGAAATCCCTGTTCACATGCTCTAAGTTTGCATAAATATCCGTCTGTCATTATTGACTCGTTAGCTTGTGGCCGTGCTCCGTTACAGTCTGGGTTACCCTGGGCGTGAGAGTGTTCCTCAAAGGAGCAGGCTCTGATTGCAAAGATGGTCCCAACCTGCTCAGCAGGACCATTGCGTGAGGAAAGAGTACCTGTATGTGCCCGTATCAGTCAGGACTTCCAGGATCAAGCTTTTAGAGATGGTGGGATTCTTCTCTTGGCAGTGCTGAGCTTCCTGAAATCCCTTTGGCTGCAAGAACCGAGGGCAGCCAAGGCAACTCAAGAGTTAAGTGGTTTCTGGGTGTGATTAAAATCCTCCTGATAGCGAAGAAAAGGTCTGTGTTGACTTTGGTAAGGTTTTATATGCCGTAGTTCCTCACAACTACCTTTTCTGTCTGAAAGTAGATTAAATTACATGAGTAAATCCTTACTCAGCACTGAAATGAGTTCCTCTGCATTTTCCTATCTTTGGGTCCGACCTGTAACCTTTGGCCACCAGGCACAAAGTCGCACCCGTGCCAGGGAACAACGCCTCTCTTTGCTCGTGAACTGTAAAAAGGTGAAGGAATTCACAATTTCTACATCAGCCACAAGGTCCCCAGGAAGTGTTTTCTCGCTGAGAGAGAAGCTTTGCGCTTCCAAATAGAGCACAGTCGAAAAGATAATTCCTGGAAAATAGTTTAGTAGGTTAAAACTAATCCCAACAGCTATATAATGCTTAGTATAAAGCCCCCTGTAATCAAGGTAGTAAGAATGCGTGGTATTTCTGCCTTTCAGCGTCTTTGTTCTCTTGGTATAATGAGATTCCCCACTTTATGGGGCTAAAGTTGCATAAATCCGATGCTGAGCCTCAGCACGTCTCTCGCTCGGTTGTACCACAGTAGGTTGTCTCTGATTTCACGTTTCCTCCGAAGCAGTAGGTGGTAAGTGACTGCGCCTTTCAATTCAGGGAGCATCCCACGGCATCCCTGTCGCTGCCGTCGCTGCGGGATGTCGGGGTTGTGCCCCTCTCAGAAACGGGGTGACCTCTGGTACTGGTCCAGGCTGGGAATTTCAAGCTCGTTGCAAAGCAGCACGGACCCTCCTTAGTCCAATATCCGAGATAGTGAGAGATAATTGAGACCATCCCATGTGCCCGAGGGAATTTCTGTGTCTCTGAGATGGAATCGTTGCTGGATCGTCTTTCTGCATATAAATGACACGTGGCAATTTTCCAGGCATATCTATGGCTCTACTAAATCCCAGTGGGTCGAAAACAAAATGGATTTGCTCAACTTACACGTTAAGCTGAAAGAAAAACTGTGCTTAGATTGTGGGAGAAAGATTGCATTCTGTTTTCCAGTGGGATATAAGGTGTCTTGGAGGTGCTTCCTCCATATAGAAAGGCTTGCTTGGTATTTCCCTGGAGCTGCAAAACATCCGAGGTTATCAGAGACTGACATTCTCATGAGGCCATGGGTGCACACGAGTGGCATGTGTGTACACCAGGACGTGAGGATGTAACACAGCTTTGTTCCCTGCTCTTGGTTGGTTGGAGTCAGGAGCACCAAGAAAACGGCCATTGGGGACTAAAAAATACTTGAAATGATTGAAATTTGGTAAGCGATAGTGTCCTTTCACTATTGCCCCATTTAGGGTGAAAGATAGTCAGCCTGGCCATGAATATTGGAAAATTATCACTGAAATCATCCAAATCCGAGTCATGGGCACCCTGAGTGTGAATTATATCACACACACACTGACGGTGTCCAATGTGCATTTTGAACATGCTCATGAGATAATTAGAGCCATCTGGGGCCCTCCTGGGGTCCATAGAGAAGAATCCCAGATTATTCCCTCCTGTTTTAGGTGTTTGGTTGATGTTCCTCAGATTCCCTTGCTGGTTGGCTGTATCCAATGGGGCTATCAAAGACGGCCAGGGTAAGCGCTGATTTGATTCCAGGATATTTATCCTTCCCAGATCAGTACTGCTGCTTCTGAAGAACCCCACCTTCATCTTCCTCTGCTTAGCAGGAGCAACCGAAGCCACCCTCATTGCTGGGATGTCCACGTTTGGACCCAAGTTCCTGGAGTCCCAGTTTAGTTTAAGTGCCTCTGAAGCTGCTACCTTTTTTGGTAAGGAAACCAGTTTTTTTGTCAATGTTCTTCCATTTGTCTACAAATACAAGAGTGCTGTAGCTCATTTAGAATGGAGACAAACGCGCTTTGCAGTTCATTTACAGAGCGGTTTTCCTCTGCAGCTATTAGAGAGGGTCATTTCCCATCAACACATCTGTACCGAGTGCATTTTAGAGCTGTATCTACTGATATCAGGAAGAAATGTGTCACTTCTGCAGCCATCTGTTACCCTCTAGAGGAAGGCAAAGTAACTGTAGTCTGTTCCTTCCAACGCATTACTAGGAAACATTAACTAAATGTTTCCTCTAACGAGGGATGTCTGAACTGGGGGAACGTATTTTGTCAGCATTCACCACTGGGAAGATCCTTACTTAGGCTGCTGGATCGTAAGACCAAGGGATTGGTGTCCAATGAGCACCAATACTCATGACGTGCTCCTAAAATTGTCTTTTGTAAGGGATCTGGGTGGGAAAAGCTGCCTTACCGAGTTCCTGCCGTGTTACCTCAGCTCCTATGGAGGCCCACCTACCATAGCAACGTCCGCTGAACTCCCACCAAGAAGCCAGGGAGCAACCAAGGGGTTATTCTCATGCAGACACACTGCAGTTAATGTATTCAGCCACGAAAACTCCTTGCTGACATTTCTAAACTTGCTTGTTGGGTTTTTTTTCCCCTTTTTTCAGGTTATCTGGTTGTGCCAGCCGGAGGGGGAGGCACATTCCTGGGAGGATTCCTTGTGAATAAATTTAAACTCCGCTGTTCAGGAATCATCAAACTGTGTTTACTTTGCACAGTGTCGAGTCTGCTGGCTATATTCATTTTTTTTATCCACTGCCCTAACATGCCGATGGCGGGAGTAACCCAGATGTACGAGGGAAGGTAATAGCAATCATCCCATCTGTCTTGTGCTGCCTGGTGGCCCTGGTCGGAATAGAAGGGTAACTCCAAATACAGGCTACTGGGGGTGGTCACGTGTGAATGTGTTGGTGATGGAAGATGGTGTTCAGTCAGTCTGGGTGAGACCCAGAATATAGTTGTCTTCATTTTTGCATCTAATTGGAGTTTATGGAAGAGGCTCCCCCTTTAGTAAGGGAGGGGAGATCAGCAGCGCCAGAGTGTGAGGTACTTCACTCGCATTCATAAGGTCACTCATCTCTGTGAGATAAACTGGACTAAAAGTGGGAATCTCCTCTCCAAATGGAGGTGTCTCCCTGTGAGCTGGTCACTTGAACTCCCTTGGTCGCTGTGGGAAAGAAAAAACTCCAGGGCATGGTTCCTGTTGATGGTTAAAGTTGGGTGAGATGAAACTCTTCCCAAGCCTGGCTTTATGCTACGTGGGGATCCACCACATCTCCCACTACTGTCCCCCCTTCTCCTTCTCTTGCTTTATCCATTTACTCATGGAAAATGCTGTTCGGCAGCTCCCCACTGACTGCTCCTGTGTTTCCCTTAGTGCTTTGCCCGGTGGCCACCTAAACCTGACAGCAGCCTGCAACGCCGAGTGCGGCTGTCTACAGGAGACCTACAGCCCTGTCTGCGGGAGCGATGACATTATGTATTACTCCCCCTGCCACGCCGGCTGCAAAGAGGTGTCTGAAAACCTCAGGAATGGCAAGAAGGTATGTCTGACAGCACTGTGTGTTAACAAGGTGGTGGCACATCTTCTTGGGAGTGTTTTCTGCGAAGGTCTCCACTGCAAATCGGTGTCAAAGGCAGAGACAGCCCCGTGCAGGTAGAGGATGCTCTCAGGCACCATGGGATGAAGGCAGAAGACACCCTGAGGTCACCCTGCTTTGCTTCCCTTGATGTGCCCAGCTTTGGTTTTGCCTTGCTCTGGGTCAAACTGCATCAAAATCTGGGGTCAATCACCCAGGCAGGCGAGGAGCTCGATGGGTGCCTAATTTCTGTCCCGATGCTTATTTTGGGTCTTCAGTGAGCTTGATGCACCTCCTCATCCTTCCTGCATGTCACCCATTAAGACAGGCAAAGGCTGGAGAAGGGTAATGACAACATTCAGCGTTCAAGGGCTGCCTGGTAAAATTAATTTCTCGTATTTAACAACTGGTTTTGTAACAGAGGTGTGTCAAGAATGTGGCTTGATTTCTGCTTCGCTCTGCTCTGGGACTGAAACTGTCGGTTTCTGTCCTCCCTGAATTTCTTTCTCCTTAAAGCCCTGCTTTGACTGTCACTGTTGTCCCCAGCAAAGCGCCCACCAGCCTTTCTTTCCCAGGTCTATCACGAGTGTAGCTGCATTGAGAAAACCTTACTGCCTGGCCCCGGCGACGCAGAGGCAGGGAAATGCACCTCTTCTTGTGCGAAAAAGCCCCTTCTCCTGTTCTTCATGTTCGTGGTGATCCTCTTCACCTTCCTGAGCAGCATTCCTGCCCTGACGGCCACTCTGCGGTAAGCACAGCATCGCCTCGTCCTCCTCCAGCGCTGCAAGAAGCCCCAATACCCACCTCTCCACTTCATCCTGCTGGATCAAACCATGGGGAAGGTGTGATGGAAACCACCTTGTTAGGGCAGCCCAGAGACATCAAGACCCAATTCCCCTTCCCTGTCTAGCTGGGAGAGCAAATTTTGGCACTGGCAGCTCTATCTCTGATGTGGGACACCCAAGCGTGTGTCCCAGTTGGCAGCAGCCGGGGGGGGGACCTTGATCTCCAGAGAGGATGGAGGCCCCAAGTGGGTGGTGGGGAGGTGCTGTGTGGCCTGGCAGCGTTCTTCAACAATCCCTTTTTGTCGCCTAGGTGTGTCTCCGACAGGCAAAGGTCATTCGCCCTCGGGATCCAGTGGATTGTAGTACGAACACTAGGTACGGTACAGTGAATTTGGGCACGGGTATGGTCCGTTGGCTTTGGGGAGCGTGTGCCAAGCTCTTACCTAAGAATAAAACAGGTTGGGTTGGAAAAGAAGGGGAAAACATCCTTCTTTCACATGCTGTCGACAGGAGGATGTTTTCTCTTGTTTGCTGTCATTCAGAAAAACCTAATTCCCTTTGCATGTGGTTTGCAAACTGAGTGAAGGGTTCTGTAACGCGTCACAGGTGGGGTGGAGGAGCAACATCCTGGCAACGTGTCCTTATTTTAAATAAAAAGGAGCAGAGGCGTAGAAGCTTCTGTGTTTGCCTCTTGGCTGTTGTGCAACATGTAGGTCAGGGTGGTCGAAAGACTCTCTGGACT
Organism: Arenaria interpres; assembly: GCA_013399435.1. Taxonomy (NCBI): domain Eukaryota; kingdom Metazoa; phylum Chordata; class Aves; order Charadriiformes; family Scolopacidae; genus Arenaria; species Arenaria interpres. The sequence goes on along the minus strand of VXAK01009600.1, from coordinate 571,657 downwards.
CTCAGGTCTTGAAACTCAGTGTATTTTGGGTACCTTGTGGCTCCAGATGTTGCAGGATGAGTTTGCTTGATTACCGTAGCAGCAGAGCCTGATGCTTTTCTAGGCTGGTGCGTAGGTGCTGCCCAGACTGAAGGTCCACCCTCTCTTCCCGCAGGAGGCATCCCTGGCCCCATCGCCTTCGGGTCCATGATCGATAAATCCTGCCTGCTCTGGCAGGACCAGTGTGGAGAGCAAGGTTCTTGCTACGTTTACCAGAACTCAGCCATGAGCCGATACACCTTCATCGCTGGACTGGTCTACAAGGTGATGCTGCCCCTTAACTTCGCTCTTGGATAAAGCCAGCAGGTCTTTAGGAGACAGGGGTTTGGTCTGGGAGAGAATTTTACAAAATGGGGTTGTCCTGATCTGCCCCCACCCCCAGCCCAAATCAGATTTTCACGCTAGAAATGTTCTCAGGGAAGGCAAAAGCTCCATTTGCTTCCCACCAGGTAATGGTGCTCCAGGCACCATCGTTCTCTTAAATTCCATTTACGTTGTAAGCTTACAGCTTCTGTTGCACCATATGAAATATCTCCTCTTCTCCCAACAGTCACCAAAGTGATTTTTTTGCGAGAAATGGAGTAAAATACAGTGTGTTAGTGAGAGTGAGGGATGGCATTGTGGGCAGGCTGTAAATAACCATTCCCCGATCGCTGCTGGAAAATAAGAGAGCTTAGCTCTATGTTTCTTATATATTAGCTGAAAACCATCATTTTAACTGCTCCCAGACAAGCATTTGCCCTGGGTGGTGGTGTTCAGCAGCTGCTGTGCTAAAGAGGCTTTCAGAAGCCTTCCAGCAAATGTTTCTGGTGGTGGTGGTGGTCTGCACAGCGCTGTGCTCTAGGTGTCCGTGTGGGGCTGAACACCCTTCCGAATTCTCTGTCCCATTGCTATGGGGCTGGCTAAATTCAGATTTTTGCCCAGGCTGGTCTGCTGGCCTTCATCCTCATCTCCTCCCCGAAGCCTGGTCTGCAAATCTCACCCTGAATGAGGACTGGGCGCCTGGTTTTGGGGGGAGCAGAGAGTAACGGGGTGTCTCCATGGCTGCAGGTGCTTGGGACAACCTTCTTTATCGTCGCCTGTTTACTCTACAAGCCCCCGCCAGCGGAGTCGGCTCCGGGCAGCTCAGATGCATCCGAAAATGGCAACTGTGACCTCCAGGAGCACAAGCCCTCGCTGCCGGCTGAAGAGGATATATAGCGCTGTGCGCGTGGAAGTGACTCTCTCAGTGTCAAAAATACGATGAGAAGGCGTTCTGCAGTCCCTAGGGGTTTTTAAATTAATAGTAATATTATCACTTTTTTTTTTTTAGTTCAAGAGAAATAAGTTAATTAACCACTGTTGTGCTCGCTGTTTTCTTCACAGCAGAAGCACATTTTTAAAATGTGCGCTGATGCCATACGCAGTTATTTAATTTTATTTAAAGAAAGGGCTACCGTAGCTTTATTCTATGTCTGTGACAAGCCAGGACCACACTCTCCACTCGTGGAAATAAGCACCGGTAACTCCAATGGAGTGCGTGGGGTTTAAACCGCCAGAGGATCTGGTCCCTAATATCTCACTTGTAAAGCCAACTGTAGCAAAACTTCCGTGGGACTTCGGAAGCCTGCGAAGAGCCCGTGTCCTCCCGTCTGATGGCAAAGGGGACAACTGGCCCTTAAACTACTGTATGCAAAGCAGATGGCCCCCGATGTGTCCTCCTCCTTCCTGCGACACCCAGCATCGCTCCTTTTGTTCAGGAGCAGGTTGTCTAATTATGCAAATTACCCTTAGGGTGCGATGGGAGATGGGTTGGAGGTGGGATTTAGTTGGCACATTCACCAGTACACTACAGGCAGCCCTCCCCGCCGGCTGCTGAGCGCTGTGCGTTCACCGCCTCCGTTCATTGCAGGGTTTACACCGTGGTGACACTTCTTTTGGGGTTTTTGGTAGTTGGTTTGTTTTTTTTTTTTTCTTGCATTGTTTAAAAGTGATGCCTTTTGTAATGCACTGAGCAAAACTTGAACTCATTTCTTGCTGTTTGTTGCCGGGGAGGGGAGGGGAAAGACCCGAGACACAGATCTATGCAATGCTTCTCTTTGGTTGCTCTGTGAAGACACGGGGTTTGGGTAGATGGGAAAAGCCAGAAGGAATTTAATTTGTCTTTGGACCACTGTCTTAAGGGATGGCTCACCACAATGACAGACTGCCTTGTGGAAAGGGGGTGCTGACCTGTAGCTGGCCTGCTTGCAAGGAGAGAGGGCAGCGTTCCCAAAACGACCTCTGAATGTGCACTTGCAATACTAAGGACCTTAGTGAGGGGCTGGAAAAGTGGAATCTGGGCAGGTGTACGTCTGGCTTCCCTCTCACCCCAGGTCTGGTGAGGTGAGGGCTCAGTCTGCCTGTATTTTCACAGCCACACGATCCAGGTACAGCTCCAGGGGAGGGCTTGGAGGACCCCTGGAGTCCTGCACTGTATAAACTGCGCTCACAGGGATGGGACCTCCGTTGCTGAGCTGCGAAACTGGCACTTCTTTAGTGCCAGATGCTGCTTAGAATTACTTTGGAGATGTTTTTTTTTGTATATTTTGTGTATTTATGCTTTCATAAGCAGACACGGGATGGGCATTGTTTCCTTCATCAGCAAAGGACCAACTCCTCTGAGAGCGGAGGCAAAGCCGTTCCCGTTGCAGACCGGGAGAGCAGCACTGGGAGCATGGTCCACCTTCAGGTCCATCTTCAGGTCGATGGTGGTCAAGAAAGCAGCTTCTTCCATTTGCAGATCCCCTTCCACCAAGGCCAGGTAGTGACCTTCCCGCTTCCAAAGCCCTTTTTTCCCAGCCACTGTCGAGTGCTGGGAGAGATTTGAGCATCTCCAGTAACTGCTGGAAAAATTAGAAGGGTGAGATGGAGGGTGGCTTTTGGCTGCTTGAACGTGAGCAGTTGTTGCAGCTTTGCTTGGGCAAACAGGGGAGCCCTGTTTTTCCAGGGAGGCAGGATTAGACCCAGGGATGCAGGAGTTAACCCTGACACCACCCAAACACCAAAGGCTTCTTCAGGACCTCCAGCTGGGTTTGGAGCCACCTGCAGACATGAGCCTGTCTCCAGGCCCTTCCCAGTTTACAGACACTTGGGGTGCAAGCAGGGATCTCAGAAGGGGGGAAAATGCATGAATGTATTTTGGGAACATATTTTACGTATGACGTATTTATGAAAGGTAGAAGTTTTTTTCTTAATATATAGATATATATATGGATATTGCAATGCAATTCTAGTGTTTTTAAAATGAGCTTTATCTGAGTGAGTAAAAGAAAAGTTCATGGATTCTGGGCATTTCTTATGTTGTTGTGGGAAGTTATGGATTTAAGTAAGCAGCAGCAAGGCGTTCCTGTTCCATAAGCAGGTTACGTAGGTGTACAGGTAACTTAAAATATTTGAAAGTATGTTTCCCAATCTCATATGAAGTATTATATTGCTATAAAAGCATAGAAATATAATCAGTATTTCACAGGAACCTGTCTGTGTGTTTTTCATCAGTTGCCCCCCTTTCCCAGCTGCTGTCCCTGGCAGAGGTGGGCTCGATCCATGCTGCCTGTCCTGCAGAGCCTCCTCCTGATGGGGTCAGGGCCACCCCATGGGGGTCCAGCCTTCGCTGCAGGTCATCGTGGTGTCCCCAAAGGTCTGCGAATCCACCCAAGGAGGAGAGTCTGGATTTAGGTTTGTCCTTAAATTGTTATGTTAATAAAGCCCCTCACGGGTACCGGAGCTGCAGGCAGCATCGTCTGACTGGTGGGACAGCAGGTGACATGGACACCCTGTGAGTTGGTGTCTCCTCCTGACTGATCCTCTCCTCCTGAGACAGAGGATAATTGCTTTTGAAGGCAAAATGAGGTTTTTAGTTGCTGAGGAAGAAGAATGAAGGGGGCAAGGTAGTACCTTTGCTGCCCTCCACCCACAGACCAACCCTGTAAAAGCCACAGAGTTTCTCCTGGACCTACACTACGTAAATGAGGTCAAAGTCCTGTGTCATCTCTGGTTTGCTTACGGCATGATTCATGCTGTTTAAGAATACAAACAAACAGTGGTTGGTATTGAGGAAAAGCCACAGGGAAGTAAAACAAATGAGCACCCAGAAGGGAGTCCAAGCAGGAAGAACTGAACGTTATTTACGGTAGACAAAACCCCAGGCAGTCAATGAGCCGTTTTCTTTAGTGAAGAGTTTGTTTGGAAGCTTCCTGGAGATTTTAAAATGACAGCAAATACAAGCTTTGAATGTGATACGCAGATGATTTCCTCCCTTTTCCCTGCTGTTACAGCCTCTTTTCTCTACCCGAGCCTCAACACCTCCCCGTCCCGGCAGCAGCCCCGTCTCTGCTTCCCCAGCTCCTTCCCTGCAGCCCAGGAGTAAATACTGAGAACTCACTTTTTATAATTGGATTTAGGAAGGAAAAAAAAAAAACAATAAACCCAACTGACTGGTGTATTTTGATTGCATCAAAAGAAGAAAAAAAAAA
>VXAK01009600.1:539241-567083 GCA_013399435.1 Arenaria interpres | reverse complement strand
AAAAAAATCACTTTTCTTTCAGGACAGACCTTTTTCCCGAGCGCAGCCACCGCTGTGGGGACGGTGGCCCCGGTGCCACTAGATGGCAATGGAGACGGCAGCGTTGGCCAGCGGGGCTGGGCCCAGCATCTCCCTGGGCTGGGTGAGAGCAAGGGCTCCTGGCCTTACCGAAAGGACAAGAGCAGACCCGTGCACTGATTCCAGATTTGCACCAGCAAAAGGGCAAATAAAATTTTATACCATCCAAATAAGGTCCAAGGTAAACTTCTGGCATCTAGAAACAGATCTATGCAGGGAAAATCGATACCGTTTGTAACAGAAAGTGACGCAGCAGGTGAGGGTCCAAACAGACCAGCTGTATTATTTTTACAAAAGCTGATAAATTCTTATTTGAAGCCTTCCCTTCCCAAGCAGGGATGGAGAGCCCTGAGCTGTCACTCAAAAAGTAGTTTCTCTCTATATTTTCCCTTCTTGATTTTCTTCTTCCCCTAAATGTGATCGTTGCGATCACTGTTAGCCTGACCCTTTCTCTCTGAGTGAATAAATCCCTCTTCCCGGGATGGCACCATCCCTGCTCTGCGGTGTCACCCAGATTCCCCTTTGTGTTTAACCCTAAAAGATTATCCGCCTCTGTTTGGAGGGTGACCCCTGCTGAGCCCCCTTTACCTTCACACACTGCTGATGCTGTGTTGTCACTAAGCTGGAAGCCAAAAGTGAGGAGGGTTTTTGGGGTGAAGGGCTCCAGGCACTGGGGCATGTCCTGGGATGGGGGTCTGGAGCTGTGCAGCTCCTTCCCCATCACTGGTAAAGCCTCGGGCGGTGGATCTGCTGGGCTTTTTGGAGAACGGGACCTACAAAGAGGTGATAACTGAGGGTGAAGGGGAGCAGTGAAGCCCTCTCTGCCTTGTCACAGCCTGGCAGAGGGCTGGGTGGCAGCACCAGCCCCATCTGGGCCACGCAAAGAGGGATTCACGGGAGATTTCCTGGCTGCTTTTTCCCACAGCCAAATTTTCCCTTGGCTAGTTGAGACCAAGAGGTGTTATTCTACCCATGCAGCATTAGACTTCTCGGGTCTGACTCTCCTCTGGCTTAGGGCAGAAATTGAATTGACCGAAGCCAACTGAGCAACACAGAGCAGGGAATAAAAGTGAAAAAATAATTACACTACAGGACAACAAAATCTTTACATCCCCATGGGAAATCCTTGTTTGTCTTTGTTGCACAGAAAAGCCTACTCATGTTTTCCTGCGATTGCAAAGAACACATCTTTTGGAGCACAGCAATAACCCCCGGGTGCTCCAGTCCAGCCCAACCCACTGGAAAACCTTTTATTGAGCCCAGTGGGCTCTGGATTAGGCTCATAATTAATAACTTCTCTGGCTCGCTTTAAAACCCAACAGCAATAAAGAAGAGTGGCAGGTTAGATGAAACGCATGTGTTTTACCAGCCTGGGTAGACTCAACCCAGCAGATGTGGTGATGGCCAGGAGATGTGTGGGGTGGCTGCAGCTCGGCTGGGGGAACGGCACAGGATTGCTATGGAACAGTTCGAGGGGATTCAGGGAGCAGAACGTGCTGGCCTTTTCCGCGGCCCAAATAATTTCCTCTGGAACAGAATAAAAGCCAAAATTTTCTTGCGTTCCCACAAATTTTCATACTGACCTGCACAAAGCAATTTTAGAAGATGAAAATGAGAGCACTCTGCTCCTTCAAATGAGACGCTGCGTTTCTTCTCCAGCCGGGCACCCTCTGTCCAATTTCCTAGAGACACATAGAAGACTAAATCTCACATTAAATTAGAATTTTCAGTTGTGTTGCATCTTGCCTGCTTTGTCACCAAATAACACTGCAAGTTAATAGGGGGTCCTGAGAAACCTCCTAAAAAGTATACACAATGGGATGAGCCCACCAAAAACTGTTACAGACCTTCGCTTCTAGTAAGGGGGAAGCAGAGCTACTATAAAATTAATATTGCAGTAGTTCAGTGAAACACTAATGCACTAGTAGCTATAGAAACTGTAGCTCTAGACAGGAATGTTCAACATACTAATGTCCCTTGGTTCAAACTAATATGAAATATAGGATCTCTTACTATTTTAGCCATCAGACAGTTTAACAATACAAAATATGTTCCAAGTGGAGCAACACTTTGAAAGTTGATGAAATCACAGATAAAGCCTTCTACCCCAGCAGAGGTAAGAATTAAAAAACATGAGGTATTTGAGCCTTTATGGCATTACAGATAAAATTTGGCCGGTAGTTGTCACCTAAACAATATCTATGAAAAATGTTTTTAATAGGAAAAGTAAAGTACCTGGCATCTTCGCACGCCTTCGTTCCCAAGGATGGATTGGTGGTGGATTTGCCTTGGGGGATGCAGACACTAATTTTTGTTTTAGTCTGGAGGAAAAAAAGCAATAGGATTGAGCTCGATGCACCAAAAAAGGATGGATTTGTGCTGTCATCTTTAATACAGAGCTCCCGACCCTCTCTTAATAACAATTAACTTCCTTCACCGAGCAATGCCCCCCCCCTCCTGCACCACTGGCTGAAGGCAGCAGCTGAGGGGGTCAGGTCAAACTCTGCCCCTTTGCCTTTGCCAGCCAGGGGCTGGAGTCGTGTGGAAATCACAGAATCATAGAACAGCCTGGGTTGGAAGGGACCTTTCAGATCATGAAGTCCAATCGTCAACCCAAGGCTGACAAAAACCATCACTAAACCACATCTCTAAGCACTATATCAATCCATCTTTTAAATCCCTCCAGGGATGGTGACTCCACCACTTCCCTGGGCAGCCCATCCCAAGGCTTCATAACCCTTTCCGTGTAAAAATTTCCCCTAATCTCCAATCTGACCCTCCCCTGGTGCAACTTGAGGCCATTGCTTCTTGTCCCATCACCTGTGACCTGGAAGAAGGGACCGACCCCCAAAATGTGGTGAATTATGCTGAAACACAGACTCAGAGCAAAAGGGTGTTGGGCAGCATTAATTTGGTGCTATTTTTACACCAGTCAGGATTAATTAGGGGCTGTCCATCTAACTCTCCCCTTAAAGACTTGCTGCTCCCTGTGCAGAAGAGTGGCTTCTCCTGAGAAACAGCCCAAGTTGCCTAAAGAAACCCAATCTGGGGCTTTCTGATGTGTGGTTCATCTTTCTTTAACAGTATGTCAAAACTTTATTTTCTTCTCTTCTTCTTTTTTTTTTTTCCCCCCACACGATAATCCACCATTCCCAGCCAGCAAGCTGGGGAGGTTATTTGGTTTTATGCAATCCTTTTAACACTTCGTTTGGATCTGCTCTAAGAATATTCCCACGATAAACCATCGCAGCAGATTTCTTTCATTTCTCTCTCCGTGCTGGGGAGCCGAGCGCTGAGCAGCTGGTACCTGCCTCTGTGTATCTCAGATAACCAGGAAGAAAACTGATAAAGAATTGGGACAGTTTATCAGTGTTTTTCAGTGATCTCCCACTTTGTAGGTCAGTATGATTCCGGGCTTGGGAGCATTTCTGGTGTGTCTTATCTGCTTCCTGTCTCACGCTGAATCAAATGATGCTTTTCTTCTTTTAGAGATAAGCCTCATCTCATTTTTCGTAGCCCTGTAATGATTGTTATCATGGGGATCTGGGCAGCTCTGCATGGGATGGCTCACGGGAATGCCCCGTTGGGTTTTACATTCCTTGGGAATCCTGCAGACGCCAGAAAAGCAGGAGAGCATCTGGTGCTCCCCGAGATTCACCCACACAACGTGCTCCAGCTCTCTGGGTGCTGGGGCTCGGGGGTCCCTGCCGCAGCCCAGAACAGACTGACGAGCAGCTAAACCTCTGCCTTCAGCCTCAAAGATCAAAAAGCTGTAGGGAGAATGAGAAATCTTCCCACATCACTCCCCCAGTGCCCTCCTGCCCGTCCCCAGGGTGGGCACGGGGGGTACCCAGCTGCTCTCAGCCCTGGGGGTGCCTGGGGAAATGCCTCCCCCCGGAGCATCCAGATGGGGGGAGCTCTTTGGGAGACACAAGCTGGGGAGCTGGAAGGAAAAAAAAAAAAAAAAAGTGGCTGTACTCATGTTTTGCTAATCTAATTAAGCAAAAGAAACATCATTAATGCTCTGCGTGTCTAATTGATTAACATTCCCACTAAGCACAGGGTTGCTCTCATTAGCGGAGCCTGGTAGCTGTGAATGCCTCAAGTTGCAAATATGTTCTGTATCTAGAAGGCGCATCTCGTTTCTGTCTCTGTAAAATACTTAGCATTTTTACATGACTATAAGGGAGGAAGCAGGAGAGAAGCTCTAAGTACAGAATAAGCAGAGAGTCTTGGAAAGCGAGAGTTTGTTATTTTTCCTGCCTCATTATCAACAAAAGGGAACAAGATTATTTTTTTCTCCTCTATCCCCTAACAATTGTAAATATTTTCCATTCTGCATGGGGAAAAAAAAAATAATCTTTGGGGCTTCAGTGGGTTGAAAACCTGGAAACACAACTCATTTTCATCAAAATCAGGTTTCTAAATTTTCACTTTGCTTTCTTTTTTCCCGTTTCATAAATATCTAAATGAAAATTTATTTTGTGCTGAGACTAGGAATTTGCAGTTCCTAAAAGGATAAATGTGAGGAGATTTAAGTCTCTTGCTGAAGTCTAAGACATGGGTGTCTGCTCTCCTCTGTGCTGGCAGAGCAGTGGATATTCCTGGGACGTGATTCATCTTGGGCAAAGCCCGGTGTCAAAAGGAATTTCTGCCATAGGATGAGATGACCAGAATCATAAGAATGCCTTTTTTTTTTCACTGACCATAGAGATAACTGGTTCACATGCATTTTTCTACATCACAGAGGTGGACTTTTGGTGTGAAATAACCCCAGCCATTTCACAGTGTCATCAGGTGCCTTTTTCTACCTTGGAATGGAGAGCACCGACACTATCCCATCCTATCCCATCCCCATCCCATGGATTATCCCTGTTTTGCACATCTTGTCCCGGATCACGGCCGAGCCCCTCTGGCCAGGCAGACAGTTATTAGACAGCAGATTAACCAGGCTGATACCATCACTATGTGATAATAACCCCAGCTTTTCTTTCTCAATGTCTTTCCCACCATCATTTCCATGGACACCAAATTCCCATGCAACGGGGGAATGTGCAGAAGGTTTCCCAAACACTCCCCGCCACCACCAGTGGGCTCCTCCCAGCCTGTCCTGGAGCCGAGTTATCCCAGGAAGCCGTTCCCGCAGCCCCGCTGCCCCTTCCAGGGCCTGACACGCACCAGCCAGAGCCGTTTCCCAGGCTTCAGCAGCTGCTCTTAGTGCAGGAACAGAAACACATTTATATCAACAAATTATTCCTTTTGCAAGTAACAAAATGCAAATTCTGGTCACATTTTCCCTTTTCCTTATCCCACCAGGAGGAGAGAGGTTCTAAAAGTATTAGGAGCTCCATATTTCCTTAGGGAGCTTGCCTATAAAATAAGTTTAATATTAGATGGATTTAAACTTGCAGGTGAGCAGCTTGAGAGGCTGGGTTTTTTTCCTGACCGCTTTTCCCTGTTGCCCAGAGGACTGTAGCTGTGTCTGCCTGCTCCAGTGTTCCCCAGTAGCAGAAAAGAGCCTACAAGCTCCACATGGCCCACGTGAGCCCAGTCAGGGCAAATAAAAGCCCAGAGCGGGGCCAGCGATAGAGACCCCTCCATAATCGTGGCACGGGCATTGCCTTCCCTGCTCGCGTTTGGTCTCGTCCCCGGGAACGGTGACAAATCCCGTGTGAATCTGGGTCACACCGGGACAGTGACAAACGGGCAGCACAGACTGTGTGTGCTTCAGCTTTTGCTTGCAGCCAGCCCCTCATCAGGTTGTGAAAAATGGTTTTACTCTTCAGGAATGTATGTTTAAAAAAAATAAATTGCAAAGCAAATCAATGCAACTGATTCGGTTTTGTGCTCCCTTCCTACATAACCGTTGTTGAATTTTGTTTCTGTGCCCTTTGAGGGGGAAAAAAAGTTGCTTCCAGGAAGCATTTGCAAATAATTGTATTTAGAGAATTATTTTTGCATCCCTGGGCTCTCAGGGGAAGCAGTGGGAAAGGCACCAGGACTGGGTGCGTTGTGATCTGACTCACAGATAAACTGCCCAATGGACCCACCTCCCAGGCTGCTGCTATTCTAGTTTGGCCAGTTGTTTATTTTTTTCCCCTTTCATTTTGCACATTTCCCCTTCGACGCCCTCCTTCCTGGCATCACCCACATTTTTTGTTTCAGCAGGACAGAGAAACCAAAGGCACAACTGGTTAAAGAAAGATCCTGTGGCAAATGCTGCCCCGTGCCAGGAGGCAGCTGCGTGTTATTGGAGTTTATTCTTTCTTTTTTTTCTGACTCCCCATTCCCAAAGTGCTGGAGCTCACCTCAGTGAAACCCCAAGCTGGGAAGACAATTTTCCTACAGGATTAGTGTGTTAGGAAATGGGGACAGGCGGGTCTCAAGCAGCAGCTCCAGGAGGTGCTTTATTAACCCTCCTCTCCCAAGCACCTTTCCTGGGGGTCTCTCCCATCGCTGTCCCCTCCTGTCACCTCTCCACAGCTATGAGGCTCAGCCCGTGATGGACCAAACCCCAGTGCTGTATTAAAACAGAAAAATTCCCTTTATGTCTTTGTAACTCAGGAAAAAGCACCCATCCCAGACCTGGAATCCCAGTTCTTTTAAAACACATCTTTTGGGGTGGTTTCAGCCTAAAACAGAGCTTCTGTGGATGTGGGAGTTCCTGCCTGTGTTTATGCCAGCTTTGGGTTTTAAAGAGACACCATCTTAGCTTATCCCACCCAGGATCACAGCAAATCCTCTACCTCTTGAGAGCTTTAGTTACCAGCTTTCGTGGAATTCTTGTACAAATCCTGTCGGTAGATTAAAATCGGGTCTGAGCAGATTATTACCTGCCCCCCCCTTGCCCAGGGCTGTGGGGCCAGAGCCCCTGGTCCCTGGCTTCAGAGCATCCCCCATGTAGCCAGAGATGGGGATGACCCTCCCTGAGCATCTTCCCCTCTCACAGCACAAAGGACGCCACTAGCTCTCACCTTCCCCTTCCCCAAACCCCTGAAAGAAATAAGACAGACAGGAGGGTTTCATCGTCCCCTGGATTTGCTCAACATCAGGAGTAATTGCCATGACAACGTGATTTTCTTTGTGCTCCATTAAGCCAACCTTGGGGGCCACGGTCCCCACGAGGACTTGGGTGTCCCAAAGGTTTTCTGTCACGTCCTCCAGCCCTTCTGGGGATGCCTCAGATAGCCAGCGGGGTGTGTGTGTGTTTCAGAGCAGCACATGGTGTATGTTCAGGCACCTGAATTCTTCCTCAAATGTCAACCCCTTCCAGAAATTTCACGCTGCAAAAATCCACCTTCCTTTCCCTCTGGCATTAGTTCTTTGCCTTATATCGTGTATTGCAAGAACCGTGAGCAGGAATAAACATACATACGTATGCGGGAAGAAAGAAACACTTTAAATGAAAGATCGAGTTATGAATTAAAGATAAAGGAAATGTAATTAGTGTAGAAGCCAACTGAGAGCATGCAAATGCTGGAATGGATTACAGAGGAAACGCTCCCCGAGCGTTGCCACCTTTGCTTCCGTAATATCCTGTTTACGGAGATAAATCTAAACCCAATACATAGTTTCGAAAGAGCAGCATTTAGCCTCCCCCATGCCAAGTGTTTTGATTTAGGCTTCTCTGAATGTGCCAGGTGTAATTAAAACTCCCAAACAGCTGTTAGAAGAGGTGAAAATATATCCCCTTCTCTGCCTGCAGCCGATCGAAGGGTATAATTGAAAGCAGGCAATTAGGAAGACACCAGAGAGAGATCACTCACGGTAACCTTTTCTCTGTGCACTGCTCTGACAACAGTAATGTTACAGGTTTTCCTTACCTTTCTCTGCTCTGCAGCATTGCCCATCTCACCGCCTGAAGCTTTTTTCCATTAACAGACAAAACGGCATGAAATTCCAGTAGCGCATCCATGGGTGTCTCTGGATACTGCATCTGGGGCAGCCCCATCAAAGCAGAGCCATCGACAAGAGGAAGAGCCTAAAACTGCATCCTCTTGCCGTCCCATTGGCTAATTAGGTGCTAAAAGCCTGGATGATGACATTAAATAGACCCAGCCTGGAAGTTACCTTGGAAAAAATCAAAGTGAGATCAAAGCTAAGTTTTGACTCAATATAACATGAAGACCAGGTGGATTAAGTTAAAATTCAGTATCAGACTCAAATGCTGCCAAACCTTGACAGGTCCAGTTCTGAATTCAGATTAATAATGCAAACATTTGTGCATTTGCTTAATTTTAGGAGTGTGAGGTCTGAATTAAAACACAAGGAGGGGTAGATCTTACACATCTGCGGGGTCTGGATCCCAGTGCTCAGGCCACTTCTCACCACCACCACCCCCCAAGTTACAGTGTCTGCACAAAATCTCCTGGGAAATGAAAAGCTTGCCTTGTCTTTTTAAGAGATAACATCAGGGAGACAGAGTTAGCACAAGTCATTCCTCCAGGCCAATAAAAGTATTTGGAAAATGGGCTTCATTTTCCTGAATTGGGTTTTTTAAGCACTATTCCTGCTGAGAAAGATGCCAGAAACCAGAAAACACACAGTGAAACCAGTAGCTGTGAGAGAAATGCTCTTGTCTCATTCTTACTCATTCATACTCTTAAGCTCCTATTGATTCAACGCTCATCACCTGCTTTTCTCCTAATTAAGCCCCTTTGGTGAGTAAACCTTCCTCCCACTGCCTTCCCTAGCATGGGCTCTTCAGAGGTGCAGCTAGATTATGGGCCACAAAGAGCAAAGAAACAAAGAATAACATATTTTGGGGATCCCGTAGTTGCAGGGAACACAGGAGATTCCCCAAATCCCGTGTGTTTTGCCCTCCTGGCTGTGACAGCACTTTACTGGTTCTTGGTGGCACTTGTCTCGCTGCCATCGCACCTGATCCTGCAGAGGTTTTCCTGTGTGTTTGCCTGAGGTGTTGTGAGCTTTCTCAGCTGCTAATTTGGGTACTATCATCACTGTAATTAGAAGGGGAAAAAAAAAAAAACCAAACACAGAAAGAAAAGAAAGCCTGGGGTGTGCAGGGAAAATGATGAGGCTTGTTTGTGATTTCTCATTGTTTTTCTGATCTGATCAGTGGTTGCTGTAAATAAACACACACGTACATAAATTCACATAGTCTAGCTTTTTCCAAAGCATACTCTCCACAGACAGGATATAAAACCCATCATCCTTTGATACTATAAGTGGCATAAAACTACTTGACATTTTTCATTGTGAATATCAAGGTTGTTTTCTTGCCACTGCAAACCCCCGAGGAGACATCATGCCTGGTTATCTCCGTTCAACACATTTCACAGGGGGACCTGTTAGAAGAGAGGCAAGATTGACAAAAATAAAAATTCACTTGAACGTCGAAGGCAGATCTCTCTCTTGTTTGGCAGGCTCTGGCAACAGCTCTTCATGCGTGTCGGGCTCACACACGGCACTCGGGCTGGGGAAATCACTGCCTTCCCGTCTGGAGGAGAAGCCGGCACCCTGCAGCACCCGCCTGAGCATGGATGATCGGAGCTGAACTTGCACAAAAGCTGCTTAAGTGCATGTCAGCCCGGGGAATTCAGAGCCGCCTTTGTGAGCGTGGTTTGTATCGAAGGAAATTGATTTAAACGTCCCACTCTTTCTGCGCTCAAACCCCCCGCTTCCCGGGGTGTGAGGGGAGAGAGGTGCCGTGGAGTTCCCACTAGTTCAGCCAGGAAAAGCCAGTGCATATTTTTGCACCATTTCTTGGCAGATTCCCTGTCTTCCTCTACCAGACATGGGAGCTGGGAGAGATAAAACCCTCCATAGGACTCAAAATATTTCAAATTCTCTCACCTGCTGCTTCATTCTGGTGGAGTTGTGCCTTAAGCAGAAGAGGAAAAAACTAATAAAAGCTGGCTAAGAGAAAAGAGCTGGTGGGACAGGCTGGATGCTTCCAGGGTGGCTGGTGGGCTTTCGTTTCTGTGTTCCCCCTGGGGACTTCATCAGTCGCCTGGTCTCCTGAGCTGGCCACGACGCTCGGCGCTGCAGGAGCTGGGGTGATGATTGGGGTCCTCTCATCCAGCCCCAGGGAGCTCAAACCCAGCGGAATGGCCTGGGGGGAGGCAGCTTCAGACACTCACCGACTCGTATCCGAATTTATGGAAAATGGGCAGCAGACCCGGCTGACTTTCCCGGGTCCCAACACTTTGCACCGAGTGGATCACAGGAACAGAGTGCCCTTCATTAGAAGGCCTTCTCACAAGTTATTAATTATTATTTAGGCTCGATACCAGACAGCAAAATTTGATCAGTCAGCATTGTGAAACAGCAGTGAGGGAAAACTCTAGTGAGCAGCTACAAATTACCAGAGGCATTAGTGAATTGTCCCTGTGGCTTTAACTACTCATTTTGCCATGTTCTTTAGCAGTCCTGCTCTGCCTGTTTTATTTCTGCCAAGGGGAGGCTGGAAGCATCCCCCCTCTCCATCACCTCCCTGTCACAGCGGGAAAGGCTCCCCACTGCCCTGCTCTGCCTCCAGCCAGGACTTCAGGGCTGAGACCTCGTGGTTGGTGGCAAATAGGGAGCAGAAGAGTAACCAAGATTTTTTGATGACTTTTTCACCAACTCACCCGGTCCTCGAACATTTAGAGAGAGTCACCTGCCCCAAAACACCATTACATGGATTATAACGCAAGAATATTCCCAGTCCTTCCTCCTTTAGATCACACCAGTTCAAACTGGCAGCAGAACCTGACTGCCATGAAGAAGGTGAAGCTTTCCCCTCTTTCCATTTTTATTCTGTTTGTGTTTCAAGTCTGTTAACTTGTTCTCAAGGCTTCAGTGGCTTGACAATAACATTGTTGTATTAAGCTCATCATTCACAGTTCCTCAGTTTTGTTCCTTTTCCTCGCTGCTGCTGCCATGGGTGAATGAGACAGTCCTTTAAAGTGAAATGGTGATTAATTATCATTGTTGCTGAGAGATGCTGAATTTCCCAGTCCTAACTTCATGGCTAATTCGTTTTGTGAGCAGAAAGGGCCACCGGGCTCCTCTCACTTGAGTTTCGCAGGTGACCTTTTAATTAAAGTTAAAGGCACCGGAAGAGGATTACCCTGTCTGAGATGCCAGCTCCGAAGGGTGAGAACAGCAGACGTAGAGGCACGGGGACAAACAGAAGATCACTGCTAGGCTGGTGGCAGAGAGCAGAGAGCACCGAGGGCTCTGCAGGGAGGGAGAAACCCAACCTGCCCGGCCAGGGAAAGCTTTCCAGCCAGACATCACTTGCTACCATCCTTACTCAAGCTAAACTGGGAGAAACCGTGGGATAAATTCAGCTTCTGAGTCTCCCATGGAGCTCCTGGGAGCTGCAACAGCTTGGGAAAAGCTTTGCCTTTCTGACACGTTCAGCCAAAGTCCTGTGCTCCAACTTCCCGTGCTACTCATGCAAATGGAAGTCATCGCTGGTACTGACCGGAATCATCTGAATCCCCACCGAGAAGGAAAGGGAAAGTGTTTTAGTAACTGCTTTTACTGGCTCGTGGCTATTCAAAGCACTCTCTGAGGCAGCACACGGTGCCTGAGAGCTTTGTGGTCCTTTGTCTGAGTCCTCTCTCTGGTTAAAATTAGAGGTATTCCTTTCTCATTTGGCTGATCTTCTGGGCAGACTCAAAGCCCTGTACTTTTTAGTACCTGTAATCTTGATAACAAAAGTCTCAGCCCCCCAGAAGTCTGCTATTTTCATTTGTCTTTTTAAAATGGAGGGACACATTAATTACTCCTTGGGCTCAGGAGAAGCTTCTTGCACACAATCTCAGGGTTGGTTCTCAATATCCATGTCAAACCACGCTGGATCTCTGTGATATAAGGGAAAGAAGGGTAGTAAATCCCCCCGAGCCTGAAATGCTAATGCATTAGTTTATTGCCTCCCCTACCCTCACTAACACCATAATCTGATGGAATTAGGAGGGATGGTCCAAAAACCAGGAGAGTGGAATTTTTCCTTCCGAGGCCATAGGTACCCGTGAACCGCTCCTGCCCGTCTCCAGCTTTGCTGAGGATCTTGCGTGAGAACTGATGCTCCCGTATCCGAGCAGATGCGTAGGAGCAGAGCCATATGTTTTAATGGGTTATGGTTCCCGGGGGGGTCACTGCAATCGCTGTCCTATAGACAGCAGCCCTCTTTAGGAAAGATAACACAGAGGCTGTGGCAAAGCATGTGTCTTGACAGGCGACGATTTCACAGTTGTCAGAAAGGAGTGTTTGAGGTCTCTGTGACTGCCTGGAAGAGGTGCCAGGGTTTTCTCACCGGCTTGGCCCCTCTTCCTTTCTCCTATCAGCACTTGGAGGGGCTCCATCCCGCAGCTTCATCTGCTTGGCTTCCTTCAGCGAGAGCTCGGCGCTCGCTCACAGCCAGCCTTCTGCTCCGCTTGCTGCTAATGAAGTAATGCAGCTTCTCTGCCAGCCACCTGGCGCCTTTGTCAAAAGAGGAGTAAACCTCAAACTGTTCTCATTTCACTTCTGAGGATAAAAACTGACAACTTTTCTCATGTGTAGAGTCATGAATATGTAGGAAATTCAAAAACCCCATCAGATGCCTGGTCCTAACTTAAACCTGATCCTTAAAGAAAGACACGCTTGCTCAGAAGTCACTTTTCCTGGGTCTTAAATGTTGTGCAGTCCATGCCCTCTCCTGTGATCTTTATTGTGTCCTTAAGTTCTCACTATATGAATGAACTCATACCTGTTATTCCAAGCTGGGTAGGGCACCCTATACTAAACAGGGGAGTGATTTTGTGAATGTTTCATCACATCCTGGCCAAGATCAAGTGAAGGAATAATGAAAAGTCACAAAGTATATACCATGTTAAGCAGGAGGTGGTGTAAAGCAGGCATGGGAGGCTCTGCTGGTGGCTGGACTTGTGTTGCAGCAAGAGAGTGCTCTGACCACAGTGGGCCATCTGCGGTGCGATGGCCCTGAGGGGAAAAGAAGTGATGGAGAATGGAGCTGAATCACCCCATCCATCAGGATGAAAAGACGGTTTGTATGTATCAGGAGTCTCAGGCATGTTCATGTTTATATCCCACGCATCTTGTATTATTCATGGCTTGAAGCTATAGTTACTTGGCTGAGGAGAAGATTGTGGATGGATCCTGATTTGCTTCACACCCTGCAGATAGTGGTGCTGCTCTGTTGTCTTCACCTAAGTAAGAGAGATCTGAATGTGGCCAATGTGTTTTGCACACTGGAGCAACCATATGCATATGCTTATGGAGACTGTCAAAGGACATATAGTGATAGAACTGGGATATTATAAAGGCACTGGAGAATTATTAGATGATACCATGTCTCCAGGGCCATAGGGCTCTTAAAGCACTACCCCAAACCATGATAGTACTGATTGTGCTTTGTGATTCATTGGCTTTTGGGGAAAATGCTGTGCTTAAAAACCTACAGGACCTCTTGAACCAGAAGGACTTTCATTAACAGATGGAGGAGTTCCACTATTGTCATAGCCTTCCTTCTCCATTTCAGGAGCTTCCTTAGAGTCTAAGATGGTATTTGTAGGTCTGGTTGGAGTCTGGAAAGTAATGAACGAAGAAGAAGAAACCAAAAGGAAATTAGTTATTAACCTTATTACTCACACACACATAGCCAGGCTAGTCCTTTCTGCAAGCTATGTGGAGAAAGCTGATGTCTACAGACTAATTAGACTTGATCTTCTGGTTGCCAAAGAAATCTAAATTTGCCATGCCATGAATTTGCCACTATTTCTTTCCTTCTTCTCTAGCTTTTTATTTTCATTTGCCTTTAACAGAGTTTTAAATACTGATTCCAATGTAATGTGCTTCCTAAGTAGCATTAGTGCTGGGTCTAAACCAGACATTATCTGATTAAATCTTGACCCAAATGAGTTTGTCTACTTTCTGTGCTTCTAAATACATATTTACCATATGTTGCCTCATATGCTGCTTTTCTTTTCCACTGATACTTTGGTCCAAATGTTGTAGTAATCATATGTTGCTTTTAGTCATGAGTCAAACAAAGTTTCAAGCTTGTAACCATTTTCACAAGTCTGAAAATTAAACGCCATCAACGTCCTGGTCAATCCTGATGTTGCCACCTCTTCCCATCTCCAGAAAATGTGGACACGTGTCCTTCCCTGTGCGGAGTCTGCCCGAGCACACAGCCGTCCCAGGACCCCTTTTGTGGTCCAATGCCACAAATGGGTTAAATTCATCGAATTCTCAAATAAAAAGCAGTCCATAGCTTCAAAGAGTCCCTGCTGCCCTGCACTGGCTCTAGCCCATCCATCCATCCTTTGCACAGGAGGAGTGTTCAGGTGGACCAGGTCCCTGAGCTGGGTGATGGAGCTGCCACCACAACCTGGGGCAGCCAGTGGTGGAGTCAGAATCACTGAAATCAGGGCACAAATGCACCTTTGCTTTCTTGGAGTTACCGTACACATCTCCCCGAGGCTGGGGATGCCACCTGCTCCTGCCATGGCTGTCCCTCGCTGTGGTTTCACCTCCTTTCAGCCGTGGGGAGGGCAGGGAGAAAGCTGAGCAGCTCCTGGGGGGTGCAGCCCACAGGTCAGGAGAACCCCATGGGCTCCCAACACCCTCCAACTCGGCACTCACAACATCACAAGCCTTTTAGCAGCCGCCATGCCTTCAGCCCTGGGTCACACTTCAATTCTCAAACGAATCAACACAGAAATGTGACGGATTGGAGCAAGGGCTTCGGTTAAACAGAAACAGCCTGGCTCATCCTGGGCTCTGCTTCTCCAGCCTCCTGCAAGGAAGATGTGGATCATCTGCTGGGGAAGGTTGTGTTCTCCCACCGCTGCTTCACCGCAGGTTATTCGCAGCTGCACGATCCTGCACAGCTTCTTGTCACCAGGCAGCAAACTCAGCCTCTGCCTCACAATCTGGCCGTTGTCCCCCTCCTCACGTGCAGCAGGTGATGCTTCACAGCCAGGGGCAGCTGAGGTGGCAGTGGAGACCCAGGAAAGCCTGGCCAGGTCCTGAAACAGGGCTGGAGAGGTCCTAAATGCCGAGCTGCAGTAGCTGCATTTCCACCAGCACTCAACCCCCTCGTTCCCAGTCCTCTGGGCTGCCGTGCAGATGGGCTAAAGCATCCCAGAGGCTCCATCAGCCACCGGGAGCTGCAGAAGAAAGAAGACAACCCAGTGCCATTCTCCTGGGTGCTGGCACCAGCTCTGGCTGCGCGTCGGATCCGGAGCAGGGCAGGAATGGACACGGGGAGGTGTTCTGCAGGTATCCCTCAAGCTGATCCCTTCATTTAGTCATTCTCTCTGTTCTCCTCTTCAAGGTTGACTATAGAATTTTCATTTTCACTTTGAGTGTCAGTCGGCAGACACAGCAGCAAAGCACGAGATTTTTTGAGCCTGGGGGTATTTTTATTCATTTACGAATGGCAAGCAGAGGGACACCATCTGTTATGCAGATATATATATATTTTTTTTCCCCTTCCTACCCATTGTTTCAGTGTTTGCAGCACAGACAGTCCCATGAGTCTTACTATTATTCATCAATTTTATAAAAAAGCCTTAATAACATCAGAAACACCTAAGCAGGGGCCCTCACTGTGTTATCTGCAAGTCTCTGAGGGTCTGGACGGGGCATGTTTCTTCCCAACTTTGTCATTACGGATCTGAAATGCACAAAAGGAGAGTTTATTTCAATGGTTCAGATGTTACTGGGGGGGTAACGAGAGTAAATCAATGCACAGAGAAGTGGTGATGTTAGAGGTCATGTTTCCAGGTTAAAGAAAAATACTTTTTTTTTTTACAGAGTTTCCAGCTCTGTTTTAATTTATACCAGATCTGTGCATCTGTGGCTGGGGCTGTATCTCTTCATTTTAAGTCATCTTTGCTCCTACATGAAGATTTTCAGGCTTTTTTAATTCCCAAAGCAAAGCCTCTATCCCACAGCCAAATTCTTGACATGGAGTTGCTTCAACAATCTGCTCCATCCTTGGTCAGGTGCATCCATCAGATCAAATCCTTCCTGAGGTTCCCAGGGAATCCTGTTTTTGTTCAGATTTCCAGAGCAAACACGAGAAGGCTGGATGGACCCTGTTTCTAGTCTGCTGCTTAAAAATGTCTTGCTTTTTAGGTTGGACACAAGGCTTACTAAGATGCACGTGTGTACATGATACTCAAACTTGCTCATCGACTTCCATCAAATTCAGCAGTGCCTACAAACCTTTGACTATCTAGAAAATCTAAGTCTTTTTTGATGTGCTTAAGTATTTGTGCTGTTGAAATGAAAGTGAACATAAATGCCAATTTAACATTTACCCCAGTTTGTTCATGGATTTTATCTTCAGGATTCTCCCTTCTGTGAGGGTAACATAAATATAAGTTGTTGGTGGAAAATAATCACACTTAGTTCCTCTCTCCCAGCCCTCTTCTTGCTCACAGTAGTTGCTTTTGCTTGAGCTTTTCCTGGTTTTTCCCTGTTTCCTAGCGAATTGTAGTTATAGGTGAAGTATTTTCTAATTCAAGCCAATTTCTAGAATTATTCAAGCATTTAATTTAACAGGAAGCATGTAATTATAGCGAAGTACTTCAGAAAATTTTAATCCCTATATCATGAGGCTGCCTTGCAGTTGGTGAGAATGGATATACATCCCCTCACCGCGGGCTGAACTGGGACCCCAACACAGGACCTGTGGGGTCACAGGCTTCGGCTCCAGCTCCGTGTCGTGTCATAAGGACTCAGCGTCACTTTTGGCTGCTACAAGGAGGGTCCCGTTACACACACCTACCAGAGAGCATCCCAAGGGAGCAGGTTCCCATCTGAATAGCAGAAGTTTCTGTGTTTAACTTAAATGTTTAGCATTTAACATCCCCTCACCCCATGCTCAGAGGTGATTATAAATACAGGGATTTAGACCTTTCTGCGGAAGAAAATCTTCAGTGGGCAGAAATGGGGGGGGAGGGGAGCAAGAAATAAAGGCTACAGTTCCTCTCGTGGACCCAAATTCACATGTGCTGGCCACACCACATTATGTAAAGTATTTACATATATTATGCATACCATCCATAATGATATGCCTTACTGCACTGCTGGTGCTGAGCCTGCCACCGAGAACAGCAGCTCTGAGCAGTAATAGCAGGTTACCTGCAGGTTCATTGCAAACCCAGCTGCCAGCCCTCTCCTTGCTTTATTCCAAAGCAAGAGCATTTCTTTGCATGCGATCACACAAATTTGGCTCCACTCGTCTGTGCCAGGGTAGAAATTGCCCTCTGGAGTGGGGGTTGGAGCCACGGGAAAGCCAGCATCAATCACTGAATGCCAGTTAAGCCATGTGGGACTAAACACGATGACAGCAAACCCAAGGGCTGCGGGAACCAGACCATTTCAAGGGAGGTTGGGTTTGAGGTGGTTGCTCAAAGCCAAAACCACACATGAGGATTCGCTGCTATTTTCTGGGTTGGCAAAAACCCACATAAACACAAGCTGTAATCATTAGCTCGAGATAGTAAGATACATGTACATTGAGTTAGAGGAGGGGGATGGATTTTGGCCCTGATATTTCTCCACTTATTTTGATTTAGGTGGTGGCATGGGAAGGTTGAAACATATTGGTGGTGAGATCCAAACCCAGCCTGTTAGTTTAGCTAGCAGAGTCAGCAGGGAGGTGGCAAAAATTCTGAAATTCATGGTTTCTGGAGCAAGTCTGGGCAGTCAGGGAGGCAGCATGGGGCTCGCCTGTGGAGCCCAGCCACCGGTCCCGGGTACAATGGAGACAAATCACTCAATGAGGCTGTTTCCATCCCCTCTCCATGAACCGGTGATATTTGAACCTAATTTGCCTTGTAATGAGTTTCATGTAGTGTCGTTCCAGAACAACAGCAAAACTTGTGATCTCCTGAAGAGAAAATCAAAGATGCTTACAGGGGGTTCCTGTTATTATTGGTGCATTTGGGGGCTCCGTCTGCATGATAATGAGAATGATGGCGATTATTGTCGTCATTAGCAGTTCCTCTCCAGCACAATCTAGTGATGATCAATACCAGTGTTTCTGGACACCTGTGCTTCCACTGGGATGGAAGGACAAGGCATTGCAGCAGGTCTGGACCGCTCCCCCCTTCTCCCCCCGGTGAGACACAATAGGAGTGAGACACTGCTCATTGCTGTGCATTGATTTGGTGTTGTTGTGCATTGATTTTGGGAGAGAGCGGAGGACAGGAGTGCTGTATTCACCGGATGTGGGAAGGAAGTCCTCATTCAAGCTGGAACATAGAAAGTTCCATTCAAATACAAGGAAAAACTTCTTTCGGGTGAGGGTGGCAGAGCCCTGGAAGAGGCTGCCCAGGGAGGGTGTGGAGTCCCCTTCTCTGGAGATCTTCAAGCCCCACCTGGATGCCATCCTGAGTGATGTGCTCTGGGCAACCCTGCTTTGGCAGGGGGGTTGGACTAGATGATCTCTAGAGGTCCCTTCCAACTCTGACAATTCCGTGATTCCATGATTTGGGGTAAATGCCCTCGTGATCCAGCTGGAGCTGGCTAGGGCAAGGGGGGGACACTTCCAGTCGAGGGGAAAACTTCATCTTCATAACCCAGAACCACCACTTCAGATCACCCTACATGTCCTGGACAGTGGATCTCCAGGAATTTAGGGGCACATTTCTTTGTTTCCAACTTTATGAGCTCCTCAAAGCCAGCAGGAGCATTCCCCGTGACTCTCTGATGTGGGAGCATGTGAAGCCCCATCTGTGAGGATACCCTGGATGCACCAAGGGCAGGAGGGGACATCTCCACCAGCAACGGCTGTTCGCTGAGCAGAGCAGGTCCCTACTAGGTAGGAGAAGAAGAAAAAGACTGTCTCTGTGAAATAGGTGGTCCCCGGAGGAGTTATAATTACAGGCTATCACACGGTGAGGCTGGTGGGAAGGTGGGCAGAGACTTGTCAGTGAAGAGTGATTCACTGGATAACTGTTTTACAGGAGAACTCGCAGCACTAATCACAACTTCTCAGTTGCTAATGGCTTAGAAGAGTTAAATGTAGGGTGAAAATAGCTTCTTGCCTTCTGAGTCCTCCATGAGCATCGTGCTTGTGAGGAAGTTGGCAATTAGGCAAATTAAGAATCTATAGAGAAACCTTCCTTCAGCCTCTCTAGTTGACTTTCAGCACTAGAAGAAGAAACTCAACCCATCAGTGACTGAACATGAGACTATTGCCTCTCTCCTGGATCAGGAACATGACTGTCTCCCAAATCCTCTCTGATTAAATTCAGAAGCTGCAGAACAGGATTAGGATTCATCCCCCAAGTGAAAGTGGCCACTTGGACTCCCCTTCTTCAGCTCTTCTCCTTCTTCTACTATTCTTCGAGGTGTGACAAAGCCAAGATAAAGCCGTGAGCTACCATCACAGACGCTAAAGTAGAGTTGCGTGCTACACGTCTCGGATCAGTTCCCATCATGGGCAGCAGGAGGGAAGGGACCAGCTGTGACAGGACCCCTGCGGTCAGGTTTGTGGAGAGACAATTGGTTGGTGAGGGTGGGATTTGCTGCTGTCTCTATCTGCTGTCCAAATTCTGTTCTGGATCTTAAATATGCAAAATTGTCTCTTAACATAAGCCCATTGAAATCTTGAAGTAAGCATGCATTTGATCAAAATGTTTCTTTTTATACTACTTAGAGCTCAGCCTGAGACATGCCATGCAGCTAACTTAATACCTACAAATGCCCTTTTATTCCAATAAAAGATGAACGGATAAAGTGGTCTCCTCGTATTGCAACAGGATGTGTATTTTATTTCTCATAAGTCTGCCCTTTTTCAAGCATATTCTCAAATCTCTTCATATGACAAATTCTCAGTTTCTTATTCTATCATCTCGTCTATTAGGCTTGTAAGAAAATGTGTTTGCATTCTTCTCAAGGGAAGCAGACAGCCTAGCAGAGGGCAGGGGAGTATTTCTAAGCTTCTTGGAGGGGCTTCTGGAAAGTGAAGATCTCCATTAAGGCACAGGTACGAGCAAGGGGGAAGTACATAGTTTCCTAATGCATCCAAATATAAGTCCTCACAAAGATCCATTTAGGACTTGCTCCTTGCTCAGCTAATTTGCCAGTTGTTTCACAGGCTCACAAAATACTGGTAAAGTTATTTTCTCATTTGTGATCCAGCATTGAAAGGTCTCAGGTACCTCTGTTTCTCCAGCGATACCCCCCCTGGAGACAAGCTGTTTGGAGACAGCAAATGAAGAACTCCTAAAAACCTTTGTAAGTAGCTCCTGACATTTATGGTCCAAACTCCACATTTTGTTATGTGCCACGTATTATTATATGCCCCAAACACTGGAGAAGCATTTCTAAACATTGGCCTCTACAAATTAAACTGTAGAGGTGAAAGAAAATGTTGCATGTGTGCTTCTGTCCTCCAAAATTATAACTTGTGCAAAAAAAAGGGGGACAGATTCTGCCCCCCCTACCATCAGCATGGCTTTGGGATTTTAACTCTTGAATCTCATAAGTTCTGCTTCTCCCTGTTCCTCATCAGCGAAGGAATATTTATCCTTGCACTCAGGTCAAGCTGGTTGTCTTGTTGGGGTAGCTCCAGGAGAGGCAGAGGCTGTAAGTGTCTCTGCACCATCTCCCTACACGACATCCGTGCCAACCTGACCAGCGGCTGCAAAATTTGCTGAAGGATTGGCTGAAGAATGAGAGCAAATTCTGGAGAATCAAATCATTTCAAGAAATCTTTTTGCTAATTGAACTCTGTTCAGCCGTCTGCCAGCTCATCTCGCGGCTACTTTTGTGGCAGTTACCACCGTTATTACTTCTGTGTTTGCCACGTAGCGAAATAAGACTTTCTTTGATGAAATGGTCATTACCGAGCAAGAAGGACTCCATCTAATTTTTCTAACCTATTTCTCTGTCATCAGTGAGGCCTTGCTGCTGTTTAGCAGTTTCTTGTATGAATGCACCCTTCTACCCAAATAATTTTCTAGACTTTTTCCTCCAGCCTCCAGCCCTGGGTTCAAGGCTGGGTGGGCAGCATTTTCTGGTTTGCTGTAAAGTCAGGTACCTCACTAAAAGAGAACTGATTTGGGTTTCAACATCCATATACAGGCTCTTCAGTGGTGCTAGGCTGTGTGAAACCACGGGTTGGAGAAGGCTTCTCATGAAGACTCTTTAAATACTGTGAAGTCTGAGCTAGAAACAAGCTGTTATTTGATCCTTTGCACCAGTAAAGGGCTCGTTATTTCAAGACAAGAGGTGGGTTGTCTTCTTCAGGAGATATGCTAGAATAACCTGAGGGAAAGCTTGTACCAGGTTTTCCTTGCACCACCTGCTACAGTCTTCCACAAGAGAAGCCTCCCCTCGTCTCACATCGGCAGCAAGTGACCAATTCTAGCAAAGACACCACGGGATCACCCCTTCGCTTTGGCATTTTGGTTTTGAAAAGGTATTTGCCGTTTGGAGAGGACAAGCAGCACAGAGGGGAACTCCCTAGAAGCAAGAAAGGAGCACACGCTGCAAGAGCAGGCATTGTTTTCTGTAAGATGCAAAAATAATTTCTTTTTTAACGATGAAGCAGTTGGAAATACTTGTCCTTGGAGTCAGAACAGTTTGTTTGTGGTTTATGAGAAAGTCTGGAAAGATAGCTATTGTCCAGAGAGTTCCCCTTCTCAGTAAACATCTTTCCACTAAATCAACCAAGGATTTATTTCACTCAGGCTGGGCTTTTTTTCCCCAAATTTCTTCAGTACCTGCAGTTCCCCAAACGGTCCTGCTCAGGCTTACAGAGAAATCTCAGGCACTGAATGCGACTACAGCCCGGCCCCAGAATCACGCTGAAAAGCAGGGAACGAGCTCCCTCCCTAATGCAGGCTGAACTGAATTATCCTCCCTGACCATTTCTTATAGATTTATTTTTTTCTTTTTCATCTCCTGCCTCCTCTGGCTGTTTTCTACCAACTTAATTTAGAGCAGTCCCAGGGCTGTTCTCGTGGGGCGGGGGCTGCTCCCCGAGCGGGGGAGCCCTTTCCCTTGGGGTGGCTGCAACAACCACTGAGCCATAACACAAGAAGGAAAAGAAAATCCCTCTCCAGGGACTCTCTGCCCACTCCGACGGGGGTTAAAACTATTTTGGCCGTCTCTGGGCCAAGATGCTCTGACTGAGAAAGCAGCTGGGTGAGTCTGGCCGAGAGGAGGAAGAGAATGAGCTGAGGTTGAGGTGTGAGGCTGTGGTTCGGGGATGTTAGGCTGGGCCAGCATCCATGGGGCTGGGGGCTGGGGACAACCCAGTGAGTGCTTTGGGAAAGGAACCTCCCCAGGCGAGCCATGGGGACATTCCCAGCAGGTCCTTGGCCACAAGGGTGTGAACAAACCCTCCCTCTCAGGCTCCCACTTGCCCATCGGAGCAGCAGGTCCTGCAGCAAGGTTGCAGAGGGAGTGGCGGGACAGAAATGGGACCTTTTCTGGCTATGCCCAGGTGGTTGCACAGTGTCCTCACCTCTACGGGCAGGGATGGAGCTCAGGAGCCTCTGCAGCCTCTCGTTCCTTCTCCTGGTGATGATCTGGAGGAACCTTCTCATCACTCGCCGAGGCTGCAGACCAGTGTTAGCATCCTCTCCTTGCACAGGGAGAAGGATGTCCGTGTGGGCTCGGGAGGAGCCCAGGCTGAGGCAAATCCAAGGTGCCGGAGCTGGGAAAAATGGGAGGATGTGGGCTCTTAAAGGGAAGAATAGCAGGAACGAGCCAGATTGCAGCGTACAAATAATATGTGTTTACAGCAGGTCACAGTGTGCTCTGGAAGACACGAAGTGCCAAGTTTTCAAGTCTGCTGAAGCGGCACAGAGTGATTTGAAGCCAGTCTAGGGCATCCACTGCCTAGAATTTCCTAAATTTCCTAAAATTTCCACTGGGAATCTCTCTGGAGCTGACCCAGCCGCCTCCTGCGGCCCCCATCTCCCCGGCGTAAGGAAAGGGCCTTCCCGGGTGTAAGGGACCGAGGCGGAGAGGGGGGTCTGAAAAAACGTCACGTTGTTTGGTGACACATGGCCGAGGACAAAGCCCTACCAGCCCCTGGTATTTCCAGCATCTGATAAAAAGTCTCACACTAGGAAAGAGCCCGAAGCACGCCCTGTGCTTCATGTGTTTCCTGAAATCCGAGGCATTTAATAAGGATTTGGGAGCATTTCAAAAGCACGGGAAAGTCACCGGGAAAAAGACAGGGAAGAGTGTTTGGCTGCGGGGATTTTTACCGGGCTGCCTTTTCATTTGCATTTTAAAATTGCCCAGTATGCTGAAATATTGAAAAAAAAACAAAAACGAAAAACCACCAGGAATTGTTTGAGGAGGGGGAGAAAAAATGAGGTTCATCTGTGCCCTGTGCCTCCTGAGATCCCCTGAGGAACGTCGGGACGGTGCAGGGAGAAGGGTCGGTGGGAGCCGGAGAGGGATCGTGCCCCGGCAGCGAGGGCTGTGCTCTGAGCCGGCACCGCTGAGCGGAGCTGTTGGAAGCGCCGCTGGCAAAGGCAGCCAGGGCTGCAAAAGCAGATTAAATCCTTCAGAAATCGAGTAAGTGCCCGTCCGTGTGTGCCAGCACCTTGGGGCTGCGGCGGAGGCTCCCGGCTGCAGCAATTGCAAACTCTCCCCTTGGACTCCTTTGTCCTTTTTTCCTTTATACTTGTTCCTGGATTAAAACAGAGGATTTCCAAAGGGAAACCCTGTCTGCAGTGTGTGAGCACAACCGCCTGTGTGTTGGACACTCACATTGCATGTACGAAGATAAAATGCATTTATTGCCATGAGGAATCTGATTTGGGCTTGTTGCAGTAACAGCTCGGGGACCCAAAACCTACTTTCTCTCTGAACCAAAGCAGTTGATCTCTCCCGTGCGTGTCCAGTTAAACTATCACTCTCTGTCTGGTTGAGGCAAATATTCCAGGGTCTATCAGCCGGTACATCCGTCAGCTTTAAAGGAGTTTTGCCAAAGGAAAGGACTGAATTTGACCGCACAGCACACAGAAGACAGGATTCATAAAAGGCATCCGAACGCCTCATTTCCCAGCTGTCTCCTCTCAGAGATTGATCCTCCTTCAGGGTAATTCTCTTACCACCATCATCGCACACAGCCCGGCGTGTTCTGCTTTTTGGGTTGCCTTTTTTTGTATTTTTTAAAGCTGCCCCTGTCCCCTTTGCCAGCCCACGCACCGATGTGCTCACACAGCAGGTTGCTCTGCTATGAAAATCAGAGGCAATAAATATCCCGTGTATCAGCTGTTTTGATTTAAAATACTCTCCTGAAATCAGTTCCGCTAAAGGCAGTAAATAACATGCAGCCGCTGGGAATTTTTATTGCTCATCCAAACTAGCAATACTTTATTTTGCAATATGTTGAGTGTAGGAAGGGATGCATTTCCATGCCTGTAAGTAATGATACAGTCAATATTGTCATCAACAAAGCTGATATACGTCCCTTTCTCCCTCACTTCCTTGTTTTCCAAGCACAGCATCCTTAAAAAACACCCTGCACACCCCGGGATTTTACCTTGCTAATCCCCTCTAGACAATCCTGGCTTTTAGGCAGAACCTTTCTATAAGGAGCTGATTCTAAAGGCTTGAATCAGCCCAGCGTTCCCTGACTCGGGAACACCCTCCAACAGGAATTTGGGGCTGGGTGCTCGGACCTCAATGGCAAAAAGGCTGATGCTGTCTCGTAGCACCTGGCTCTGGCAGAGCTTTCTCTCGGCTGCTTTCCGTGCCCTTCAGAAAAATCCCACCTGGCCAAATCAGGTGGGGATAGGATTAATAGGAAAGACTCCTAGTGGTCCCCGGCTGCACCTGGAAAAAGCAAAGACAAAAAACACTTGGGTCAACATAAGAGGGAGTGAGGCAACCTGTGGGCACTCATCTTGGGCACCGTGGGACCCTCAGCTCAAAGTCCAGGCCGTTTTAATAGATGAGGTCTTCGGGTGACATTTTCCTGCAAGATTTTAAGTAAATGCCTTGCTGTAACATTTGAGATCAGGTGTCTCTCGGTTTCCCTGATTCTTTTCCTTTTTAAGCCACAGACACACACATACAAAATATATTAAAACGAGTCCAGCTTAGCTAAAAGGTCGGCTCGTTCAGAAACAAACAGCGGGGATTTAGGTCGGAGGCAAGAAGAGAGCGGTGCATCTCCGGCTCTGCTGTTGCTGGAAGGGGAATATGGATTAACAACTTGCAGGGAGCAGAAGTGAGGGCAAGAAGAGATACTTCTGTCCTTCATTTCATTACCCTGCACCAGGAAAGGGAGGTCACACGTGCCCCAGGCCACGGAGCAGGGATGGAGGGAGTAAAGGGGTGCTGGATGGCGAGGTGGGAATGGGGTCCACATCTTCCTTCGACAGCACGAAACCTCCTCCCGGCTCCAAGGCTTTGCAGGGGATCGGGGCTGGACCAGCAGGAGGTGTCCAGCTCCGGAAAAGGGGCGTGAAGACAAAAGGTAGAACCTGCCTGGATAAAAACTTTTATAAAGAGAGGGGAGAGGTTGACCCTTTCCACCTCAAACCAGAACATCTTGAGGGAGACAAGACTTTGTTTTACATTCCCTTTTACAAGAAGTGACCCACACTTCTGCACGGGGAACAGAAAGGCTGCATCCAAGAAGATGAGCTCTTTCCTCAAACCCAGATCGATGAGAAAAAGAACAGGGCAGAGGTATCTGACCCTGAGAGTGAGAACGCTTCACCTCTGGCTGAGACCAACTTGCCAAGGAATTGATGGAATTTATTGAATTAATTAGCTCATGGAATTATGCTGCTGGAGCCTGTATTGATGGGAGCACCCAGCCCATTCGCTGGGCGGTGGGTACTCTCTTCATGCACTTCTGTGGAAGGAGAGATTTGGCTGGTACAAACTGCACCAGCCTGTTAAAAGTGCTGATTGTAAATCAACAGCCACATTGATCTCAGGTCGCTGATATGTCAGTGAGTAAACAGAATTATTTTTTGACTGTATCTCCCGATATTCCCTGCCGATGCTTGGCGGGGAGGGGAAGCAGAGGAGGCAGCACATGGAGCTCTGGGACAGAGCAGGGGGATGCAATGCTCTCCCTGTGAGCAGCCGTGCTCCTGCATCCCTGTGTGCAGAAACACAAGGCACCAGGAGCCAAAACCAGAGCATTTCTAGAGACAGCTATTGATACAAACGTGCACATCCACGCTGTAGAATCAGGCCAGCAGATGGGTATCTTGTTTGTGGGATAGCAATTGCTTCCCACAAAGCCAAAATGAAGTTCCAGGACCAGGAAGGGACAATAACTCTTTATTAAAGATCCTAAAGGAACTCGCTTGCTGCCTCTGCAGGAGAAGTGCTTCAGTCCAGGAGTGTGGGTCTGTGCTTGGACCACAGGGCCATTAAGTTCCGCCCCAACTTGGGGACTGAGGGACAGGGACACCAGGAGAAGGCTTATATCCCAGCTGCTCTCTCCTTCAGGAAGTACAACTCACCCCTTGTTCCACGTTCCACCTCCCTTCTTCAGGATAAATATTCTTGATCCATCCCAAGAACCCGTCCAAGGAGCAGGAACCACGGGTGAGACCTGGGTGGAAACACCAACCCCAACAAACTCCTCTCGGCTAATAGACATTTCCTAACAGAAGCTTTTAAATGGAAGGAACATTGGTGTTAAAAGATTATTAGTCATTCTTTAAACTAGTGTGGGCTGAGTGCCGGAAGACGTTTCTCTCCAAATTCATATGAATAATATGACTAAATAAATCTGATTTTGGTTAGTCTTCCATGGTGATCCTATCAGGTGGATTTAAGAGGAGGAAAGTTTGGGGGAATATCGACTCTTGGCAAATGGCTGTGGAAATTCCACTGTTTGCATCAGGAGACGATTTGATTGACTGCAGGAT
The DNA here is from genome assembly GCA_013399435.1 of Arenaria interpres. Taxonomy (NCBI): domain Eukaryota; kingdom Metazoa; phylum Chordata; class Aves; order Charadriiformes; family Scolopacidae; genus Arenaria; species Arenaria interpres. Next base: position 540,156 of record VXAK01009600.1, on the reverse strand, counting down.
TAGACATCTTCTTGCATCAAATAATAGACAAGCAGTCTGCAGGATCTCAGTACAGACAGAGCCCGGTCTTGGGAAAGGGTACCCAACACCTGCTAATGAATAAGTGAGGTGTATTACAGCCATCTTTGGGTAAATCAGTGATTTCCCTGAGTTGCATTTTCCTAGATCTGGGATTTTCCTAGATCTGGGATTTTCCTAGATTTTCTCTCTGCATTTGTAAAGCAGTTTATCATGAAGACAACTGAGACAAAGAGCCCGCTGGAGCTTCACAGGGCAGCTCAGCTCCCCGGGGCTGAGAGGGTAACCCCACCACAGACTAATAATTCTTGGAGGGCCCCTTTCATCTGGGTGATGCCCTTGTCACCCACAGCATCACCGTGGCACCCCCACAGCCCCTGCGAGAGGGCAGCTGAGAGAGAACCCTGCATCCCCAAATCTCAGGCTATGTGGGTAGGAGAAAAGTCACTGGTGGGGACCGAAGCAAAGCAGCTCACTGCTGTCACTGCTGTGCCGTGGTGCTGAGGGGGGTCCCAGGGCAGACCAGAGTGGAGGTAGATATTTTTAGGTGGTTTTTCCCCCCCTTTAAATGCCTTTCTTCTGGCAGCCGCAGGTGGGTGGCTATTTGGGGACCAGCAGGACATATGGATGTCCAAGGGTGATGGAGCTTGCCTGGTGGCTCTCCTCTCCCCAGGGCTGTCCTCGGACCCCCTCCCAGCCCCCTCCCAGCCATGTCTTTGTGTCTGTCTTTGCAAGGGATGGAGAAGGGGGAGGGGGATGTCCCAAGTGAGAGGTGGGGGCTGCAGCCCAGCCCGGGCCGTGCTCCCTCCCTCCACGCACCCCCCGGCTCCGGTTTGGTGACCGAGCTGGGGTTGCAATAGCCACCTGGGTGGCGGGGAGTGGGGAGAAGGGCTGAGC